>VZTA01027067.1:112068-130331 GCA_013398855.1 Mohoua ochrocephala
CGCAGGAGCGGGAGAGGCCGCGGGGCCGCGCAGGGGTCGCGGCTGCTGTTGCCGTGTGGGGGTTGCCATGCACCGGTGACACCGGAGAGCCGTGTAAAGGAGCCGGAACCCTCACGTGTTTTCCTGCTTGTTTTCCCGGGAAGTTTTTGTGATGCCCCTCTCCGGGGAGAGGGAACCGGCACCGTTCGCTCTCCCCAGGCTTCCAGGGAGGCCGCCGGCAGCTGGAGGGTGGCACCGCTCCTGGCTGTGCTGGCGCTCAGCAGGAGGCGGAAAAGCTTCGTGTTCTAAAGCTTTTTCAAAAAGTATTTCTGCAGATAATAAATAACGGGAACACAACACAGCCTGGTCTAAGCACTTTAATGTGGCGTTTTACTTTTGTGCTTTGGCCTTCGGGCAGCAATCTCAATGTCCAGTGGCTGCCCCTGGATCCCTGGCAGTGTCCCAGGCCAGGCTGGACAGCCTGGGGCTTGGAGCAGCCTGGGATAGAGGAGGGGGGAGGAATTGCCCGTGGCAGGGGGAGGAATGGGATGGGCTTTGAGGTCCCTTCCAGCCCAAGGCAGTCTGGGGTTCTGAGAGAGGATCTGTGCGTGGTGCACGGCCCGGGTTTGCTGAGCCGGGCTGTTTGTTGGCTCCTCTGTCCCCAAACGCCCCACACCGTGCCTCTCCCTGCAGCCCCCCAAGGCCAAGCCTGCAGAGGAGGGCGATGCACCCCCGGCCAAGCGGGCGCCCATCTTCTACGGGAGCCTGGAGGAGAAGGAGCGGGAGCGCCTGGCCAAGGGCGAGTCGGGGCTGCTGGGCAAGGAGGGCATGAAGGCTGCCATGGAGGCCGGCAACATCAACATCAGCAGTGGTGAGGATGTGGAACCACCCTTCGTTATCCCTCCCCGGAGATGTGGCACTTCCAAATGTCTCTGGTTGCTCTCTGGGCATCGCCTCAAACCAGGCAGGGGTGGGCAGCTCCTGGCGTGGATCTTCCCATTTGGGAGTGATGTGGGGGCAGAGAGGCTCTGGAGCAGCTGCCCAGGGAGGGGGTGGAGCGTCCCTCTCTGGAGACATCCCAGCCCCACCCGGACACGTTCCCGTGTCACCTGCTCCGGGTGACCCCGCCGCGGCAGGGGGATGCCCTGGGGATCTCCAGAGGCCCCTCCCAGCCCCGGCCCCGGTGCGATCCGTGCGGGACCCGCCGTGCTCAGGGCTGTGTCTGTGCCCAGGGGAGGTGTTTGACCTCGAGGACCACATGAGCGAGCGGCAGGCCGAGGTGCTGGCCGAGTTCGAGCGCCGGAAGCGCGCGCGGCAGATCAACGTCTCCACCGACGACTCCGAGGTCAAGGCCTGCCTCAGGGCCCTGGGAGAGCCCATCACGCTCTTCGGAGAGGGGCCTGCGGAGCGCAGGGAGAGGTGCCGTGTCTGCGCTCTGGGAGTGGCCCTTCAGCAAATCCCTGAGGTTTCCCTGGGAGCTGGGGTGCAGCAGGCGCTGCCCATCTGCGGTGCTGTGTCACGGGGCGGCTGGGAGAGCTGGGGGTGTTCAGTCGGGGGAAGAGAAGGCTCCAGAGAGACCTCAGAGCTCCTTCCAGGGCCTGAAGGGGTTCCAGGAGAGCTGGAGAGGGGGGGGGGACAAGGGCACAGAGGGACAGGACACAGGGAATGGCTTCCCACTGCCAGAGGGCAGGAATGGATGGGATATTGGGAAGGAATTGTTCCCTGGGAGGGTGGGCAGGCCCTGGCACAGGGTGCCCAGAGCAGCTGTGGCTGCCCCTGGATCCCTGGCAGTGCCCAAGGCCAGGCTGGACATTGGGGCTTGGAGCAGCCTGGGACAGTGGGAGGTGTCCCTGCCCATGGCAGGGGTGGCACTGGATGGGCTTTAAGGCTCCTTCCAACCCAAACGAGTCTGCCCCAAGGCAGAGGGAGCATCACACTGATGTTTGTCAGGTGAGCTGAGACTTCACTGACTAAATCCAGCTCCGTGACTTTTTCCCCAGGTTAAGGAACATCCTCTCAGTGGTCGGCACAGACGCCCTAAAAAAGACCAGGAAAGATGATGACAGGTCAAAAAAGTCCAAAGAAGAGGTAAGGGTGTCTGCTGTCCCCTCGGTGCTGAGGGAGGGGTAGTACCTCCAGCTCTGGTGCATCCAGGGCTCCTGGCTTTGGGCAGCCTGTGGGTTCCCGTGCCATCCCTTCAGGCGTTTTCGGGGTTGCCCATTTCAGCAAACCCACGGCAGTGTTTGCTGTCAGTGAGGGGCACTGAGTGGGGGTTTTACTCCCAGCCCGAGCTCTGGGCTGCACTCAGTGTGCATCCAGCAGAGCAGGTGTGTGGGCTCTCACTCACTACAGCAGGTCCCTCACTTTTGCTCACTCTTGGGAAGGAGAGAAATACATTCCTGCTGCTGCATTTTTCTGCCTTTGATTACTCTTTCTGCTTCTGTCTCTCTTCTGAGTCTGTTTTTTCCTTATTATTTTTGAGTTGTGCTGTAAGAAATAATTCCTGCAGCTCTGGGCTTTCTGTGTACTGAGTGATGTGTAAGCAAGGAGGGAGCTCCACGTCAGTAAATGCAGATGGGTCAGGGCTCAGCTGGAACGTCAGGATCAGATCTGTAGGGCACAGAGTTTGATTTATCTCCCTTAATCCCTTTTCCTGGGGCTTACAATTGTGCAGAAGGCCCTTAAAAAGAGGCCAGAGCCCAGCAGGGTTTGGGGGCAGGTGCTGGGAGGAGGCAGCTGAGGGGAATGAACGGAGGGGCAGCAGCACCAGAGCTTTCCCATCGGTTTTATTCCTGTTTTTGCAGTATCAGCAAACCTGGTACCACGAGGGCCCACGCAGTCTGAAGACAGCCAGGCTGTGGCTGGCCAACTACTCGCTCCCCAGGTGAGAGAAAACAGCACAGAGGAGGAGGAGGAGGGAGATGAATCCATGTGTCATATCCAAGTGCTGATCCCACTGTGGGTAGCACAGGAAATCCAAGGAGTGGGGAGGCACGTCCAGTGAGCCCAGAGCCTGAGCTCTCAGGGGCTGATCCAGCATTAGCCCAGTTTGGGGGAAGAGCAGGGAAAAGCCTGTTTCCAGCAGCAGGGAAGGGGGAGTGCTGGGGTTCTCACTCCACCTTTGCTCTCCCCAGGGCAGCGAAGAGGCTGGAGGAGGCCCGGCTGCTCAAGGAGATCCCCGAGGCCACCAGGACATCCCAGAGGCAGGAGCTGCACAAATCCCTGCGGGTAGGTTTGGTAGCTGCTCCACTGCTGTGTTCACAACGTTTGGCTGATCCTCCAGAGAGCCCAGCAGGAGCTCAGCTGCCTGAGGTGCTGTCCAGATGCACATCAGTGTCTGCAGCCTTGGGAGGTTCTGCTTTTCCTCTTTCCCTGTGTCTCTAAAGCGTGTTCTGACTCCTCCAGAGTGATCCAGGGAGTTGTGTGTTGTCCCCGTGCGTGGCAGAGGGGTGCAGGGACATCCCTGCCTTGCCTTGCCACTCTCCTGTGAAGCTGGAGGAATGCATTCCTGCCTTTGGCACGGGCTTGGCTGCCTGGGAAGCCAAGGAATCCGAGGGAAATACCCAACTCCGGGTGCAGAGCGTGGTTGGGATGACTCTGAGATGCCCTTTCCGAGCATGCTAAGCCAGATTCCCAGCTTAACCAAACACAGAGGCTCAGGCACGCCGTGTGCTGCCCCCCTAATCCTGTTTACTCCAGAGGCAGCAGCTGCCAGAGGATTTGCTTCTCCCCTCTGCCCCGTCTGGTTGGATTCTTTGGATGAGTTGTGAAAGGATGCCAAGCTCCAGCCAGTTCTGTGTCAGAGCTGCAGAGCTCTGGGGCTGCGGGGGGCACGTACCGAGGGTGGCCCTGGGGGGCTGAGCTGTCACCTCACCCCAGGCTGGCCCTGGAGTGGCTCTGAGGCAGCTCCTCCTTTTGAAAGTGACTTCCCAAGGGCCTCTCCCTCCTCCTGTGCACATTTGCCTCCCTCACTTCAGGCTTTGGCTGGGGATTGCTCTGGGCTGGTTGTACTTTAGTCATTTTTTGATGGTTTTCTTTGTATTTGTTACAGTCCTTGAATAACTTCTGCAGTCAGATCGGGGACGATCGCCCGCTGTCCTACTGCCACTTCAGCCCCAACTCCAAGCTCCTGGCCACAGCCTGCTGGTGAGACAGCCTTGGTAGCACCTGCTTGGGGGCTGGGAGAGCACAGGAATGTTTTTGGAGGCTTGGGAATTGTGAGGAGCTGCTGCTTCTTCCTACTCTGAGCTCTCATCGCTTCATTTTAGAGCCGAGCAGAGATTGATCTGAGCTGGTTGCCCCAAGTGTGTTGGTATTTTAGCCACTGCAGAACCTCGGGGTGGCTTTGCAGCTCTGCTTGATCTGTTCCTTGATGTTCCTTCTCCACTGACATCCATTCCTTGTCTTCCACAGGAGTGGGCTGTGCAAGCTCTGGTCTGTGCCCGACTGCAACCTGGTTCACACCTTACGAGGTAGCGAGCGGCTCTCACTGAGGCTTTTGGCTCTTTTGTTCCTCTCTGTGCTGAGCTCCCACATCTGAATCACTTTGTGACTCAAGAGGCTGGGTTTGGGCAGATTTCTCTCTCACTGAGAGCATCCCTTGGCTTGGGAGCATGGGAATGTGTCAGATAACGAGAAGGGAGACCTGGCCTTTAGCTCAGACCTCGGCTCCAAGTTTGCTGTTTCTATTTCTGAACAGTTTTGTTTGGTTTCCAAACCTGGTTTGAGTTCCTTGAGTTGCAAACAGCAGCAGTTTTGGGCAGCTCACTTGACAACAGTGAGGTTCTTTCAGCAGTGGTCACGTCTTGAACTAAACACAGATGTGAGGACAAATCTCTCCATTCATAGGTTGAATTTTGTCTGCACTTTGAGGGTTCCAAGCCTTGGTGTTGGATGCTCTGCCTTGGGTGCTCCTGGGTTACAGGGCAGTGTCACCCAGCTCTGAGGTGAAGGTGTTCCCTGGCACCTCACTCACCAAGGAGACGCTGAGGAACTGCCCAAGACCCCGTGGCAGATGCTGAATTCTGGTGGCAGATGCTGAATTCTGGTTTTCCTTGCCCTTCAGGACACAGCACCAACGTGGGGGCAATCGTGTTCCACCCCAAGGCCACGGTGTCCCTGGACAAGAAGGACGTCAGCCTGGCCTCGTGCGCGGCCGACGGCTCCGTCAAGCTCTGGAACCTGGAAAGGTCAGAACCAGATGTTCCAGATGTGCACAGCTGCAGCATTGCTCTGCTGGGGTTTATTCCGTGCTCCCCCAGACATTTACCATCCTCCTGCCAATGTGGCCTTTTCTTGTAGTTACCCCAGTGCAATCCCTGGCCTCAGTATGTGCCAGCCTCTTCAGCAGGAAGAGAGGTCACCCTGATTTAGGGAGTCAAGGTGAGGGAGATTGAAAATGATTGAGGCAGAATTGCTGCTGGGCATTGGTGAGCTGCTGGGGGTGATGGATGGAAGGTTTGGGGACTGTTTCATTCGGACATCTCACCTTGGAGAAAATTGCCCCTCTTGGGTATTAAGAAATGAATTGGAGTGGTTGGAAAGCACCAGGATTTGGAGAGGGACTGACCAAATACACAGCCAGGCACAGAAACTTCTGCCTGTGCTGCAAAGGAGTGGCTGTCACTGCACAGAGAGGCTTTGGCAGATGGGCAGCGCCTCTCTCAGGCCTGGGAAGAGGAAACTGGTTCAGGTACTGAGCCCCAGCATCACCTGATTGAGAAGTGGAGCCTGCAGTGCTCCTGGGAAGGGCAGGCAGCTCCCAGAGCCCCAGCTGTTTATCCTTGGCTGAAAATCACAGTTTCTAACAGCAAAAGTGCCCCTGTGCAAAGGGACAGGGGGGTTGTTAGTCTCATGTGACCACATCTCTTAATTAACCCGTTGGAAAGAAACTTCACTGCTGTTCAGGTTGTGTGTGAAGGCTCCTGGCCTGCTGCCTGTCATTCTGGGAGGATAAACATTGCCTCCATCCTGCCTCCCTGCATCCTTCAGAGCAGCAGCGTTTGCTGCAGTTCAGGATGTTGTGTTCTCAGAAGAAATCCCTGCAGTTCAGGTGGTCTCTGGTTGGTTTCTGTACTTCCAAAAGCGCTCATTAATAATCATCATCATCATCCCAGGAGAGCTCTACAACCAACAGGAGGTGTGGGGAAAGGGTTTCACTGGGAGCTTTAGGAGTGTGGCCCAAAGGCAGAATGCAGAGCCGTGAGCTACAGCTCTGATGTTCCTGTCCGGTTCGGTTTCATCAGCAGAGCTTTTGCTGCCATCACAGGGTGTGGGCAAAGGCCTGGCTTGAGCCAGGCCCCCGTGGCCAGTGCCCAACGGCTCTTTGTGTGTTTCAGTGATGAGCCCGTGGCAGACATCGAGGGACACAGCATGAGAGTGGCCCGTGTGATGTGGCACCCGTCCGGGAGGTTCCTGGGCACCACCTGGTATGGACACCCAGCCTTGGCTTTCAGAAGTGACCACGGGCTGCCCAGCTGGGGGCCCTGCGGTGCCAGGGCTTGCCCACAGCAGGGCAAGGCTTGGCCTTTCGTGGCCAGCTGGGCTGTTGCAGTGTCAGTGCCAGCAGGGCACTGGGATTCCTTTCCCTGCCCCTGTGTGAGGCACTTGGTCTCGGGTGGAAAGGAAATGCCCCCAGAGTTGGTGAAATACCCTGATTTTCTCCCTGGAGTTACGTGGGGACCGGGGGGAATGGCCTCGAGTTACACCAGGGAGGGTTTAGGTTGGATATTGGGAAAAAATTTCTTCACAGAAAGGGGTGGTCAGGCAGTGGAACAGGGTGGAGTCCAGGGTGGAGTCACCATCCTGGAAGTGTTCAGAAAACATCCAGATGTGGCACCTGGGGACGTGGGTTGGGGGTGCTGGGTTAACCCTTGGATTCAATGTCTTGGAGGGCTTCTCCAACCTGAATGACTCCGTGACTGAACAAGTGCTTTGTCCTTGCAGCTACGATCACTCGTGGCGCCTGTGGGACCTGGAGGCCCAGGAGGAGATCCTGCACCAGGAGGGGCACAGCAAGGGGGTCTACGACATCGCCTTCCACACCGACGGCTCCCTCGCCGGCACGGGGTGAGCTGCCCTCGCCTCAGGATGGGTGGGAAACGTTACCAGGGCTTGCTGTGACCAGAGATTTCTGCTGGGGAAGGGCTTCCCCCTGCCAGAGGGCAGGGATGGATGAGATATTGGGAAGGAATTGTTCCCTGGGAGGGTGAGGAGGCCCTGGCACAGGGTGCCCAGAGCAGCTGGGGCTGCCCCTGGATCCCTGGCAGTGCCCAAGGCCAGGCTGGACGGGGCTGGGAGCAGCCTGGGACAGTGGAAGGTGTCCCTGCCCATGGCCAGGATGATCTGTAAGGTCCCTCCCAGCCCAACCCAGTGTGTGATCCTGTGATTCCAGAGGCCTGGACGCCTTTGGCCGGGTGTGGGACCTGCGCACGGGACGCTGTATCATGTTCCTGGAAGGGCACCTGAAGGAGATCTACGGGATCAACTTCTCCCCAAACGGGTAAGGAGGGAGCTGGCATTGATGAGGGAGCTCTGGGTGCAAACCCCACTCCCTAAACGCTGCTCTCCCTCCCCTCCCTGGCAGCTACCACGTGGCCACGGGCAGCGGGGACAACACCTGCAAGGTGTGGGACCTGCGGCAGAGGAAGTGCATCTACACCATCCCTGCCCACCAGAACCTGGTCACCGGCGTCAGGTTCGAACGTGAGTCCCTGCTGCTCCCTCCCCCTGCCCCTCCAGCAGCTCACACCCACACCCACAGCTCAGGAAGGCCCGTGCTGGTGAGCAGAGATGTGTTTTTATTTGCAAGTCTCACTTCTCCCCTTCTCTCCTCCTGTGCAGCCAACCACGGGAATTTCCTGCTCACGGGCGCCTACGACAACACGGCCAAGATCTGGACCCACCCCGGCTGGTCCCCGCTGAAGACGCTGGCGGGGCACGAGGGGAAGGTGATGGGCCTGGACATCTCCCTGGACGGGCAGCTCATTGCCACCTGCTCCTACGACAGAACCTTCAAGCTCTGGACAGCCGAGTAGCTCGGAGGGGCCGGTTACGGACCGGGCTGGGGACGCTCACGACTTTCGGTTGTTTTTTTATATTAAAGAAAAAAATAGGAATCAGCAATTCCAGCGTGTTACAGCAGCTGCAGCCATGGCTGCTCTGGAGTTCGGGGGTGTTTGAAGCACCAGTGTTGGCCAGGGCTTGGTTGGAGTCAAGTCTTGGGGGTTTTCCAGGTTTTTGGACTGTTTTTATACTGCAGATACCACTTTCTGCTGTAATTTTGATCTGTGTACTTCCACCCTCCCTCCCAAGTTCAGCTCCCAGGCGTCCTCCAGACATTTGCAGTAAGCACAGAGCACCTCAGGTTTGGTGTGTGGGTCAGCCACTGTCACTGCCCTTCCCACCTTCCTTTTTGGTAGGAGCGTGACTTCAAACTTGATTTGCATTTAGAGAAAGAGCTCCGAGGGAGAGGCAGTGGTGCCCTCCTTCCCCTGCCTCAGCACCGGTGTCTCTGGATGGAGATCTGCATCCCCCCGGATTCACTTACAGTAGCTGTCCAAGGCCAGGGAATATTTTCTTTTCCAGGTACCACCTTGTGTCCTGCTCCTTGAGCTGTCCAGTGGACTGGGCATTGCAAATCCATGTCAGCACCTGTTCAGGGTTTGTTGTGTGAGGTGATGTGAAGGTCACTCGGTGTAGGATTGTCTTGTTCTGCCCTACCCTGTGGAGAGCTTTTGTACTTGTTTGCTCTTTAAATTGCAAATGTTGTGCCCTGGAAAATCTAAACACGCTTTGAATGTGCATCCTGGGCTCTGTGTCTGCCAAGGAATGGAGAAATTACAGGAATTTCACAATGCACACTTTGATTTCTGGTGGTGTAAGAAACAGCTGAGGAGGGGTGAGGTCATTGGGTTTGTTCAGCCTGGGGAAGGGGAGGCTGAGGGGAGACTCATCAGGGGCTGCAGCTCCTCCCGAGGGGCAGCTCCGATCTCTGCTCCCTGGGACAGGGACAGCACCCAGGGAACGGCTGGAGCTGGGCCAGGGCAGGCTCAGGCTGGAGATCAGGGAAAGGTTCTGCCCCCAGAGGGTGCTGGGCACTGCCCAGGCTCCCCAGGGAATGGGCACGGCCCCGAGGCTGCCAGAGCTCCAGGGGGGCTTGGACAGCGCTGCCAGGGGTGCCCAGGGTGGGGTTGTTGGGGTGTCTGGGCAGGGCTGGGGTTGGACTGGATGATCCTGGACTTGTGATTGATGAAAACCTTCAGGAGTAAAGAGGAGATTGATTCACGGGCCTGTTGTCAGCTGCAGAGCAGCAGCTGTCTGTGCCTTGGGAACGTGAGCACAGCTCCTTCCAGGGAAAATACAATGGAATGAGAGGCCAGCAACTCACACAGAAGAATTATTTAATTGCAGTCTCTGGTCCAAGCCCAGGTCTGGCTGTGTGTGCTCAGCCCAATGCTCAGGTCTCTGTTCCTTGGTCCTGGCATCTCATCTGCTCCCTCTGCCCCTCCCGTGCCTCTGGCTGCAGGGAGGCTTTGGAAGGAGAATGCAGGAGGCTCAGTCAGGAGCAAGAGCTTGGCCTGAAGGCTCCCAGGGTTTGGCTTTTCTCCTGGACAGCCCTGGTGCCTCCCTGCCACCCTCAAACCAACCAGCAAATCCCCCAGCTCCTGCTCACACATCCCCACTCCACAGGCAGAGTCCCTGCTGCCAGTGGTCAGGGGAGCTCTTGAGGGTCACGTCCCCTCCTGGGCCAGTCTCTGACAGGAGGTTCCAGGGCTCAGAACGCTGCCACCTCCTCCAGGGCCAGTCTCTGTCAGGAGGTCCCAGGGCTCAGAACGCTGCCACCTCCTCCAGGGCCGGCTCTGCGCCGCCGCTGACGCGCAGCACGTGGATGCCGGAGTTGGAGCTGGCACAGAGCAGGGTGGAGCTGTCGCAGGCGGCCAGCGAGGCCAGCGGGCCCGAGCCCTCGAGGCACAGCGTGGCCAGGCAGGCTGCAAGGGAAGGCACAAGGGAGATGAGGCAAGGCCACACCGATCTCCCACCCCCAGGCTCTGCTCGGCTGAGGCGGAGGCGCTGCTGCCCTCACTGTCCTGGCTGCACACACCCGACACATTGGGCTGTGCCCCCTGCGAGAGACGCCCTCACCCCGTGCATTGCCCAGTCAGGCGCTGGCTGACAGGGATCCGGACTGGGATCAGGCTCTGTCCCTTCCTGGGAGAGAAAGCAGGGCTGGATGGACCTACAGCCCCCACTGGGCAGAGCTGCAGGGCGTGCCTGGAGCCATTCCCAACACACCTTTTTCTCCCAAAATTGACAGTTTTCCTAAGGGTTGCGCTACACTCACCACGTGGTTTTGATGAATCTCCAAAAGGGAAAGAGAAATAACATTCACAGTATCCAGTGCCACATGAGCCTTTCTGTTTGTGTCTGTAATTAAACCCCCCTGAGACTGTGAGACATCAGCCTGAGCTGCAAACAGAGCTGCACTCGGCATGGACCCACAGGCAGCCGCCTCTCCTGGAGCCCTGCACCCTTCCCAGAGCAGCTGGATTACGGCTCACCCAGCTGGGAAGGCAAGAGGATCAAAGCTGCTGCCAGCCCCGCAGCCCCCCTGGGTGCATGGGCAGCAGGCAAAGAACAGGTAAGAGAACAGAAGGTCCTTCTCTGCAGGAGAGCCTCAGGTTTCTATTTTCATCCCCTCTTAAATAAGTTCCCTTGGAGAGGGGCTTAGCCCCGGGGAGTGTCTGCTGCCGTGAGCCTGAACAGCTTCCCGAGAGGTCTCTGCCTGCAGCACACAAGGGTCACTAAGAACCTGCTGCCATGGCAGGGCCTGGCAGGTAAACAAACACCTTTGTGTCCAGCTCAGGGAGGAACTCGGCCTCACCACCAGGTTTAATCCCAAAATGCCCCCACGATTCCCTGCTGGCTGACCAGCCCTCTGTCCTCCAGCACAAATTCTGGTCCTTACCCTGCAGAAATCTCTGGAGTTCCCCTGTTCTTCTTTTTATCATTTGTCCTTTCGTGGCTTAACTTGGATGTCTCTTTAAAAGCTGTCTGGTAATTCTTCCTTTTAGCTGAGGGAGGCCCCCTGTCATCTCTGACAGGCAACTCCATGCTCTGGGGCACTTCTCCACCCTGCCCTGCAGCTGGGTTGGAGTAAACTCCAGAGATTGCAGCAGTCACCCTGCCTGTCACCAGCAGGAGCCAGAACTGAGGGAAGTGGGTTTGTGATCCAAGGGAAAGGAGCACGGAGCGGGCAGGAGCCTCCCCTACCTGCAGTGTCTTGGTCCCAGACCTTCACTGTGCTGTCGCTGGAGGATGTGGCAATGCTGGGGGCGAGTGCTGGGCCCCGGGGCAGGAAAACACACGAGGTGGTGGTCTGGAAATGCCCTTTGTACTCACACACTCGGCCCCTGGTCTGCCTCAGGTCCCAGAGCTGCAGGGAACAGGCAGTGTCAGAGCCCAGCTCTGCCAGCATGGAGCTGTTCTACCAAGACAGGAAGGTGGGCTGGGATAAAGAGCTCCTTGCCAATCCTCAGAGTACCCTGGCTGCTGCCCTTGTCCCTGCTCGTGCTCACAGTCCTGGAGAACATCAAAGCCTGAAGGATTTTCACCACTGGTGACTGAGCACACGTCCACACCCATTAGAACCAACAAGCTAAGACTATGCAGGCAGACAAGAAGTGTCCAGCCTGCTCCCATCCTCAGCCCTGCCCACCCTGGGATGGGATAGTTTCATCCTCTTGATCCCCACACAAAGGGCTGAGAACCTGCAGGATTGAATCCCTGCTTTGGAAACACCTGGAGCAAGGGGGTCCCTTACAGGCTCCCTGCAAGAACCTTGTGCTCCTCAAAGCCATCTGTTGTTTTTTCCCTGTGTGTTTTGCTGAAATGAAATTCCAGACTGGTTTGGGTTGGAAGGGACCTTAAAGATCATCTCATTTCAACTCCCTGCCATGGCCATGGATGCCACTCACTAGATCAGGTTGCTCCAAGCCTCATCCAACCTGGCCTTGGACACTTGCAGGGACGGGGCAGATCCCAGTGCTTTCATCAGGAACAATAACCGCTGACATTCTCTGAGCAGAACTCCCCAAAGGGACAGGCAGGAAGGCCCTGGCTGGTGTCACCAGCACAAGGCCAAGGCAGTGGGAGCACTCAGACCCCTGAGCTGCCCTCCCCTGCATGCCATGAGGGAGGGAAAGGGAACAGGAGCCCGGGCCTCGCAGCCCTGTCACTCACGGTGGCCTCGGCGCCGTGGCCGGCGCAGCCGCTGCTGCTGCTCAGGCAGTACCGCCCGTCCTGGCTCACGTCACAGCACGTCTGGATGTGCTGCTTGGCCGGGAACGTGTGTGCCACCTGCAGCTCCCGGCTGTCCCACACCCTGCAGGGAACAGCAGAGGCCAAGGACGCCCTGAGGCATCAGCACCACGGTGGTTTCCCTCTGTGCCCTCCCGCACAGCCCGGCCGTGCCCGCGTGCTCTGCCCTGGCTGCTCCCAACCTCTCCCTGCATCCCTGTATTTATCTGTGCTGGATCACCCTCCAGCTTTCTTCCTCACAAGTTCTCCTTTTCACCTGCAGTCACCACCCAGTGCTGCCCCCAGCCCCTGTCCCTGGCTGGAGATGGCACTCCAAGGCCCAGGTGAGCTTGTAGCTACACCAGCAGTGGTCACGGCAACCAACCCAAGAACAGCCCCACGTGCCTCAGGCTGTACCTCCCTTCTCTCTGGCCACAGGAGGAGTTTACCTGGTAGTTTTATCCTCTGAGGTCTGGATGACATAAGGCTCCCCAGGAACCCAGCACAGGTGTGTGACCTGTGGAGAGGGAAGGATGAGCAGGAGCCACCTCTGTGTGCAGCCCAGGCTGCCTCTGCCTGAGGATGGAACCACTGAGCTTCCATCCTCTCCCTCCCTGTGTGGGGTTGGGAGCTGCAAACGTTGGATGAAGACATTTTCTGCTCCCCTGCCAGGTGCAGTCCCAGTGGGGTTACTGGGGGTGACTGAGGCTGGGAGGTGCCAGCAGCTCAGCAGACACAGAGCCACGGGAACAGGGACAGGCTGGTACCCACAGCAGCTCTGGGCAGGTACAGGAGGGAATGCAGCCCAGTGCACAGGGCTTCTTTAGCCTGGAAAAGGAGGCTCAGGGGGATCTTCCTGCTCTCCATAAGTCCCTGGCAGGAGGGTGCAGCCAGGCAGGGGTCAGGCTCTGCTCCCAGGGAACAAGCATGGAGAAGAAATGGCCTCAAGCTGTGACAAGGGAGGTTTAGGTTGGATATTGGGGAAAATTTCTTCACTGAAAGGGTGGTCAGGCATTGGCACAGGCTGCCCAGGACAGTGGTGCAGTCACCATCCCTGGAGGGATTCAGAAGACATGCAGATGTGGCACTTGAGGACATGGGTTAGTGGTGGCTGTGGCAGTGCTGGGGGCACAGCTGGACTCGATCTTAGAGGTCTTTTCCAACCTCAGTGATTCCATGATTCTATGTGCTTCCAAACAGGTCTGAGAGCATTGATAAATTGCCATAAGTCCCTTGGTACCTTTGTGCTCCCAGCTTTGCTGTTACCTGGAGAAGGGAACCAGCCTGGAGCTGTGCCTGCCCAGCTGCAGTGTCCCAAGGGCTCCCTTTGGCACCAAGCTCACAGCAAATTCTCTCTACACAGCTCCATGTGTGTGAAATAACCATATAGGCAGGGAGATACTGGGATGGGATGTGAGGAACCAGCAGATCCTACCAGATTCCTGGAGATTGCAGCTCTGCCCAGACACTCCCCGGTCTCGGTGTCCCACTTGCACACGGTGTTGTCCCGGGAGCCCGTGCACAGCTGGGAGGCATCTGCAACCACAAGTTCACATCAAAAACAAGGCAGGAAACGTTGTCAGTCAGTCCCTGGGGACTGGGAATGTGTTGTCCCTCACCTGGGCTCACAGCCAGTCCAGTAACAACCAGGTCATGTCCTGGGAAGTGCTGGCTTGGCCCCGAGGTCCCGTGAAGCTCCCACATCATCACCGTCTTGTCCCGGGACGCGCTGAAGACTCTGTTGGAGTCGAGGGCTGAGGTGACCTGCCAAGGACCAGAAGGAGAAGCTGCTCATCCCTCACCCAGTTCACAGGGAGAGCACAGCTCTGCTGCTGTCCTGCCACAGCCCAAGACACGCAGGAATGTGTCTGGGGAGAGCCCGGCCTTCCACCTCTGTCCCTCGTCCCCTCAGAGCCCGGGAACGGGATGGTGGGTGGGTGCTCTGAGGTCTTGTTCTTAGAAACCATTCATTTTACAGCAAAAACCTCCCTACAAACCCAAATGAGCCCAGGGCGGAGTTGCTTTGAGCACTGAGGTGGACAAAGCCCCCCTTTGTCCCTGCAGTACCCACAGCACAGGGGACCCGCTGGGGCTGTCCCCAGTGGCCATCCCACACACAGCTACAGCTCCCCTGCACGTCTGCTCTCCCAGGAGCCTGCTTGGCTTTGTCATCCCAACCCCAGAAAGGAAATTAAAGCCCTGCTATTCCCAGAATATGCCAGCTATGGGTATTCCCAGAATACATCAGCCAGGTATGGCTGATTTGTGGAATAATGTCAAGTCTAGCAGAATGAGGCTTGGAGAAAAGTGAATGGCATCTCTGCATCAAAACCTTGACCTCGTAATTCATCCTGAGCTTTTGCTACACGGTCTCTTGGAGGGGAAGACGAGCTCACATCCAGACCTCTTGCAGCCCTCTGTAGTCTGGATGCACCCCTCTGTGCTGCTTCCCAAAGCATCTCTCGGGACCTCGGGAAAAACTTCATGTGTTCTGATCACAGAATCATGAAGCATTAAGGTTGGAAAAGACCTTTAAGGTCATCAGGCCCAACCATCCCCAGCTGGATACCAGGAATACCCTGATCCCACCTTCTGTGTGGATGACAAACCAGTGCTCCATCATTCCCGGCTCCCCAGTTCCCCAGCTCTCACCTTGGTGACCTCGCGCTCATGGCCGATGAAGCGGCGCAGGGCAGCCCCGGATCTCCAGCTGGACACGGCCACACTCTGCAGGGACAGGGACAGGGACAGGACAGGGACAGGGACAGGGGTCAGCACGAGAGCAGGGCAGGGAGGATCCTTCACACCCTCGGTTATGTGACACCAAGGCTCATGCACAGCCCACAGGACAGGGAACAGGTTCCTCTGGTTTTCGGCTCCTAGAGCACGTACAGCTCCCCTTAAAGCCAAGTGATGTAAGAGTCAGTCCAGCGATCCCAAGCCTGCGTGGGAGCATTTGATGTGATAGGAGCTCTGGAGAGGCTATAAAATTTGATTCCATGTGCTTCAGAGCGTGCCCTCACTCTAAGCTCATTTTTCCTTTCTAAATTCACGGACCGACACAGTTCCCATCCACGGAAATGTTCAAAGCTCACATTTCACTCTTATTTTTGAACCCACTGATACCTCACCTTATCCCTTCCTCCTGACACGCACAGGTCTGGCCTGAGAGCGGCCACAGAGGTGACGGCGTCGGTGTGAGCGGGGCTGTGCTGCTGGGGGGCACCAGCAGGTCCCGCCTGTCCCACGGAGCCGTCGGCCCTGCAGAGAACAGGGACAGCAGTGGGAGCTGCAGGGGGCTGGGAGGAGAGGTCAGGTGCCACTCCCTGGCACCAGGCTCTGGGAGATGGCACCTCTGGCACCTTCTGGCCTGACAACATCTGTCTTGGAAAGCCACAGAGAGGCTGTGAGTGAGATGGAGCAGACACAAGAAGTTTGGATATTTGGGCCAAAGAGCCACTCCTGGAGCTGTTCCCATTCAGATCTCTGCCTCAGCCATCACAGAGCACAACCACTGGCCATGGTTATGTGCTTGGCCACTCCTGTGAGTGACATTTGGGATTTCAGTCCCCCAAAGAAGCTGAGCAGACTTTAGAAGTGAGGGTGAGAAATGAAAATCTGATTCAAACATCCAATAATGAAACTAAAACCCTGTGCTTGCTACATTCTCTTCTCGTTTATGTTCTCTTTTCACTCTCACACCTGGTTTATTAACAAGTCCTGATCTCCCAGAGTTGCTTTACCTGTATTTGGTGGTGTGGAAGCTGATTTTACTCTGCAGTTTCCCCATAGCCCTGGCAACGAGCAGGCAGCGGAGGGTGTCACATCAGCACCGTGGGGACACGACCTGTGGGTGAGGGGACACGGCATCACCAGGGATCCAGAGGGGTTCCTGTTTGTTACACAGACAGGATAAGGTGCTGATGACATGTTATCCACACCCTAACTCCACTCAGAGTAAGAAGAAAACCTCAGAGGAGGGGACATCTGGAGATGCTGAGTGAAACCTGTAGCTTAGAGCAGAGCCAGCAGCAGGGTGAGGTCACTGGGACCTCATACTGAGCTTAAAAATACCCAAGCTTGGTGAGGCCACAACAGAGATGGAGCTGCTGCCTGTCGTTCTTTACACCTCTCTCCGGCTCCTCTTACTCCTGGATCTGGTCTGGACTTCCACATATCCTGGAGATCCCAGATTTTGGATTGGTGAAGGCAAACACCCTCAGACTGAAGCTCGTACAGCAGCAGGTGGGACCAAGTGCAGGCACAGGCAGCCCCAGCTCAGCTGAGATAGCCTGGCAATACTTGAAGTGATCTTTCCATGAGCTGAGGAACACTTTGGGAAGAGTTTCCCTGTCCAAACACCAATTCCAGGCAAGGTGAGACCACGTGGATAACCCAGGTGCATTCAGCAAACACTCGCTGGCCAGGCCGGGGCCAGGCTGCCCCATCCCTCCCAGGAGGGCTCAGACCCTGCACCAGCACCCATCCAGGTGAGGAGCAGCATCTCTCCCTCCTGTCCTGACAGGTCACAGACCGAGCAGAAACCTCAGTCTCAGTGACAGTGAATTAGCACAGACAATAATTGGCTGCTGCTTAGCTCCAGGCACGCTAATTGGATTTCGTCTGCTGGCATCCCCATCTTCCGTGGCCGCAGCATTTTGCTAATCAAAATCAGGATAAGAAACCCCCCACCTTCTTTTTCCAGCAAAAAACTGCTTGAAGGCTCTGCCCACCAAAAAAAGCGAAAACCAAATCCTGGAAGTGCTTGAGCAAAAGGGGTTGGGTTCCTACAAAATTCCCTTTCTAATTTTACCCTGACAGCCTTTGTGATTAGCAATTAGTAATACCCAGTTAATCTCCTGCTGTTCCATCCATGAGTTTGCATGTTTCAAAGATGTGAGGAATGATCAATTCCTGAGGGGCTGTGATAATCTGGCAATTTATTCTTTCATTCAGACCGGGTGCCTCAATCGTTTCAGTCCATCAGGAATGTGATTTTTCTCTGACAGTGGGAGAGCTCTGGAAGTTTCAAAGCAAGATTCTAGGAGAAGCTAAGGCGTGAATTCTGAGATTTTCATTCTGATGGTTACTGTTTCCAACCGGCAGTTATTTAATGTTCATCCCTACCTGCACATCAGCTCACAGGCAGCCGCCAGAGGCCAGGGGAGGCTGCAGGGAAGGCGAGAGCTCTGTCCTGTGTCTCACTGTGTTCTCCTGCCTCTTCCCCACTGCAAGAAAGAGCAGATTTTTCTGCATCCTGGATGAGAACAACGCTCAGGCAGGATGTTCCTCCAAGGTTTTGCTGTCTGTATCCCACCACACGTTTATCCAGCACCTGCTCCACCACAAAGCTCCAAAAACTCAGGGATCCTACAACAGCTGATCCACACCAAGTTTCACCTCCAGCAGCCTGAGTTTCACACTGGAGAATCCCCTTATCCTCCCTTCCCCACGAATGCACTGCTTGACAGAAATCAAACACATTTTTTACTGAATCCCTTTTAAAAAATAAGCCACGCTGCTGCCTCCACCTGTCCAGGCTCTGCAGTAAAACCTGCACCGTGGGATAGGGAATATCAACAGCCACAGCAGCAGCACAGGGACCCCATCCTCACAGGGGAATGAGCATCCCTTCGAGGAGGGTGTTTGACCAGCTTTGGGGAGGATGGGGGGGACATTCTGGGTTCCTAGAGCTGGGAGTGACTCCATGGTGGTGCTGGCAGGTCTCTGTGGATGAGGATGAGCCTGTGGGGGTTAAATGGGAGCATCCCGGATCCCTGTGGATAGGGGTGACCCTGTGGGGGTCAGTGGGAGCATCCCGAGGGAGCCCCTCAAGTGCCGTGTGGAGCAGCTTGGCAGGGGCGAGGCGGGGCAGCCCTCGGGAAAGGTTTGTGAACAACCGCGTCCCTGTGCGGGGGCAGCCCCGCAGCCCGGCCCGGCCCGGCCCCGCCGCACACTCACCGGCCCCGGAGCCGTCCCGCCCGTGC
>VZTA01027067.1:130849-141805 GCA_013398855.1 Mohoua ochrocephala
GGGGGTGTGTGGGGACCCTGGCAGGGTGTGGGGCCGTGCGGGTGTTCCCACAGGGAGCTGGGTTCTCTGGGAAACCCCTGGGGCGTGCGGGCCCACCCAAGGATGGGGATGGGGGCTCCGCGAGGGGCTCCTGGCAGGGGTGGGGCTGTGTGGGGCCGTTCGGGGATCCCCGTGGGGAAGGGGCTCTCTGTGGGGTGGTGCAGGGGGACCGGGGAGGTGTGCGTGTGGGATGGCTGCCGGGGGGCTCGGGGCCCCGTCCAGGCCCGCGTCCATCCTCCCGCTGCTCCGTGCCCCAGAACAAGCTCGTGGAGCGGTGCGAGCGGCTCCAGCTGCAGAGCGCGGCCATCGCCCGGCACGTGGACGAGGTGCTGCCTGCCAAGGACCAGGGCGTCCTGGTGAGTCCCTGGGGCTGGCCCCGCCTGCTCCCTGCTCGCCATTCCCGCCGGGGATGCTCAGCTCCCCGGGGGGCATCGTCGGGATGCAGCTGTGGAAATGGAGTGCCAGGGTGTGCCTGCAATTCCTGCTTCATTTGCCTAAAAAATGTGCGCAGACGACGGTGTGAGTGTACAGCAATCGAGCATCCCACTAGGATCGGTGCCTTAGAATTCCTGGGTTTATTTGTTCCTTGCTGTCACTGAGGATGAGGACAAAGGACAGTGATAGAATCACAGAATCCCAGACTGGTTTGGGTTGGAAGGAACCTTAAAGACCACCCAGTACCAACCCTCTACCATGGGCCGGGACACCTTCCACTATTCCAGGTTGCTCCAAGTTCTATCCAGCCTGGCCTTGGGCACTTCCAGGGATCCGGGGGCAGCCACAGCTGCTCTGGGCACCCTGTGCCAGGGCCTCACTCCCCTCCCAGGGAACAATTCCTTCCCAATATCCCATCCAGCCCTGCCCTCTGCCAGTGGGAAGTCATTCCCTCTTGTCCTGTCTCTCCAGGCTCTTGTCCCAAGTCCCTCTCCAGCTCTCCTGGAGCCCCTTTAGGCCCTGCAAGGGGCTCTGAGTTCTCCCTGGAACCTTTTCTTCAGGCTGAACACCTCCAGCTGTCTCAGCCTGTTCTCATGTTTCTCGCCAACAGTGAATCTATGGAGATTTGCTGAGGGACAGGACTCTGGTCCCTCGCAGGTTGTCACTTAGGTGCCGGGGCTGGCTGAGGAGGCAGTGGGCAGGTCTGGGACTGGTCTGGTGCCGCCTGGGCTCAGTTAACAGAGTAGCACTGATGGCTGAGCCCACGGAGAAGTGGCTGGGGCTCTTCTCGGGGCTGGAGCAGAGCTGATGCTCCTGCCGTGTCCTTGCCGTGGCAGAGCGCGGCCAGCGCGGCGCGGGAGCTGGTGATCCAGAGGCTGCTCTTCGTGGGGAAGGCCTGTGAGAACGAGGAGCAGCGGCTGCTGGAGAGGGTGCACGCCGAGGAGGAGCGGGCGCACCAGAGCATCCTCACCCAGCAGGTGCACTGGACGGAGGCTCTGCACAAGCTGGGCGCCCTCCGCACCTACCTGGTGGACATGATCACCAGCCTGGATGACCAGGGCCTGCTGGTGAGTGCTGTGAGTCAGGCAGCCCAGAGCTGACCTGGACATTTTGTTATGGGATGGAAATGTGGTGTTCAGCAGCTGCTGTGCTGACAGCAGGGAGGCAGAGGTGGACAGGACGTACATTTGCAGGTCTGGCTCAGGGAACCTCCTTGACCTGGTGGTGATAAGCTCCTGTGGTTTCCTGGTGGTTCCTAGAGCACCTGCTCTGCCCGATCCTGCTCTTGCTTGCAGTGAGGTCCGGAACCACCCAGGCTCAGGTCTCCAAGCTCTGGGCTTGTAGCTGCCCTTAGGCTGGACAGCCAGGACAGCTCTGGGTTGAGAGCTGCTCTTACAAGTGTTGATTGTGCCATCCATTTTCTAGCATTGTGTGCAGTTTTAATCAAAACTGACCCTTGGAAGCACCTGCAGCACTTCTGGAAAGTCCCCTGCGTTGCCTGGCTTAGCCCTGTCAGGGATATTGGCCGTGCAAAGCAGCCTGTGGTTCCCCTTGCTCAGTTCCTTCTCTGGTTATTGAATCCTCTGGGTTCACCCAAGTGATTCCTCTCATTTTAGATGTGAGCAGGTCTGCCTTGCTCAGCCTCTGCTTCCCACGTGTAACTTTGTGAGGAGGGGAACAGCAGCTCGGCTTGGAAAACAGACCCAGTCCCATGGAAAGAGGGCAGGTGTTCCTTTGATGGGAAAGGCAGTTTCTGTCTCAGCGTGCTGGGCTGTAGCTGCACCGTAGAGAGGACAGGCTGGAGAGCAGGATCCATCAGCTGCCTGTGGCAGAGAACAGCCACACCCTCGGTTTCTCCTTCTGGAGGAGAATTAGGAGATCATGTGTTCTCCCATTTGGATTGTTGGTGTTGGTACTTGTGCCTGCCTGGAATCAGCACGTGCCCTGCCACAGGGAAGCCGAAGGCACGCAAAGTGCCCTGCTTGGATGTGAGCAGGGATCAGGTATTTTCTTATCACTTTGCTGTATCTGGAGAATGCCTCATGCCCAGCAGGTACAGAAACAAGTGGGACTGGCCATGAGGTCACCTGACTCTTGGCTTAGTCCCTCTGCAGCCTCCCCCCTTTGCTGAAAGCCCTGGGGTTGTTTGCTGGGAGCACAGGCTGTTCCTGCAGCCTGTCTTAGTGGGGTGGGGCAGAGAGGGGACAGCAGCCAGTGCCCCAACCACATGTGCAATGCATTGCCTTCAGCCATTCCCACTCATTTTCTGAGTCGGGGAGGGAGAAGTGCTGCAGCTGAAGAAAATGGAGGTTGGATGCTCCCGCTGCTCCCCAGGGCTGGTGTTGGGGTGAGGGGTGGCTGCTGTGGGTCAGGAAGGGGACCACTCCTCCCTGGGTCCCAGGTTTGCTGTGTTTGGGGCGTCATCTGTGGGGATTTCAGCTGTGATGACTCTTTCTCTCCTTGTCCCCAGCGTGCAGAACAAGAGATCTTCGAGAGGTCAGTACCCAGCTGCTCCTGGTCCTTTCCCTGCTCCTGCTCCTACTCCACACCTGCATCCCCACAGCTCCCGTGCTGTGTGCCATGGCTCAGGCACCTCATGACACCTCTTTTGTCCCTCGTGCTGCTTTTGTTGTGGACAAGGACAGAGCGCAGAGATGCCAGCGTGGCCTCTCGTCTCTGCTCCGTGTGCTTTGCCAGAGCAGCAGTCCTTGCTTATGGGAGAACTCCTCCAGCTCCTTGGAAAACCACAGGGCTTGCTGGGAGATGGAGCAGGCCTGTGCCAGGCTGTTGGCAGGAGGTGGGATGGTCTGTGCTCCGTGCTGGGGGTGGCTGGCACAGCATCTCCCCAGCTCTGCAGGGGCAGGCAGAGCCAGGTGCAGGTGTCAGTGTCCCCAACAGCCTCATTGGTGACACCGGGCTGCCCTTCCTGAGGAGGCGCCTTGGTGGCTGTGGTTTTGTTTAATTTTATTTAAGTTATTTATTTCTGTGGCTGCTGCGAGGGTGCTGGCCCTGGCTCTGCACTGTGCTGCCCAGAGGGCCTGTGGGGGTATTTGTGCCTGTGGAGAGTATGAAATGTGCCACAGCACGTCCCCAGCAGCCTGTGCCACAGCCTGTCCTCACAACCATGAGTTCTGGGGGTGCTGCAGGCCACGGGAGCCAGCAAAGCCCTGGCTCTGTGCTGGGTGAAACCCGGTGTCCTGGCTTGCTCTGTGCTCAGCCCGTGGGGCTCTGGCAACAGAGGGAAATCTGATTCTCTCCCTGTTCATTGTGCTCCCCTGGTACCCTGGTGGCTGCTCTCAGACACATTTATTTACCCTGTGTCTGCTGAGTGAGGAGCTGTTGACTCAGGCTGCTGGGATGTGTTTTACAACACTGCAGCCCTTTCACCAGGAACTGTGAGCAAAGCCAACCGAAAGTATCACTCAGGGTGAGGGCTGGCCCAGGCACCCCTGCTGTGGTCCCTCTGCAGCCAGAGCTCCTCTTTAACCTCTGCCATAGCTCCTCGTGGTCTTTATAAACACCTCCCAGCACAATAAATCATTGTCTTTTGAAACAACTCTTGTTTTCCTTTGCTAGGACAGAGGTGGCGGAGGGAATCTTGGAGCCACAGGAGTCCCTGAAGTTAAACTTTAATCAGACCTGTGTTCAGAGTCCACTGCTGCATCGACTGTGGGCCTCTGCTGCGCTCTGCTGCCTCGCAGGTCAGTGTCTTGCTCGCATCTCACGTGCTCCAGGGATTCCTGCACCCTCACTCGTGTTGTGCCCAAAGAAACCACCCTCGTGCTGCGTCAAAACTTCCTGATGCCGTGTCCTGCCCCTCTGCTCTCCCAGCCCCTGCTCGTGTCTTGGAGCCCTCCATTCAGGGAGGCAGCAGCAGCTGTGGGAGGTTTAGGGGAAGCAACAGCTCCAGGCAGGTTGTGGCTCAGGGAAGAACTGGAGTTTGGAAAGATTGTGTGTGTTTTATCAGCTCTGTGGCTTTCACGTTGTGTGGTTTCTCTTGCTGTTTCCTGGGTCTCTTGGTGACAGCAGTGAAGCCGATGCTGCTGGGGGAATCTCTGTCACACAAATCTCTCTTCACAACCTTTAGCTTTGGGCTGCTGGGGACTTGGAGAGGGTGATTTCATCTGTGGTGATTTCATCTGTGCCCACTCTTACCAGTGCTGTGGGCAGTGAGTAGATGGAGCAGCTTTCTGATCACGAGCTGAGGTTGTGGCTGTGCACGAGCTGGTGGTTCTAGAGGTGTTTGTGCTCTGGCTCAGCTCCTCCTGTACAGCTGAGGCTGCACTGGAGGTATTTGCCAGGCCACTGACGGGCTCTGGGACTGATTTACCTGGTTGGTGCTGGCTGTGTTAAGCAGGGAAAGACTTTTTTCTTCCGGCTGTGATGTGCTTGGATGGCTGGTTGTGAAATGTTTGCTTTTACTCTGGTTTCACTCTGTTGTTAGAGTATTTCAAGTGTATTTTTTGTTTCTCAGAGATGGCAACATCCTTTGTAATTTGCCTTGTGAACAATCCCCAGGGTGGTTTGTCCAAAGCTTCTGTACAAACTTCTGATTTCTGCTCATCTTGCCGTGATTCTGACGAGCTGTTTCCAGTTTTTCCCTGTTTCCAGGCCCCTCTCCAAGGTCTGCACTTCAGGCTTTTGTTGCTCTCATGGTTTCAAGTATTAGCTTGAGAATCTGTGCCTACCAAGCACTACCATCATGTGTTTCTTCTACTGCAAATTCTGGCGTTGCTTTCCCTTTGTGATCCATTTCCCTCTTTGGAATCTGTGAGTGCTGGCAGTCGTGGGAAGTGTCCCTGCAGAGGATTGGGACTAGGTGAGCTTCGAGGTCCCTTCCAACCCAAATCACTC
Source organism: Mohoua ochrocephala (assembly GCA_013398855.1). NCBI lineage: Eukaryota > Metazoa > Chordata > Aves > Passeriformes > Acanthizidae > Mohoua > Mohoua ochrocephala. Next base: position 136,178 of record VZTA01027067.1, read on the forward strand.
TGTGATTCTGTGCCAGCCCCTGCAGTGGTGCACTGACAGTGCCACACAGAATCCCAGAGTTGTTCACATTGGGAAAGACCTCTAAGACCATCAAATCCAACCTGTGATCACCACCTTGTCACCCAGCCCAGAGCACTGACTGCCACGTCCAATCGTGCCTTGGACACCTCCAGGGATGGTCATTCCACCACCTCCCTGGGCAGCCCCTTCCAGTATTTACCAGCCCATTCAGTGAAGAAATTCTTCCTGAAAGAATCAGTTGAGCAGGTTCTCGATGCTCAGAGCCATGGAGCCAGGAAGCCTTTCCCTAATTTTCTTTGTTGTGACGTGGAGTTTTTCAGGATTCCTCTCCCAACAGCATCCTTGTGAAATGTAATGACTTTAAGGCATTGGATTCTTGTGGTGGGTGTGCTGCTGCACTTATTACCCAGGAATTTCATTCTGTTTGGGTTTTTTTGAGTGTGTGGTTGCATTTCACATGTCACTACTGCCTGCTGAGGATGCCTGGTGTATCCTTGTGGAGCTCATCAGTCCACAGTCCACCCTGGACCAAGCCTTAGAGGATTTAATATTAACTGCAGTGGTCTGAGCTTTCCTTAAGGCACAGTAATGTTAAGTGTCACTCTGTGGTCCCTTCTCCCAAAGGCAGGTGAGCAGGTGGCTGTCTCGTTTATTTGCTTGAAAACAGAAAATTCCAAGCCTTGATGGCTCCCCATAACCTCTCAAAAACTTGGAAAGCAGCTGCAAAAGGGCCTTTGTGATTCCTTTGATACCCTCACTTGGCATCCAGGCTTCTGTATCACTTCTGTTTGGGGTTGGCAGCTTCTTCCTTATGCCACGAGATGATGTAAATCTCCTGGCACCGTTTTGGGAGGAATCTCGGTTCATGGGAACTTGGATTTTTAAAAGCAGTCAGATGTGCTGCAGCTCACACAAATGTGCTTCCCAGAGCTGTTAGCCACGGGAATTTATTGTCCCAGTATCCCTCATGTCCCAAGGCCACCCCGATGGATACAGGACGCAGAGAAAATAGACTTGGGGGCAAGATGAACTCCTGGTGGAATCGTTCATCAGAATTATACGAATTATATGTGAAAATCCAGGACAAAATACTTGTGTGAGGGGCAAAATTTGCCGATGTGAATTACTCTGCCGTTCCTCTGCCAGCACTTCCCCTCCCTCAGGTACTCCCCTGGAACTGCAATTCCCCAGCAAAGCGACGTGGGTGTCACTGGGCTGGTGTTTCCCTGCATGGACCACCAGAATGCAGCCCTAGGTTAGCTGTGTGTTGCACAACAGGAGGTTTAGTGCCAGAGGAAGACAAAGTCTGGTGCTGCTCTGTTTTCTATGAATTCAGAGCAGCATTTGGCTTCCTGGAAAGCCGCCCAGCACCCAGCAGCGTGGGCAGCCCTAGAACCCTGTGGAGAGCTCAGGTTTGGCTGCTGCGTGGGGAAATAAATTATCAGATGAATGAGGCTGGCAGCTCCTGCTGAAGGAAATGCTGGCTTCAGCTCCTCTTTGGGCTCACTCTTGCCTGCAATAACTCCTACCTAACGTGCACAGGTGTGTGGCACTGACTTGCAAAGGGATAGTTCAGCCTCGGTTCATCTGCCAGGGAGCACCTGGGCAGGTGCAGCCTGAGGAAACCCTGGAGCATTGCTGCTGCTGCTGCTGGGTGCTGTGTGCTGTTAGAGGGATGCTGACCTGGGTCCTGGAGCAGGTTGGGCTCTGGGATGACCCTGTTCAGGTCATCCTTTGGTTCTTTGAGGGCTCATCCTGCTGTGTGCTGGATGCTGAGCAGGGGGTGTTGGGCAACGGCCGGTGCTGGCGTGATAGGGTAGAGCTGCTGGCAGGGCTGGGAGAGCCACTGACTCACCCACTCCAGCCCTGTTTCCATGGTGGTTTAAAACCTAAAATGAATGAAGTGAGGGTGGGGGAAGGCAGGGCAAGGAGGGGCACCTGCTGGCAGGAACTGGGTCTCCTTGGGAGCAGGCGAGTCTGCTGGGCATCAGCCTCATCCCTGCTTCACGAATTTAGGGAGTGAGGGACACACTTGTGCAATTCCACAGTGTGCAGACCCACTGAGGGGTCTCAGGGGGAAGCCAGGGCAGGGCACCATGATCTTAGAGGTCTTTCCAACCTTAACAATCCTATGATTCCGTGATTTTGAAGTGGTGCAGACCCACGGTGGGTGCAGCGTCCTCTGGTCAGCCTGGGCTGCTGCTGGCTGGGTTTGTGCAGCTGGGCACCCCCTTCTTTCACAGCAAAGCCAGATCCAGCCACAGCCATGCCACCCACTGCTGCTCCCAGCACCTCGGGGTGGGTTGATCAACACCTGGGGCTTTGTAGCAGGAAAGAGATTTTCCTGCCCAGCCCTCTCCAGTCCTGTTTTTCCGGCTGTGCAGGTTTTCTGCAGCCCTCCCATTCTCGCCAGGCTCTTGGCTCCCCTGGCTGGGGGAGGAGCAGCCATGTCCTGCTCACCCACCGTGGGGGTGGGAAAGGACAGGACCTGAGGTTTGGATCTCTCCCAAAAGTGAGGTGAACCAAACCTGCTGAGTTCTGTTTTGTGGAGAGTCAGGCCAGGGTCAGAGGAAGATGAGCAGGGCTTCTAGTGCAAGGTGGAGAGGTGTCTGGTGAGTCTGGGCTTCGGTGAGTCTCTGCCTTGTTCTGGCCCTGGCTGAGAGGAGAAGCTGTGGCACCCAGCTTGAGCCCCCAGCACTGTCACCCTGGGGAGCAGATGTGTGAGGAGAGGGTGGCTGCCCTTGTGTTTCTGATGGCCATGACTACCTCAGGTGGTTCAGGTGGTGGCCACCGAGTCGGTGCTCACCACATGGCTTCTCTTGCAGGCTCACAGGAGATTCACATCGATGAGAAAACCCTGAGCCCCCACCTCAGCCTGTCAGAAGACAAGAGAACGCTGACCTTCAGCCCCAAGAAAGCAAAGGTGGACTCGGACTGCCCCGAGCGGTTTGACCACTGGCCCAACGCTTTGGCCACTGCACCTTTCCGCTCGGGGGTCTGTGCCTGGAAGGTCAGCGTGGAGCAGAGCTGTGCCTACAAGCTGGGGGTTTGCTACAGCTCCGTGCCCAGGAAGGGCTCTGCCAACGAAGGCCGCCTGGGCTTCAACGCTGCCTCCTGGGTGTTCTCGCGCTACGACAAAGAATTCCGGTTCCTGCACGCGGGGCAGCCCCAGCCCGTGGAGCTGATCAAGGCCCCGGTAGAGATCGGGGTCCTGCTGGACTTTGCGGGGGGAGAGCTGCTCTTCTACGATCCCGACTCCTGCGCCATCCTCTTCTCCCACCGCGAGGCCTTCCTGGAGCCCGTGTACCCCGTCTTTGCCGTGGCACACCAGAGCATCTCGCTCGCCCCGTGAGCCGGGTGGGACTGCGTGTGCTCTGCACAGTTCCCCGGGGGAAAGGAGCCCGGGCGGGGCTGTGGGCTGTGTACAGGGGCCTTCAGACAACACTGCCTTCCCACCACGCCTGTTCCTCGCGTGTTTTCCGCAGCTTTCCTCCTGGAGCCTACGCCCCGTGCTGGGGTGAGGGGTCTGGGAATGCCTGGCTGGGCCAGCTGCTCTTAGGTGAATTGTTTGATTTCTGCCCCTGCCAAAGGCAGCTTTCCAGCCTGCTGGTGGGCTGGAGAACAGGGGAGAAATAGTAAGAGGTGTGTATGGAGAAATGGCAGGGAGGAGGCCCTTGGAAAGGGACATACCGTGCTCTGCAACTCCCTGAAAGGAGGGTGGAGCCAGGTGGGGGTCGGGCTCTGCTCCCAAGCAACAGTGAAAGGACAAGAGGAAACGGCTTCAAGTTGTGCCAGGAGAGGTTTAGGTTGGATAGGGGAGAAAATTTCTTCACTGAAAGAGTGGTCAGGCATTGGCACAGGCTGCCCTGGGCAGTGGTGGAGTCACCATCCCTGGAGAGGTTTAAAAGGCGTTGTGGATGTGGCACTTGGGGACATGGTTTAATGGTGGCTGCGGCAGTGTTGGGGGACTGCTGGACTCCATCTTAAAGGTCTTTTCCAGCCGAAATGATTCTGTGATTCTCTGGGACACAGCTGGAGACGCTTTTGGGGGGAGCTACCCCATTGCAGAGCAGGGACAGTGCAGGGGGCTGTCCCCTGTGGGGGAACCATGCTGGGACAGGGCCACTGCTGAGGGGCTGTGGCCCTGTCCAAGCAGAGGAACAAGCAAAGAGCAGCAGAAAGAAACCAAACCTGAGCGTCCCAAGGGAGTGGGGTTGGAGTGTAACGTGGTGCAAACACGGGGAGCCGATGGCAGCAGGCAGGGAGGAAGGAGAGGTGTTGGCCTGGAGTTCAGCCAGAGAAAGGGGTTTATAGTGGTCATCTTTATTTCTCACTGCCCAAATCAGTAAAGTTTGTTAACTGGCAGTTCATTAAGTGAAATTGCCCAACTCCAGACTGTTTTGGCCACAGCAGGAGACCTGCAGGCACCTCCTGCCTGCCCTCTGCTGTTGGGAAGTGGGGGGATGTTGGTGAGGTGGCAAAGCTGGGGTACACTGAGGGGTGCAGGGCCTGGGCAGGGGTGTCCTGGGTGCTCTGTGTGGGCAAACCTTGCCTGGGACAGGGCAGCACTTGCACTGGGGGATGCTGGAACCTATCCCCGGGGTGATCGAGAAGGGATAAACCTCAGTATCCCCCTCCATCTCCTGTCAGAATGAGCCTCTGGAGTGCCTCAGTCCCAGCCCTGTTAGGGGAAGACACCACTGCTGTCCCCCTTCTGTGGTGTTTTTAGATCCACGAGACACATTTGCTCCACTGCTGGGTGTCAGAAATGTTTTATTGCATGAACACTCCTGCTTCACAGGCGGCTCGGACTCGCTGCTTTTCCCTGCCCACCTGGCAGCAACAAGTCCCGTGTCAGGACAGTTCGGCCCTCGGCAGCAGCACCGGACCCCTCCGAACCGCAGCTACCCCTTCTCGATACGAGCCAGGAGGTGGCTGAGCGTGGGCAGGACGTGCTCGGGGGGCACCTCAGGCCCCTCGCCCTGCCCGGCCGGCCGCAGCAGGAAGCTGTGCATGCCCGCGGCCCGGGCCGCCCGGTAATCCCGGCTGTAGTCATCCCCGATGTGAGCCGCCTGCTCCGGGCGGGCCCCGCCGAGCCGCAGCGCCTGCTCGAAGATCCTCCCGTCCGGCTTGGCGAAGCCCGCGGCCTCGGAGGTGAGCACGAACTCGAAGTGGTGCCGCAGGTCGCACTGCGAGAGGATGACCTCCAGCCGGTTGTCGAAGTTGGAGACGACTCCCATGCGGAAGCCGAGCTGGCGGCACCGGCTCAGGGTCTCGGCGGCTCCCGGCAGCACCTCCCAGTTGTGGGAGCTGCAGTAGTCGCGGTAAAGCTTTTCCGCCAGCTTCGTCAGGGCTGCCTCGTCCTGCACGCCCGAGAGCCTGAAGCTCTGTTTGACGACATCCAGCCACCACTGCCGGGAGCTGAGCCCCTGGCCGTGGCCGTAGTTGGGGAAGCGCCGGCTCTGGGCTCCGTACACCTCGCGGAAGGAGCGCCCCAGAGCCTCGGGCTGCACCTGCAGCCCGTGGGCCCGCGCCTCGGCCGCGTAGCTCTGGCCCACGGGCTGCCGCAGCCGCAGCAGCGTGTCCTTCACGTCCCACGTCAGCAGG
>VZTA01027067.1:142858-209834 GCA_013398855.1 Mohoua ochrocephala
CGCGGTGCTCCCGCGCCCACCCCATCACACGGGACCCAGAGCCCCTCCCCAGAGCCCTCCCTGCCGGGCAGGAGCTCACCCGAGCCTTGACGTCCCTCACGAGGTCCAGGTAGGGCATCCCCGGCTTCACCATGAGCATGTCCGCGCCCTCCCGCACGTCTCGGTCCTGCCGCGGCCGCGCGGGGACAAGAACGGGGTTGTTTTTCCGCAGGAGTTTGGAGCCCGTGGTTGTTTTCCCGGGAGGGATCACGGGAGGCTGTGAGCCCCTCCCCATGGTGCCCGGGGAGAGCTGATGGCTGCGTGTCCCTGGACCTGACACCCCAAGCCACAGCAGGGCACGGGGACAGCAACCGCACAGCTCCCAGTGCCCAGTCCTNNNNCTCGGGCACACACTGGGACCAGCTCTGCCAGCCTGGAGGGCCTCCTGTTTCTTTAGCTCATGGAAGGGGAAGCCCCTTGACCGTTTGCCTCCCACCCTCTTGGCTCTCCCCGAGCCCTGCTGGGTGTGATCACCCAGGCCCCAGTGAGGGTGTCCCACCCCACAGCCATAACCCCACAGCCCACACTCACCCCAGTGAGGGTGTCCCACCCCACACCCCACACCCCACACTCACCACAGCGCGCATGGCCAGCCCCCGGGCGCCCGGGGGCAGCTGGTAACAGCGCCGGTCCCCGAAGGCGGGTTTGGACAGCGCCGCGTCCCTGCAGAGGGACAGAGGGCAGGGGGTGAGGAACCCCCGCCTCCCACCTCGTACAGCTTCAGAAACACGGGGACAGGCCAGGGCAAGCATCTGAGTCACTGAGCCAGAAAAGGGGGCACTCCCGACCCAGTGCAGCACCCAGGGATTGCTCTGGGAGGTCCTGCAGGCCCAGGCTGGCCCTGGGAGCTCTTTCAACACCCGCTGCCCTCCCCATGCCCAGTCTGGGTGAAATTGTGTCAGGCTCTTTTCCAAGGCAGGTTCCTTGGGGATACCCCGCTGGGGTCAGGCTGTTCTTGGGACAAGGTCTAACAGCTGACTAAGCTGAGGCTTGTCCCTGAAGTCACCCTGTGAAGCAACACTGACTCTGTGACTCCTGACTGCCCTGCAAGCTGCAGGCAGCTCCCTCTCTGCCTGCCTTGCCACCAGCACCCGACGGGCAGGTGAAGGGGTGGGATGGAAGATCACCCTTCAGTGACCTTCCCACCAGCCAGCCTGTCCTGGGCAAGGTACATTTGTCTCCTTTTTGCATGGACAAGTAGGAGAGTGCTGCAAAGTGACCAGTGTGGCCCCAGGTGTGGCCCAGGCTCTGGGCAAGCCCCTTTCCCGAGTAACTCCCCGGGAATGCGCTCCCAAGCAGCCTGGCCCCGGCTGGGCACAGCTGGCAGAGGGACAGACCCACCTGAAGGGGCCGTAGAAGCACGAAGCGAACTTGGCGCTGTAGCTCATCACCGAGACCTGCAGGGCACAGAGGGGCTGTGAGGGCTGGGAGCTGGGGACAGCAGCAATTCCCTCCCACGGCTGCTTTATCCTCCCCCTGCCAGAGGCCTGGCACCTCACTGCCTCACCCAGCCAAGGACATTCCCCTTCTGTGTGCGCCGGGGCAGGGAGGTGCCCATGGCACCGAGGCGGGGGTTTGCCCCTCCTGCCACTCGCCCTGCCCCGCTGTGCCACAGCCTCCCGCGGACGTGGCTCCTGCCCGTGGCACCCACGCGGATCCCAGGCTCACCTTGTTGCCCAGGTCGTTGGAGATCAGCGCCTGCTTCATGGCCGCGATGCGCCCGTCCATCATGTCCGAGGGGGCCACGATGTGGCAGCCTGCAGGGACGGACAGGACGGGGATGTCGGGAGCACACGAGGGCAGGGGAGCACTCCCGCTTGGAGCCAGGCCCAGTCTGCTTTTGGGTCTGCCCAAAGCCAGGTCGGGGCAGCTCTGTGAGAGCTGACCTGGGCTGTGACTGCCCGGGGCTCCCCACCTGCTTTGGCATAAGCCAGCGCCACCTCCGCCAGCCGCTGGCAGCTGAGCTCGTTCTGGATGGTGCCGTCTTCACGCAGGATGCCTGGGAGACAAACCCGGGGTTACACAGGGGAGGGACAGCTGCTGCCTCGGTCCCCAGGGGAGCGTGGCTCTGGGGACAAGCCCAGAGCAGCAGCGGGGAACGCGATGCGTTAAGGGAGGTGGATAAGGACCAGGAGCCCTCCGGGGACTGGACACAGCATGTGGGTGCTCCAGGGGAGGGAAGGCAGAGATGGGGGACACGGAGGGGTGCTCAGACTCAGGTGGCCTGAGGGAGGGTCTGAACCAGCTGTGCCTCCCACCCTGTGGGTCAGAACTCAGGAGAGGTCGCCCAGGTTCAACTACACTGGTACAGGGAAGGCAGGAGCTGGCCAGGCCCTCAGCAGAAAATGGCAAATCCCAGAGGCAGGAAAAGGCCCGGAGCGTGGCCCAGCCCCTGGCCCGCGCTCACCGCAGTGCCCGTGCGAGGTGTAAGGGCACAGGCAGACATCGCAGGCAATCAGCAGCTCTGGGAAGGTGGAGCGGATCTTCCTGATGGCCTGGATGGCAGGAGTGCCCTCGGCATCGGCAGCAGAGCCCCTCTCGTCCTGCGAGGACAGAAACACCTCAGCACGCACAGCTGACGCTTCCCACCGGCTCCTCCGTGGCCGCAGCTCTGCCCGGGAAGCATTTCCTAAACTGTGGAACCTGGGAAGGCTGGGTGGTGTGACCCCACTGAGGGAAAAGGGCGATGGAGGAGCTGCCTCTGGGCAGCGAGGGCAGGTTTTGGGGCCACCTCTAGAGCTCTGGGGGCTTTCTGGGTGTCATTGCAATGTCCCATCGCCATCTGCTGTGCTGAGCGGGCTGTAAGCACAGCCAGAGACCCCGAACTGCTCCTGTTTGATCAGGAGACCCCCCAAACCCAGCCCCACATTGCTCTGACAGCCCTGTGGCTACCCCAGCACCCCCACACACACATGCACTGACCTTGTGGACCTTGCTGGGCACCCCAAAGATGAGCACACACTTGAGGCCGTCTTCGACGAGGGGCCGCAGCATCCCCTCCAGCTTGTTCACCCCATACCTGAGCAGGGCAAAAGGAAGCAGCTGCCAGGCAGCCAGACCTGCTGGCCTAGGACAGGGATGCTGCTCTGGGAGCAATGCACATCACCAGGCAGTGGCTGGAGGTGCAGGGGAGGTGTTGCCTGAGCACTGGGAGGAACAATCCGAGCCCTTATCTGGGCTCCAGGAGCGCTGTCTGCCCAGCATGGACACTGCTCCGGGAGGATGGGCACAGCCTGCCCTTGGATCCCTTATCTTGGTGTCCCTGGTGCAAATCCAGCCCCTTTCCCGTCAGAGCACCCCTGCCCAAAGCCCTGCTGACGTGGCAGCAGATGCAGACGGGAGCTGCCAGCCCAGTGAGATCCAGCACAGGACCCACGTCCTTGCAGAGGTTTTCTGGCTGCCCCTGCTCTCTCCCAGCCTCCCCCTGTGCCCAGCCCACACAGCCTGGGAGTGCTCTGGGACACAGCCAGACCCCGGTGCTGTCCCTCCCTGTACTGATACTCCCTTAGTGGATGAACATTCCCACTTTGCCTGATGCTGGGGGATCTCCACAGCAGGAACCAGAGGGTTGGAAGCCTCCCCCTGGCTCATAAATGAGCCCTCCTCCTCAGACCCAGGGCACAGCAGCCAGCGGGGGGCTGGATTCATACCTGGCTTGTCCAGGAAGGCTGGGAATTGGCTCCACGGCATCAGGGCTGTCACTGTGGGAGGTGGGTGAGACATGAGGACTCGGTGTGAGAAGGAAGCCTCTCTCCCAGACTTGTCCACAGGGACTCTGAACCTATCTAAGAGCTCAGGGATGGGCCCAGCCAGGCACCCTGAGCCAGGTCCATCCCTGACCCACAGAGCCGGGGCTCACTCACGTGACAAAAATGGGGTAGATGAGGTTGGAGGCATCGAAGGCGGTGGCCGTGCACTGCCAGGAGCGCAGCACGGGGTGGAAGTAGCCGCTGTGGAGAACGGAGTCTGCCTGCATGGTGGGCTCTGCTGTCAGGGAAGGAGACTCTGAAACACCAGAACAAACCAGCGGGGTCCTGGTGAGCTGCTGCTGCTGGCACACGTGAGGAGGGGGCTGCGATCCGGACTGACCCTGTCCCATGCCAGGCCATGAGCTGCAGCCCGGGCAGCTCCACCCTGGGGTGCTGCAGGACCCCCAGCAGCAGTCACAGCACGGCCCTTCCCATTAACAGGGATGTCAGTGCCTCCTCCCCACAAACCCCCCCAGTTCTGTGCATGAAACCCCCATTTCCAGCCACTGACAACCTCCCCCAGCAGAATCACGTCCACCCTCCGCAAGCTCCTTTCCCTGAGCCCCAGGAGGGTCATTCTTCATTCATTTTGCTTTTCCTTAGTGCTGAGAAACTGTGTGACAGAGTTTTTGTCTGGAGAGGATGCAGAGCTGCTCTGTGCCATCTCTAAGGTGCCTTCCAACCCAAACCATTCCACGATTCCGTGCAGCACAACACATTTATGGCCACAGTGTGAAGGTGCAGTTACAGAAGGGAAGGGGCACTGGAGGAGGGAGGCACAGGGTCCTCCTGAGGGCTCCACAGCTACCACACAGCTCCCACAGCTACACCACTCCGGTGGCCACTTACTGCTGGGTAAAGGAAACCGTGGAGTTGGGCAAAACTGACTTCAGAGATAACAAAACTTAAATCAATCACTATCACTATCTCATGGCTGAAACTTCTTCTGCAGCAATGTTTTCTTCTCTAGCAGATCTTAATAATTCTGTGATTAACCATTAAGGATCCCATTTCCACGAGGGCTCAGTTCCCACCGCCACGCTGCTGGTGGGTGTGGTGGAAGGGGCCGTGGGAAGGGAGCTCTCCCGGGACGAGGTTTTTGGCTGCAGTGCCGAGGAACAGCTGCACAACCCCAGCGAGAGGCTGCTCTTGCAGAGCAGCTCCAAGGACTTCTGCTGGCTGCTCACACAGGGCCACAACCCCCGAACATCCTTGCAGAGGAGCTGGGGTGCCCTGGGAGACAAAGCCAAGTTCCTGCTGGAGAATGTGGATTTCTGGGAGCTGGAGCCTGAGGGAGGTGGGCAGGAGCAGAACTGAGATGGGATTCTGGAAAAGCAGGTGGATTCCTGCGAGTATCCTGGGCAGGGCAGGGCTTCCTTAGGGAGGGCAGGAGCCTTGATCCCATCCCAGGAGGGATTCCCCAGGCAATAAACCTGGCTGACCCCCAGCCTGCATCCAGTTCTCTCCAGAGAACAGAGCGGGATCAGAGTCTCTCTGGAGGCACAGCTCACGGCAAAAAACCAAGGGAAAGAGTTTTACACCGGCACCCACGACGCCAGGCAGTAACAGAGCCGGGCAGGAGATGGCTCAGTTCTTCTGGAAAAACTTTAATATGAGGTGTTTCACCTATTTTACACACTCAAGACACTTAAGATGTTCTAATATGGAGTTGAACTCTGTCTGTCAGAGCACCCCAGTGCACAGGACACATGGAACAAAGGGGACTTGTGTGCAGTCCAGGGCTGGAATCGAGCCTTTCATCCCCCAAGGAATCGCTTCTGCTTGGGAATGGGGAAGGGCCCCTCTCGGTTAGAGGCTTACACGTATAAAAACCCTGAATAAAAACATCAGGCGGTGCTCGCGGGGGATGCAGAGCAGCTGACGGGCTCGCTGGCAGCGCCATGGCATCCCCTGGCAAGTCATTTTTAGCCCTTGGAAAGCTGCCGCCCCAGTCCCTACTCCAGGGAAGGGGACAGCCCTCGGGTGAACCGGAGCTGGCAGCTCCAGCAGGCGCCTGGCTCCAGGCGGGGCTCCGGGCAATGGCAAACAAAGGGCTCAGTGAACAAAACCCACCTCGAGAATCCAAAAAATGCTTGAAACAGTTAATCCCAGCAGAGGGAAGGGAGGGGGCCGGGTGGGACCAGAGGCGCCTGACTGTATGGGACAGATAGAGGCCACAGCTCCAGGAGCGAGGAGGAGACGGGACCGGGCGGGATTGCAGCGTGGAGATAAGAGGGGGACGGGTGGGTCCCAGGCTGCTGGGCCGGGTCCTCCTTCCCAGCCCCGCGTCCAGGACAAGCTGCTGCCCACGCAGGGCACCGGGGTGGCACAGCCGGGGACACCGGGGAAGGAGGGCAGGGCTGCGGAGCGAGGGCTGCGGGAGCGTGCAATGGGGACATTGCGCCACCCGCTGCGCCCCGGGCTGGGGCTGTTCCCCCCGAGATCCCGCAGGGCTCCCGGCACAGCAAATTAACCTTTCTTCACCATCCGAGGCCCAAACCTGTCTTTCTAAAGCTCTTTGCCCCGTGCACTCCGGAGGAGTTCAAGGACAGCCGGGCAGCCGAGCGGCTTCACCTTTGCTCCTTCGCTCTGGGACCAGTCCAGAGCCGCAGCACCCGAACCCGCGGCTGTGCCCAGCCCGTGCCCGCGGCACTGCCCGGGTCCCTCGCTGCTCTCGAGGGACGAGCAGCGACTCCCCAGCGGGAGAGCCCGGCACACGCCGGCCCGTGGCACCGGCACCAACCGGACAATTTTCGGGGACGGGCTGGAGCCAGACCCGGCGCTGCTCCGGCTCCCGACAGCCCCAAGATGTGTCCCAGCGTTTCAGGACACGCAAGCCCACGTGGCCTCAGCCTTCGCCGCTGTTTAGCTAAATCCCAGGGACACTCAAGCTCCCAAAATCCCGGCTGGGGACGGACCGGGGTGTTCTAGGAAAGTGGAGCTCCACAACAGACAACGGAGCTGTGGGTTAGTTAATAGCCAATAAGGAAGGCCAAGCAGGGTTAATTAAGAGCTACCTACGAAGCTCAAGCTGTTAGGGCAGGTTTCCTGCTCCAGGATGGAAACGGGGATGCTCAGGGGTCTGGAATTACACCCCAGGACAAGCGGGAACTCAGGACCGACGCCAGCTCGCAGCATCACACGCTGCTCGGTGCTCCCCCCGCCGTTGCCAAGGTTACCGAGCAAAAACCGAGCAAAAACCGAAGAAAACTGAGCAAAACCTGGGCTGTCCCTGCTGCGTTACCCGGGGCTGCCCTTCCTGCGGGCCCCGTCCCTGGAGTCATTCCCCGGCAGCCTTGCAAGGGGCCGGGGTGGGGGTCGGGGACCGGAGAAGGGGCGGACGCCCCGGCCCCAGCTCCGGTGCCCGCTCCCAGTCCCGATCCCGGTCCGGTTCCCGGTCCCGGTCCCGGCACTCACCGATCGCCGCGTCCGCTCCGGCGGTGCGACACTGCCAGCGCGATTTGAATATCCACGCCCCCTAATTAACATAGCCCCGCCCGCGCGGAGGGGCTGGCGGGAAGTCTCGCGCGGCGGAGCGCGGGAAAGGCGGCGCGGGGGGACGGGGGCGATGGCGGAGCGGGGCTTGGGGGTCTGCAGCAGGGATGGGCTGCGGGGGCATGGAGCACGGCTGCGGGGCGCTGCGGGGGCAGGAGGCAGGCTTCGGGTGCGGGGGGCCAAGCAATCCAGTTTTGGGGTGCTGTAGGGGCACCCGGAGCCAGGTTTGGCGGTGCTGCAGGGGGGACTCAGAGCCCCGTTTTTGGGTTCTGGGGGGCATGGAGCAGGGCTTTGGGGTGCTGGGGGTCCAGTTCTAGGGTGCTAGGGGAGGACTTGGAGCCAGGTTTCAGGGTTCTGGAGTGGCTGGAGCAGGGCATTGGGGTGCTGTGAGGGTTTGGAATGTTTGGTTTAAGGAGCATGGCTGAGAGGCTGTGGCGGTGTGGAGCAGGGTTTTGCGGTGCTGCAGAGGGACCTGGAGCTGGGCTTTGGGGTGCTGGGGATCTGCCGGGCCCAGGGAAGCCCCTGCCTTGGTCTCTCAGAGCAGGGGAGATGCCAGGATCAGGTTTAGTGCAGGACATTCTGCAGCTCCCACCCCAAAGCATCGTTCCCTGACTCACCCCAGTGCAGAAACCCCGGATCCAGATCCCGGATCTTCTCCCCCCCAGCCTGGAGCCTCTCCCTGGAGTGAGGGAGAGCTGAAGGCTCCTTCCCCCAGCAAACATCAGCACCCCAACCTCACTTCCCACACCTGGAAATCCCCTTGTTCCTTCCAGTCTCCACCATTCCCTCTCTCCTCCCACACAGGCCAGGCTGCAGCAGCCTTCATCCTCCCCTCATCCTCCTCCACGTCAGCTGCTCCAGAAATCACTTCCCAGAGCGTTTGCTGCTGCCTTGGCTGCATGCTCCCACCCCACTTATGCAACCACAACCTGCTCATTTTATAACTGACCGAAATAGGAGACTCCATTTCTGTAAAAAAACCCCGGCTTTTATTTAGATCCCGTTCCCTTCCGGAATACGCACCCCAGATATGTGCTGAAGGGAAAAAGGGAAAGGAAAAGAGCTGGAAGGTGGGTGTTTGTCAGAGATGTTGGGAACACATCATCAGCTCAGGCTTTCCACAGCCTGACTGGATGCCAGCAGAAAATCCGTGTTGGTTCAGTTCTTTTCAGGAGCTGGGCTTCTGTGCGTGTGCAAATCCAGAGTGCCAGAAAAGCAGCGAGGCAGGGTGGTTCTTGGGGGTAGCTTTGGAACAAATTTTTTGGTGGAAAGGATCCAGGATGCCTCACAAAGTGCCATTTTAAAACTGCACATCATCAAAACTTGGGGGGTTTAAAAGTACCTAAAACTTTCTGAGGGAGAAAGGCACCAGCACTAAGAGTTCAAGTGGAAAAGCACAAACCTACACGAGCACAAGGGACACCGACAGCTTCTTTCAACCCTTCTTTCTTGCGGGAGCCTTTTTCTGAAACCACTTGGGCCTCCTGGGTGGGCACACCCTGCCCCTGCTGCCCTCCCAGAGGCATCTGTGTCCCTGGAATGACCAGCGAAGGCTACAGAGGGACCTTGGATGGAATTAGCTCATTCCAGCTGGGAAAAGGGGAAAAAACCAGGCACCAGGATTCGCTGCTCTGTTCCACCACATCTCAGCTTGCTGCAGGAGCTGCTGCTGCAGAGGGACAGGTGAGAAACCACCAGACCCCACCCCTGACCTGTCACACCCCCAGCACTGCACAAAGCCACCTGATTTCAGCCCTGCTCCTCATTTTAGCCCCTCACTGTGCTTCACATTTTAAATCAACCTCCTCTTTGTCTCTCAGGGCTCTCAAAGACACTTTCAGTGTGCAGTTTACACTGTCAGCACTGTGAGTTTTTGGGATTTGGGTCGGTTTGGGTGAGTCAGTGAGTGAACTCGTGGTGCCTGTAGAGCCACCCTGTGCTGCTGCTCAGGCTGAAGGACACAGTGTCACTGTCACAGCACAGCAGGGAGAGAAGGCACAGCCAGGATGCAAGGAAACAAAGGGGAAAAAAACAACTCACTTGGATCAAAAGCTTCAATGTGCAGCTTCCAAGCCTCTGGACATCATCATCTACGTTCTACACCCCAGAAGTGACCTACTAATGATCTACTGGATTCAGCCCCTCATATTCAAGAGCCTCATGTTCTCCTGGCCACTTTCTGCACTGAGCACCCACCAGTTCTTTTTTTCCTCTCTTTCAGAGCCAGCCCAGCATCGAAAGCCCAGAGCCTGGGGAGGGCCAAAGCCCCCCAGGCACGGGGAGGAGCCACCCTGCCGCGGGAAAAGCTTCGGCACAAGTCCTTTATGTACAAATTACAGGCCAAAAGGGACAGGCCACAGAGGGGCAGCACAAAGCTCTACTGGAAACACGAGGGGACACAGCAAGGTTGATTTACAGCGTTTATATCCCTCTGAGCACACCCCAGCTCCTGCCCACGAGCGAGCTCAGTTGTCCACCTCTTCCTCATCGTTTGGTTCTTCCTCCTCCATCCTTTCGTCATCGTCATCATTGTCCTCCTCTCGGCTCTTATCTTGCTCCTCCGAGTCTGCCTTCTTGTCTTTATCTTTCCTGGCCTCTTTCTTTCCTTTCTGCTCACGCCTGTAAACTGGAGGAGAGGGAGCGGTGAGGGGCTGGAGCTGGCACGGACAGGTCAGTGGCTGAGGTCCAACGTCCACTTGCTCTCCCGGCTTTGGAGGGGAGCAGGGAACTCGGAGCACAACTCACCCTACGAGCTGAGCTGTGCTGAGCAGCTCCGTAGGAAATCAGGTTAAATTTCAGCAGAAAAATGCTGAAAAGGACGCAGGAGGTCACATTTACAGGCAGCACCTACGGCTTTCCTTAGATAAACATAATAGGGGAGTGAGAGCAGATGAGACTTTCTCAATCCTCATCAGTTGTGCAATAATGTTATCCCAGTCCCGTTAAGGTGCACATTAGTTATTCCCCAGGCAAACTGCAGTGTAGGATGCTGGGCAAAGAGAAGAGAAACAAGACAGGCAATAAGTGTTGCTTGTCCAGCGTTCGAGGTAAGCAGGACTCGGTGCTGCTCAGAGTCCCTGGACACCCACGGAGCACGGTACCTTCCAGGGATTCCTTCAGAGGGGCCACGAATCTCTGGAACTCCATCTCCTCCATGGCAGAGAGCACGTCCCCAGCATTCAGGGTTTTCCTCTTCCCCTTCATGGCAAAGTTATTTGCACTAGGCAGAACCAAAAAGAGAGGTAATTGGGAAGTGTTATCAATTCCACCTTATTCAAGTCACAGGCAACTTAAAAAAGCCATCCCCTAAACATTTAGGGTTTTTTTATCGCTTACTAACGGAGGTTTGAGACATTTTTGTTTACCCTGGCTGTCTGTGCTTTCCCACAGTGTTAGTTTCTGCTTGCACAGACCTTTTCCCCAAGCAGAAGGAGAAAGCCTGAACCTTGGCTGTGACAGTTCCACGCAGCCCTGGAAGCAGCTGACACTGGAGAAGTGACTGCCTGCACAGAATATGCCGAGCCACCCCAAAAATGGGACTGCGTCCTCGGTGGCAGCTCTTGCCCTAACAGAGCTTCGTGTGAGGAGCCTGAAGAGTGAGCCAGGTGCTCCTGCCTTTGCCAGGAAGGCTGTGCAGCCACGCTCTAAGGTTAATGGCAGTTTGGGACCCCTCATTTTGGGAGGTGTCTGTGTCCAGAGCCCAGCTACCTTCCCCCAGCCCGCTCTGGGCAGTCCAAACCCACCCGCTGCAGCCTGGCAGACTGGCTGATTTATATAAACAGACAATACAGAAACAAACACTGGGAAAGAGTCCTCAGGCCAGCAGAGAGGCGAATTATCAACCAACTGCCCCAGTGACTGCTGCACCAAGTCCTTACCACGATGTTGCATACAGCACAAACACGCTCGCTGCTCGGGAGATCGCGCTCCGGGCTTCTTTGGAAATATTGACTCCATCAGGAAGCTGAAAAACAAGTCCAACTTTTATCAGCAGCTGCTAAAAATGGCTTTAACTCACACAATTCACGTTCTAGTTCGTTAAGGCGCGCAGAGGACTCAGAAGAACTGGGAACTGCTCTGGGGTGCTGTCACAGGAGCTCTGATCCCAGCTGGAAGCCAAGGGCAGTAGGAATGTGTCCTCAAAGGCACCGAGCTGAGGAGAAGCCCAGTGACTCTGGAGTTTGGGGTCTGGCCAGCATCTCCAGGTAACTCACCCTGTGAGTACCCAGCTTCTGACAGCCCTGCCAGACCCAGATCCACTCAGCAACACCTCACCGGCGGCTCCAGACCAAACGGACTAAATTAACCACTGAGAATTATTCTGGATTTTTACACAGACACGGACTTGTGCGCTGAGGTTTTGGGGGGTCTGGTTCTGACAGTGCCACTGCGGGAGCTGTGCTGGTGGAGCGTCCCTGCGAGTGCTGCAGCCCCCGGTACCGGAGGGGGGACAGCGCCAGCACAGAGCCCCGCGGGCAGGGACACAGCACGGGCCGGGGGCCGGGGCCTCCCGGGGCCGGGATCTCCCGGGGCCGAATCCTCCCGGGGCCGGATCCTCCTGGGATCGGGATCTCCCGGGGCCGGGGTTTCCCGGGGCCGGAGTCTCAAGAGGCCGGGGTCTCCCGGGGCCAGGGTCTCCAGACGCCCCGCTCCGCTGGGCCGCGGGGCCCGGCACCCACCGCCTCCTTGATGATGCGGGTGATGACGGCGTTGGGCAGGTTCAGGTCCTCCGGTCTCTCCGCCATCCTGGGCCTCCTGCAAGGCAAACGCGGCGTCAGGGGCGCGGGGATAGGGGAGATCCCGGTGGGACACGGGGATCCCCTCAGGACGCGGGGGATTCCGGGGCCACACGGGGATCCCGGCCNCTGCCCCCGCGGCGGCGGGAAATGGCGGCGGCGGCGTGAGGGAGACGGAGAGAGGGAAGGGAAAGGGAAAGGATAAGGCGAAGGAAAAGGAGAAAGAAAAAGAGAAAGAGAGGGAGAAGGGGAAGGAGAAGAAAAAGGAGAGGGAGCAGGAGGAGGAGAGGGAATAGGGGAAGGGGGAGAAGGAGAAAGGAAAGGAGAGGGAGAAGGGGAAGGAGAAGGATGAGGAAAAGGACAAGGAGGAGGAGAGAGAGAGGCAGAGATAGGAACAGGGATGAGGGCAGGGACAGGGACAGGTGTAGGGACCGGGGCAGGGACAGGGACAGGTGTAGGTGATGGGATAGGGACAGGTTCAGGTGTACGTGGTGCTCCACCACAGTCACCGGGGGTTCATGGTGTCCTGAGGGGCTGTCGGGGCTGGGAGCAGAGTGAGGGGACAGCCTGGAGAGGGGGAGCTGGTGGAGCCCCAGGGCAGGGCTGGTGCCTGTGGGAGCGTTACCGAAATCCCCCAGAACCCTTGGGAAAAATACGACTCCCTCTAACGCTGTCTGACCCCCTAACACTGTCTGGCGCTGTTAGCGACTGAGGCATCACTGTGTCCTTGGCCAAGAGGGGTGTGGGTGACAAAGTTCCAGCTTCCCCACCGACTAGATACAAAACTTTCACTTATTTGTACGTTTTTAGTAAACAAATTAATGTTCATTGGTTCTAAGTTACATAATTCTCTTCATTACTTAGTATTCTGTCCACTATTGGTTGTTAATTTCTCACTCTTCATGTCGATGCGGTCCACATTCTTTATTCTTTTTATCATTTTTTTACTCAGACAGGGAATTGCCAACTTTCCCGGCCTTAATCTCCTCTTCATCTTCTGGTTACTCCAATGCCCTTGAAGGGTCATAAATTTCAGATCCCAGATGTCCAATGTACAACTCCCTTTGGCTCTGTTTATTGAAGCTTGGTTGGGTTACTTTTAGCAAACTTGAGGGTTTGGTTATTTAATGATCAAAGTAATTGTGAGAGCCTGTGAAGAAACTTAACGAGTGCTGGCTAAAAGTGGGCACTGCTTACAATTAATTAAAACAATTGGTTAGGAAAGTGACATCATTTCCAACAGGAAATAACAGCTCTTTTCCCCCACGCTGGTTTCTGGCCTCTTCCCTTGGTGCTGTGTGAGGGCACAGGGCGTGTGAGCTCCTCCATCACTGCCCCACTGACCCCGTGCCTGGCCTAAACCCTGTAATTCCATGAGACTTCATCCCCGTTGATGACCTGACCAGGTAATTAAGTAAGCTCAGAGTGCAGGAAAGGAGATTTAATTAGGTGCTGAGTTGGGGTGATACTTGAAATTGTGAGCAGCGATTGACAGCACAGCTCTTTCCCATGGAAAATGGGAATTTTCTGTTATTGAGGGCAGTGTGGGGAGAGTTCACAGAAACCTGTGAGCCCAGGGAAGGGTAATTGTGGTGGACATAACACCGTGCTGGGAGAAGCACACACTGAGTACACACGGGCCAGGCCTGTGGGAGCCCGGGGTGGCTGTTCCAGTTCCAGTGACTGAATTAATAAACGCCATCCCTGCGTGGACAAATCGTGGCTGAGCTTTGGTTTTAGCTCCTTTTCCTGTGCTCTGTTGTTAGCTCTGGCTGCTGCGTGTCCCTGGGCAGGTGTGGCAGTGCTGGCAGCGGGGAGGGTGCAGTGACCGTGACAGTGACCGTGACAGACTCGGCTCCGGGACACGCTGGTGGCTCGGAGCTGTTGGAGCCTTTGGGAGCCACTGCTGCTCGTTTTGGTTTCTGGTTTTTTAAAGCACGAGGTGTTTTTGTCCGTGAATTGAGAACCAAGCGAGGTGGTGGTGTGGGACTGCCTGGGGAAGCGGTGGGATGGAGCAGAGCCAGGAACGGGGCTGGCCCAAATCCAGGGATATGGCCCAAAGCTGCCCCACTCACCAGCAAAGCCTGGGCTTGTGTCTTCTTGACACAACAGGCTCTGCTCCTTGGTCACTGCTGTGAGTCTGTTTTTAATGACAATATCTGGAGACTGGTACACTGAATTCCAGGAAGAGACCTTAAAGCTCATCCAGTCCCACCTCCTGCCACGAGCAGGGACACCTTCCACTGGCCCAGGCTGCTCCAAGCCCTGTCCAACCTGGCCTTGCGGTGGGATGAAATGGGCTTTAAGGTCCCTTCCAGAGTCTGTGATTCTGCTCAATGACTCTGCACTGATGTCAGGAGATGAACACTGTGAGCTTTAAGCCCGCAGTGAGGGTTGTTTTTCACAGAACTGCACCAAAATGTGACATTTACGGGTTAGCTGCAGGCACAGAGCCTGCCCAGCAGTGTTTGTACTCATCAGGGGCTTGAATCTCCCTTGACTCCTGTGAAAATGACAATTCGGTGTCGTCGTGGCCAAAGAAATATCAATACAAAAATAGAGATTATTGCAGTGTAGAGCAGTCACTGTGTATTGCTGTGTTGCTTCCAGCACTCTCGAAGCCCTGGTTTGATGGGTGCCACACAAGTCCTGCAAAGAGGAGGCTGCTGACGCAGAAGATTAACCCTTCCTGTGGTGAAATCAGGGGTGAGGTGTGCCAGGACGTGGTGCACAGGCGAGCTGACGTTCTGAACTGCAAACCCTTCCCTCTCGGCACTCCCTGGCTCTGCTCGGAATGTTTTGGGGCTGGTTGTAGGATTAACTGTGAGGTCTCGAGCCCGAGAATCGTTCAGTGCGTTCCTAAGGCCGTGAGTCACTTCACACCTCTCCTCCCCTCGTTAGTGCTGAACAGCTCCACCCCAGCTGCTGCTGAGAGCCAGCTCTGGGTGACTCAGAGGGACAGGGAAGTGCTCCAGAGAGTCAAAACAAACAACAGAGACCCAGCGTTCACAAAGCTGAAGGTAAGGACACAGGGACACATCCCAAACTGGTGTGGATGAAGGAAGGGACACAGGGACACATCCCAAACTGGTGTGGATGGTTTGCACTTACTAGTTTAAATTTCCTTGGGAGACTGTCCATGACTGATTTGTTTTTTTAAAGTTTTTTTTTTCCTTTTGGCTATGGAAGAAGAACAAATGTGAAAACACTTGGCAGCATCCTTTTTCAAAGGAAATAAGCTTTACTTGATCATTATAACCTCTCAATTTTTAAGTGCATCAGGCCTCTAACTTAGAGCCGGTGCCTGGGCTCATTCCATTTTTCCTCTCCCTAAGGACAAGCCAGGCGCTGCTGCCAGGAGCCTGGCTCCCAGAAGACGGAGCTGTCCCATGGAGGTGTCACTCACACCCTTCTCCTCCTGCCTCAGGCCCTCCAAGTTTAGCTCACCTCTGACGGAGGCCTCCCAATGCGGCACTTTCACTCTCAAAATATCTCCCTGGCGTTCTTTTTTTAACCATCAACTAATTCGCCAGTTTTAGCTGTCAAAAAAGCGCCAGCCTAAAATTCTGCTGATTGAGTGGCCTCTCCTGTGCGACCTAAGACAGAGACCTGGACAAATCCTGTGTGCCAGGTCAGGAGCTATTTTCAGCTGCGTGGCCCGACTATTGCATTAACTGTAACTTTGTTATTCCCTTCGGAAAGTGCTTTGGGAAGGAAACCTGTAGGGTAACCTCTGCGTTACCTTTCGTGGTGTTCGCTCGGGTTTGTGCCACCATGAATCTTGCTTCTGTTTGCGCCGTGCCTCGGCCGGAGCTGAGCTCTGCAGCAGGGTCAGGCGTCCTCTCACCTGGACAGATGAACCTGGTGCTCTGTAATAGCTTTGGGAGAGTGAGGGCTCTCAGCTCCGAGGGAGGGGAATGCCTTCCTGCTCATGGATAATGGGATTGTGGTTAAACAACACAGGCAATAATCGGGCTGTGCTCAGCTAATTGATCCAGAGTGCAAATTAATCCACAGAGGTGGCTTAAAGGAGCCCCAGTAAGGCTGGGCTAATGGTGTGCCACTACCCAAACGGGACCCAACTCCTTCTATGTCTGCCAAACGTACGTGAAATTTGACCCTATGGGAGTGGAAAGTCCTTGAATTGAAAATGGTTTGGGGCTGGGCAGCTATTTTGGGAAAATGTCTCATGTGCCTGCTCTGTTCTTGTGTTCTTCCCTGGGCATCACCTTCTGACATGAAACAAGGAGCTGTGTCTGACCCAGTGGGTCTGCTTTTATTTTCTTAAATATTCCTGAATATTCTTATCTCCTTAAATGTTCTTGTAAAGATTCCTCCACTGAGAGGGTGGTGGGTCACTGGCACAAGCTCCCTGGGGAAGCGGTCACGGCACCAAGGCTGCCAGAGCTCCAGAAACATCTAGGGGATGTGATTAGTCACAGGATTTAATTCTAGTCCTGCAAGGGAGTGGGGCTTGAGGCTCCTCCTGGGTCCCTTCTAGCTGGAGAGACTCGGTGTGTCTGTTCCCATGCTTGGGCTGAAGGGGGGACTCAGGATCACGGTTGTGGGGAGAGAAAGGAGGCAGCTGCCCTTGGAGCAGCAGCTTCACTCTAGACCGGCTTAATCTGAACATAAAAGTGTAGGAGAACCTTGGTTTACTTTGTCCAGCCTGGGAATGGGCCCTCACCACATGACAAAGGAGATCTCTGTCAAGAAAAAGGGCGACTTACCCCTTCCTGTTGTGCCCCAGGACAAGGGACAATGGCTTTAAACTGAAGGAGGGTACATTTAGTTAGATATTGGGGAGGAATTGTTCCCTGGGAGGGTGGGCAGGCCCTGGCTGCCCCTGGATCCCTGGCAGTGCCCAAGGCCAGGCTGGACACTGGGGCTGGGAGCAGCCTGGGACAGTGGGAGGTGTCCCTGCCATGGCAGGGGTGGCACTGGGTGAGCTTTAAGGTCTCTCCCAGCCCAAACCAGTCTAAGATTTCTGGCATTTGATCTCTGTCTCCCCCCATCACATGCCCTGGTCACATCCCTTTGTGTGCCAAATGCCAGAAATATTTGATTTGCTGTGCAATTAGTGAGCTAACCTGGCTCACTGGGGGGTAGAGCAGTGTCAGACCCCGGGGAGCAGAGCCCGTGTGAGGTACCTGAGGAGAGCTCAGCTATTTCCTGCAGCTGCAGACTGAGTGCTGCAGTTCAGCTCAGGTGACAGGCAATAACTTCCTCAGCTGTTTTAACCTCATTACTTTGATCCATCTGACCATTCTAAGGCCAAAAGCGTAATTCCCAAGAGACCTTTTGCTACATTGAAACCGAACTCTTTTATGAGAAGTGTCACTAAAGACCCAGCTTGGTTATTACATTGGTTTTATTGCATTAAAATAAATCAACAATGGATTAACACTGAGCATTTGTCCAAATGCTGCAGCAGGACTGGGTGCTCAGATCAGACAGCCTCTAAGAGACCTGGAATGTCTCGTGGTGCTGCTCTCCCGTGTCACTGAGGGTTCCGAGTGCAGAAGAATGGTGCTGTGAGCTGATGTGCTGCTGTAATTCACTGGGCTTTTAATCAGGTTAGGGCTGTGAGACATGTGTGTGTTAAACACCTGCCCTGAGAAAGTCCCACTGCCCCAAGGAAATGCAAAACCGAGGGCAAAGCCTTCGGCTGGGAAAATCCTGAGGTGTCTGGGTACGGTTTCTAAGTCAGGTGGGTGCCCAACCTGCTGTTCTCCTGCAGGCTCGGCATGGCAAAAGGGAAAAAAAGAGAACAAAAAAAAAAAAGAAGAAAAAAAATAGTTGATGATGCCCCGTTAGTGCTTTGGGGTCAGTGTCTCCTCTCTGCCTGCTCACAGGGAATCAGTCTGTGCTGTGTTCCTTTCCTGAGCAGAGAATCGTGGAATCCCAGACTGGCTTGGGGTGGAAGGGACCTTAAAGCCCACCCAGTGCCACCCCTGCCATGGCAGGGACACCTCCCACTGTCCCAGGCTGCTCCAAGCCCCAATGTCCAGCCTGGCCTTGGGCACTGCCAGGGATGGGGAATCCACACCACACGGATAACCCCCGGTGCTCTGATGGCCCCTTCCCTCTCTAATTTCTGTTTCCTCACTGCGAAGGGTGACAGTGGGAGGCTCTGCCAGCCCTAAAGGGGATGTTCTGTACAGGATGTTTCTGGAGTGATCAGGAGGCATCCCTGTGCCTCAAAGGGATCCCTCTCCTGAATTAACCCTGCATGTCTCCCTTACCAGCCCCAGGGCAGGCAAGGGAAGCAGCCAGGCCGTTTGTGCAGCTTTAGAGTGTTCAAGACAGGTGAAAATCTGAACTGAAACAAAACAAGAGCTTCTCGCTGTCCCACCTTTTCCCTGCTGCTCTCCTCCTGGAGAGGAGCTGGTTTATGGGGCATCTCTACCACAAACCATGCTGCAGTTACAGCTGCCTTAGCTCTAGCCACAGTTCAGCACTGGCAGAGGGACAAGATGAACTGTTTCCAGCAAGCCTGGCCCTGCCAAAGGATGGGCACGGGGACAAGTGGTTGTGCACAGAGGCTGTTCTGTGCTCTGCATCCCTGCTGAGGCACCGAGGAGCTGCGCCAGCTCCTGCTCACGTGGGGTTTGTTACAGAGCCTCTGCCTGCCCTAGAAATACTCTGTGCTTCCAGCCACGGGCATCCTGAGTTGTTACAGCAATGCCTCAGAGCCCAGGGACCGCCGTGGGCTGCTCCCTTTGCGTGCTCGGACTGCTCAGTGTGCGGGGAAGGGACAGAGAGGGAGGTGCAGAAAAGATCAGAGAAGTTTGTTACCCAAAACGATGGGTGCAAAATGCCAAACACATCAAGTCCTCTGGAGAGACAAAGTTCTTGTAAGACTCTGGATGCTGCCAAGACTTTGCCAATATTTTGGCAAAGCAGTGGTGCTGAGCTGAGTGCTGTGCTGGGATCCTGGGCTGGGATCCTGGGCTGGGATCCCAGGCTGGGATCCTGTGCAGGCTGTGGGGACGCTGTGGAAGGGGATGGATGGTTTTGGGCAGTGGGCAGTGGGCAGGAGCAGCCCATGAGGCTGGGTCAGTGCTGGTTTAACCCTCAGTGCACTGTCCTCTCCCAGCTGGGAGGGGCAGTTTTCCAGGAATGTGGATTCCCAAGTCCAGCTGCCTCAAAAGCAGATGCCAAGGGAGCTGCAGGGTGGCAAAGGCAGCAGCAAAGACCACGCTGGGGATGTTGCTGCTGCTGTTGTGGCTCAGCTCTGGGCTCCAACGGGATGCTCACACTCCGGGATGTGAGCAGAGAAGGGGTGGTGTGTCTAAAAAACCCTGGCAAGAGGAGAAACCTTTCTTGGGCCTCACGTTGGAAAAGGATTTGCTCAGGAGCCAGCCTGCCTCTTTGCTGGGTTCCCAATTGGAGTTTTCCAGGGAAAGGCTCAGCTGTGCCTGCTGCAGAGGTGGTGTCAGGGACAGCAGCTCCTCAGCTGGGGAAGAAGGGGCTGCAGCATTCCCACTGCTGGAAAGTGCTCTGGTTTGTGTCTCTGCCCTATATGGCAGGCTGTGCTAATCCCAGAAATCTGCCCTCAGGATTGCCCAGAAATAGCCCAAACCCTCCTTCTTGCAATCCTCTTACTATCTGGGAAGCCAGATAATTTTTCCCAGTCTGATTCCGTTTCTTTAGTTCCAAAGGCAGCCTCAGCCCTGTGGGTTTTCTGTGTGCATATGTTGCCCTTTTGCCTGGAATAACTGTCTAAGCACGTGTCTGGATGTGAATATCCAACCAAAGGCAGACCCTGGTGCTGGCAGGCTGAAATTTGTGATGGAGAACGGTGTTAAATTTTAAAAGAAAGTCATTAACTCCCGGGCCAAGCAGCTGAATGGGCAGTTTGCTGGAGACTCCAACAAAACTGCAGGTTAAGGTCAGTCCCGGGGTTGGAATGTGAGGAGGGAAGTTAGAAGGAGTCGATTCCTCGCTGCTGGGAGCCAGGAGAGAACGGGGCTGTTCCAGCACCACCATCTCTTCCCAGCTTTGCAATTTAATTTGTACCTTCCCAGACTGGATCTCTGCTCCCTTGGGACATTTATATACCGGTTTAAGTTTGGGTTTTTTTCCCCCTCCTTTGCAGTGGTACCACGATCGAAGGCTCGTGGCAGCTCAGTCACAGCTTGGACGTTTCTGGAGAGGATCCTGGTCCTGCCTGGGAGTCATGGAGCAGCTGGGAGAGCCGGGGCTGGGGCGTGAGTGCTCAGGTGATTTCCCCACTGCCTTTGCAGCACTGCTCTTTCTTTCTCCGGGGGGGAGGATGGATGATGGCTCTGTGGGTGGCTGGTCACGGGAGCCAGAGCCTGGTGGCTGGAGGAGGTGAGGGTCTGTATCTCCCCTGTGCCTGCTGTGGGGGGCTGGAGGTGGCCAGCTCCTCGTGGGATCATGTTTGATCTCGGGGCTCTCTGTCCTGCGGGACAGAGCGGATTTGAATCTCCTGGGTCTGTGTGTTAGGAGTGATTTCTGCAGCCAGCGAGCCTCAAACCCTCTGGGAGATGAGTGGGGGGAATTCCATGGCCTGGGAGTCCCACGGAGACTCTTTACTGTCATTTATTTATTATTATTTTGAAAGCCCTGTCCCCTGGGACTCGTTCACCCAAAGCTGGAGGAGTGCCTGCTTTAGCTGGAGAGACAGAGCATTTGTTACTGTCCCGTTTGCCTCTTAAAAGCCTTTTGCAATGAAGGCACGGAGAGAGGAGGCTTTGTGTGAGCCTGGGGAGCTCCTGGGAGACAGGGTGGGTGTGAACACCTCTGTGTGCTGGGAGAGCTGCGGGCGCTGCTGGAGAGGAACCCCACCAGCCATGGTCCTGGGGCTGCCCCGGTGCTGTGCTGTGACAGGGACCAGGACGTGGCAAGACTGGGCAGGTACACGCTCTGCTCCCATCCCAGAGGTTCAGGGCACCTGGGGTTGTGGGGGGACTTGTTTGCTGTTCGCTCAGGAGGCTGCTCGGTGTTGTCTGTCCTGTGGGCTGAGCTTCAGTGCAGTGGAAAAGGCAATCCCGGATTGGTTTGGTTTTTCCCAGGGGCAAGTAAATTTGCTGGGAAAAAGCTTTATTTTTGATGGGTGGCAGACAGAGATCACTGGGAGTGTCAGCAAATGGATCCAGCTGAACAAATGAAGAAGAGTTTTTGATTATCCTGAGAGCAAGAACATTTAGAAGTGATGGGGATCCAGCTTCCCCTCGGGCTCAGATCCAGCAGTGGTGTGAGGAAAGGCCGATGTGCTGGGGAGCTCCTGGTGCTGTCTCACAGATGCTCCTGACACGTCCTGCACTGCTCCTGCATCCCCTGCCCTGCCTGTGCCTCCCCTGCACTGCTCCTGCATCCCCTGCACTGCCTCTGCATCCCCTGCACTGCCTCTGCATCCCCTGCACTGCTCCTGCCTCCCCTGCACTGCTCCTGCCTCCCCTGCACTGGAAAGGGACTCTCACAGCCTGAGTGGACTCAGCTCTGGGCCTTTTCTGCCCCACTGGTCACTGAGCCGCACATTGCCCTGCTCCCAATCCTGGCTCGTGCCTCGCTGCTGTGCTGTGGGAAGGAGGGAAGAGGAGGCACCTGGCCCCTTTCCACCAGGAAGGCAGCAGCTTTGCGTGGGAGCTGGCAGCAGCAGCCCTGCCAGGCCTTCCCCAGCCCCAAACACCCCCTGAGGCACCAGACCCTGGGCAGTGCCTCCCAAGGCCCCTGCGGGGTGCCAGGCTCGGGCTGATGCTGCAGGGACAGGCAGCCCCAACAGAGCTGTGCTCTTTGTCCGGAGGCTTCAGAGGCTCCTGGGGTGTTTTTTGTCGCCACCGGTGCCCAAAGGGGCTTGGATTTCTGGCAGAGGTGCAATAGGTGTCTGTGGCAGTGATGGATTGGGCTGTGCACAGAGCATTCCTCCTCCTTCCCTCCCTTGTTTGCTGTGTCCCCCCTGGTGCTTTTCCTGCAGTTTCAGGCAGTTTTGCTGGTGGAAGTTCAGCTGAATCAAACCAGTGCCCCTGCCAAACCTGGGGGGGAAAGGCAGCTTTTCTGGTGAGCAAACAGCCTTTCCAAGCTGCTGCCTCTGTCCAGGGGCCATGAACATGGAGCTGGGGATATTTTGGGGTACCTGGAGGCTCTGGGCAGGGTGTGGTAGGTGCTGTCCCTCTGTCCATCCTGGTACACACTGGTGTGGGCCGAGGGATGGAGGGACAGGACACAGGGAATGGCTTCCCACTGCCAGAGGGCAGGGCTGGACTGGATATTGGGAAGGAATTGTTCCCTGGGAGGGTGGGGAGGCCCTGGCACAGGGCCAGAGAAGCTGTGGCTGCCCCTGGATCCCCGGAAGTGTCCAAGGCCAGGTTGGAAGGGACTTGGAAAAACCCGAGATAGCTGAAGCAGGCATGGAACTGGAGGTCTTTAAGGTCTCTTCCAACCCAGACCATTCCGTGATTCTCAGCCTGTCCTGAACACCCAGTTCAGGGCAGCATCTCCAATGTCCTGGACAGCAGCTTCCAGATTAATGAAGGCCTGACAGGACTGCTCATCTGTTCTAAATAAAATAAAATAAGATAAGATTGTGCTGAGCAGAGCCCCTGGGATGCACTCGGTGCGTGGGATGGGAAGGGCCATGGCCAAGGCTGCAGCTGGGGCTCCTGCCAGGGGTGACTCCCTCTGAACGTGGGTCTGTCTCCTGCTGTGACCCCACATCGGCCATCGTTCCTCTCCTTTGTGCTCACAGGAAAGGCTGGGACGAGGTGGGGGCAAAGCCGTGTGGCAGGAAAAACTGAGGGCACAGCAGAGCCTGCCATGTCCCCGCTCCCTGCCCTGCTCTCATCTCCTCTTTTCCCTGGCAGGGACAGGGCAGAGTCTCCCGATGCTGGAGCATGTGCCAGCAGTGACCAGGGCACACCGGGCTGGACAATCCTCCCTGCGGGGCCGGCGGGGACCCTCGGGGAGCAGGAGGAGGATCAGCCATGCCCGAGTGAAAGGGAAAGGTGAGTGAGGGGCTGTGGCCGGCCGGGCCCAGCCCTGGCCAGGGCTGTGTGGAGCGGATGTGTGTCCAGCACCCTGGGCTGTGCAGAGATCTCGTTCTTTTTAATCCCGGAGAGTTCTGCGACTGCCCAGCCTTTGGGGAGGGTTTTTTTTTCCCCAAAAACCATCTCCATCTTTCCTCCATACCCTCCGGAGCTGGTGCTGAGCTCTGGGTGCCTCCCGGTGAGCTGTGGTGCAGCACCCAGAGCCGGTGGGTGCATTGCCAGCTCCTGGGGGATGGAGTGGGATGCTCTGGGGTCCTGCAGGGTGACCCCATAAGCCTGGGGGGGCTGCGTGCCTCTCTCCTTGTCACATGAGAGCCCAGCAGGTCACCCACGCCGCAGACCTGTTCTCCTGCCTGCAGTAATTTCCCCAGGATGCTGTGAATGCTCCTGTCCCGCGCTGCTCGGGTGGGACAGCTCCTTAAACAGCTGAGAAAGTGCCAGCAAACCCGATGGACGGACAGTCCCAGGGATTACTCGCAGCAGGGAGGGTTTTCCCTGTCCCCAGCAGCTCATTCCTGGGGCACCATCGGCAGGGTGGCCGCGGCTCCGGGGTCCGCGGGGGCGGGCAGGGCACTGTCCCCATCCTGGCACAGGGGCGGGCAGGGCTCTGTCCCCATCCTGGCACAGGAGCGGGCAGGGCTCTGTCCCCATCCTGGCACAGGGGCGGGCAGGGCACTGTCCCCATCCTGGCACAGGGGCAGACAGGGCACTGTCCCCATTCTGGCACAGGGGCGGGCAGGGCACTGTCCCCGTCCTGGCGCTGTCCCCACCCTGCCACAGGTGCGGTCCCCGCTCAAACCCGCGGGGCCGATGGGAGCCGCTCCATTCAAACCGCGGCGGTTGTTCCGTGTCCCATGGAAACCCCGCTCCCCGCGGGCTCGGCGGGCACGGCTCCAGCTCCTGCGGCTCCGAATCGGAGGTGCCGTGCCATGGAGGCCGGCAATGTGCGCAGGGTCTCGCTCTGCTCCCGCCGGGCCGGTGCCCTCCCGGGAGCTTCCTTCTGCCTCAGCACGTTCGGTAAGCGCGGAGCCCTGGCTCGGGGAGCCCGGGGGATGCCGCCCCGGCCGGGGTGCCGTGGGAAGGGGCTGGGGAGCCTCTCCCCGAAGGAATCAGGGCCGGGCAGCAGCTTCTGCCTCGCTGAGCCGCAATAATGCCCGGAATCGGGAGCCCCGGTGCGGCCGCTGCGGTGTGGGCAGCGCTCTCCGGGTGCCCCGTGCCCAGCTCGTTCTGCCCCCTGGCTGGACACGAGCTGGGGCAGGGCTGGCTGGAGCTGTGCCCCCGTTAGGGCAGAGCCCGAGTTTCCTTTTTGCTCCTCGGGGGTCTCTCTGTGGCTGCCCCAGGTGTGCAGCGCGGGTTCGAGAAGCCCCCGGCAGCCGTGGCTCGGCTCTGCGGGTGGAGCCGGCCCGGCCCCGGCTCGGCTGCGAGCCCCGAGTGCCTCCCTGCGAGCCGCTGGGTTTGGATGCCTTGTGGATGTCCTGGCGTGTGGTGGCTGGGCAGCAGTGTCACACACAGGGCAGCCCCAGCCATCCCCAGGGCAGGACAGTCCCCAAACTGGCATCGCCCCAAATTACCCAGCACAAAAACTTCCCTTCTCCTTCCCCTCTCCCTTTCATTCCCGCTGACTCCTCGTCGTGCTTGGCTGCGCAGGGGCAGTTTCCTTTCGTGTTGTAACATCTGTCCTGCGCTAACAGCGGAGCAGGGAGATTCCCACAGCCTCAGAGATCCGCAGATAGCAGAGGGGTTCAAACCTCGTGCCCCAAAGCCTGGAGTGGGAGGATGAAAGTGGGGGACAGTGTTCTCTCTGCTGCAAACCAGTGTTGGAGCTGTCCTGACTCATCCCACCCGGCTCCTGTCTTTACTCTCTCACCTTGCACTTGTCCAAATGCACTGAGACACCATTTCCACGTGTCCATGCACACGTGGGCACACGTGAGCTGCTCAGAGGTTGGACTTTTTTTTTCTTTTCTTTTTTTTTTTGAGTGAAAAATGTGTTCTCTGAATTGTTTCAGGTTAAACAATCCCATCAGATCTCCCCTCCCAAGCAAGCCCGAGCCCTTGGGCGTGTCTTTGGCAAAATGAAACGCTGGGTTTTAACTTGCAAGATGTTTATGTGTCTGTACATTGTGTTTACTCGCCTGTAAATTGTGTTTACCTGCTTGTTTGTTGTGTTTTGTAGACTGGGGAAGAAGTGAAAATGGGAAATTTTGCTTTGGACTAAGAGAAACATTGCAGTAGTGATGGTTTCAGTCTTTGGATTCTCCAGGGGTTTTGGGAAATGTTTCGTTTTGGGTTGATGCAGAACAATTACATGATTAGAGACCCTTCACTGCCATTAAAATCTGCACATCCCATCGAGGCTGGCAGGCCCAGCTCCCAGGGAGCCTTTTGGGAGGACATTCAGAGGGGAGGCCACCCACCCTGCACCCCTTAACCATTGCACCAGACCCTGACAAACACCATGGGCTGAGTCTTTGTGCCAGTCTGAGCCTTGTGAGGGGATTTTTGGGCTGGTGCAGAGTTGCCAGTGCATGGAAAAGCGAGGGAATGGGTGTGAGCAGGCCAGGAGCCGTGCCCTCACTCAGCAGGGCACACCTTGGCTCTCCCAGCACTGACCTCCTGCACAGGGGCTGGGACCCGCTGGGTTTTCAGTGCTGGCAAACAGTGCTGATCTGCAGCCTGACCCTCTGTGAGGTGGGATGTCTCCCCTCAGCTCCCCAGGGTGGGGAGGCAGGATGTGTCTGGCCCTGTGTGAGCCTTGGAGCTGTGGGGTGGGTGAGTCCTGCCTCCTCCAGCCTGTCCTTCAGCCTGTCCTCTCCTGTCCCCAGGCCAGCTGAAGCTGTCCATCGAGGTGCGGGGCCGGACGCTGGTGCTGCACGGTGAGTGTGTCCCTGGAGCATCCCAAAGTGGCCCCAGAGCCACAGTGGGCTGCTGCTGGGGACGGCACATCCACGCTCTTCCTTTAAGCTCTTTGGAGCTTCGTGGCAGCTGTTGGGAACAGCTCTGTGGTGCGGTGGCACAACTGGGAGCTCTTTGATTGAGAGACCAAACTGAAATTTCCAGAGGCCTTCATTTCAGGGAGAACGCTGTGTTTGCACCCGTGTGTATGAATTATTTTTCTTTTATTCCATATGAAGAGGAAAAAAGGCAAATACGGGTTCCTGGAGGAGCCTTACAAACCACTCCGTGAAGCACCAGAGGGGCTGGCAGAGCCCCTTTCCCCTCGTGCCCTGGGCCTTCCATCGGGCTGGATGTGTTTATTAGGAGCACAACCTGCCTGTGACAGAGGCAGAGCCACTGCTGCCCTGCTGGGCTTGTGAGGAGGGAGCTTGGCCTTGCTCTGACAGCCCATCCTGTGCTCTCCAGGCCCCGCTGCACATCCCTGGCACATCCCTGGCACATCCCTGGCACATCCCTGGCACATCCCTTGCCCCAGGCAGCCACAGGGTCCCGGCAGCGGGGCCGAGCAGCATCGGGGCAGTGTCAGGATGATATTTAACTGGATGATACATTTGGCTGCAGGGCAGGGAGACCAAGGCTGAGGGAAGTCAGGCAGAGGGAATGCAATTCGCCATCCGGATGCTGAACTGCCTCTGCCACTGACCTCACCCACAGCCTGTATTTATAGCACGGGTGTGTTAAAGGGAAAGCACAATAAACCCCTGCCCCTGACTGAGGGTGCCCAGGGGGTTCTGCCCTACAAGGAGGGATTGCCCTGTGGAGCAGAGGAGTAGGAAGATGCCTTCCCTGCTGCTTTGGGATGTGACTGTTTCATTTCCTTTCCAGTCATGGAAGCAAAAGGCCTGATGGGAACGGAGTGCTGTGCGTGCGACTCCTATGTCAAGGTGGGTCCTCCTGGGGCTTTCTGCTTTCTTTGGGAGTTTTGTGGTTGGCTCCTCCAAGTTTACTCTGCACCGTTTGTCCCTTCCCCTTCCTTCTCCATCCTGCTCTGGAAGAGCATCCCCAGCACTCAGGGAGCCGGCTGGGCTCTCGCCCAGCGCTGGACAGCTCGTGGGTTTTGTTGGCAGTGTCTGCATGAAGTAGAAGAGGGGAGGACAGGACCCTGATGAGGGCTGTGGCAGCCATTCATTGCAAGAATGTCCCAGTGGGTGCCCAGAGCCCGGCGGGGATGTTTGCTGGCACGGGGTGGGTCTCCTGCTGGGATGTGCACAGCGCAGGCAGCCGCTCCCCTGAGAGGGGGTGCGAGTCAGACACCAGCCAGCTACACTTGTGTACCTCACTCCTCGATTTTTGTGCTCTTTTCCCTCCCTCCCCTGCCCCGAGCAGTTTTGTAATGCAATTACCTGACGGGCAGAAGGGTGAGGTGATCCCAACCACCCGTTAGCTCTGGCTCAGCAGGAGCTCAGCCATCCATATGAGTGGCTGTGCCAGTCTCCAGCCACGGCAGCCGGGGCCGGTGCGTGCTCTGGGAATGTTGACACGCTGCTTGTTTCCCTCCCAAAGATGTCCATTGTGCCAGATGCTGACTGGAAGTGCAGGCAAAAGACGAAGACTGTGCCAGACAGCAAAAATCCCGTGTTCCACGAGCACTTTGTGTTGTGAGTATGGCAGGGCAGAGGCAGCTCTGGGCCGTCCCTCAGCGCCGTGTCACACAGAGCCGTGGGGACCCCGTGCCTGCTGTCCTGGGGCTCCCTCCCCACACCAAACCCCCACGTTTGCTCTTTCTTTGTGATCTCCAATAAACACTCAGCACGCCTGAGCAGCTCTGCTGCTGAGATGAGGAGTGACAGACATTATTCTGCTGGTTTTTGTAGCTGAAGTGCCTTGAACTTTGGGGCAGAGCTCTGCAGAGCCGTCAGCACACACAGCATGGCAGCGCTGCTCCTGCATGCTCAGACTTTCCTGCTGGGCAGGAGTTGGACAAGCACACTCCATTTCCTAGACCTTGCACCTGCAATAGTGTGAATGAGGAAGGTAAAAGGGTTTCCTACAGCTCCAGCATGGGAAAGGAGCTGCATGACTTAGTGTTTGAGAAGAGCTTGTCACTGCTGGTGGCTGAGGCTGTGCCAGCCCTCTGACCCGTGCAGCGTTTGATTTGGCACAGGGTGGCGGTTTCAGAGCATGAACTGTGGCTTGTTCCTTGCATTCACCCTTTGATGTTGGATGTGTGTCTTCCTGCAAGATTATTTCCCCCCTGAAACCGCATGAGTGGTGCCCCCACACCTGCCCAGGAGAGGTCACATCCCCTTGCAGGTGTGTGCCAGGAATGAGCAGATTGCCGTTTGGGGAGGTGCTGCAGCGCTCTGTGCAGAGACTGGAGGAGAAGACCTGGCTCTGAGGACGCTGAGGAGTCTGTGGCTGCGAGGGCAGCCCTTGCTGAGTGCTCCTGAGGAGGCTGACGGGCTGTGCCCTCTTCTTGTTCCAGCCCAGTGCAAGAGGAGGACGAGCAGAAGCGTCTCCTGGTCACAGTCTGGAACAGACAGAGGAATTCCAGGTAAGGGGCTGCCAGCTGTCATGTGATCCTTTTCAAATGGGGCTGTTGTGGCAGAGAACCTGCTCCCTGCTCTGGTCACCCCATGTGAGCTCCTCCAGGGCCCTGAGGGCTGATCCTGACCTCAGGGCTGCCCTGCTCGAGGGCTCGGGCCGGGGATGTCCTAGCTGGGGTCACACTCGTGGGCAGCCAGTGCCGGTGAGCACCACGGGCAGCCTGTCAGAGAGCAAACCCTGCCCTTGGCACTCTGTTGCCATTGCTGCTGCTTGCTAGCCATCAGCTGGGCCAGCATTTAACCCCCTGCAGCCACTCGTGCCTGCGCTGCTGGCCAAAGCCAGGCAGGGCTGGAGTGGGCTGGGACCTCCCCTCCCTCTGGGGACAATGCAGCGAGGGGCACCGAGGGGTCTGGCACCTTGCAGGCTGTGCTGCCAGCCCAGGCAAGTGCCACCTGCCTCCTTGGCCAAGCTCCTGCCAGCTCCAGGAGGTGACCTGGGTGCTTCAGCCCAGCTCCTCCCCGCCCTGCTGCAGCTGAGCTGTGTGGTTACACCGTGCCTGCTCACAGCCCGGGGCAGGGGCACGTCCTGGGCACTGCCTGGCTCCCAGCATGGCAGGGATGGCTGGGGGCTCCCTGAAAAGGGGTGCAAGGAGGAGGGGGGATCTGGTGCTTCAACAGTGTGCTGACGGTCCCTGAACTCTGGTTGTGCTGCAGGCAGAGTGAACTGATCGGCTGCATGAGCTTTGGGGTGAAGTCCCTCCTGTCCCTGGACAAGGTACCTCCGTGTCCCAGTGCAGGGTGTGGGGCTGGGGCCTGGCTCTCTAGGCTGTCTGGGCCTGCTGGGTGGATGAAAACAGGCTTTTCCCACCGTGGGAGAAGGTTCCTGGGGAGTTCCCTGCTGCCATCCCCAGCATGGATGGCCAGTGTGAGACTGGAGATGGGTGGGGAGGCTGTTAGAGGAGGGATCCTGGCACAGAGGGTGTCACTCCCTTCGGCAGGGGCACAGAGTGGCAGCGGCTGTGGGTGCACAGAGGTGTCCCCAGCACGTGCTGCCTGCCCGGTTTGCAGGAGGGGACACAGGACATGGGGCCAGCCTGGCATGGGTCACATCTGGCACGTGGGTGAGGGGATGCCATGGTGGGGACACGTTCCTCCCGGGAGCCTGCCTGATTCCCAGCGGTGTGCTGCTGGACACTGAGGTTTTTTGGCTGTTCCTGCAGGAATTCTGTGCTGCGGCGGGTTTGTCACAGTGCTGCTGCCCCAGCCTGGCTGCTGCTCGTTAGTACAGCTGGCTCTGCCTTCCTCGGGCAAGGCTGCCGTGGGAAACAGCTCCCAGCGACCGCCAAAGCACGGGAATGCTTCATCCCAGTGGCCACTGGGGAGGGATTCTGTCCCTGGGCAGCAGAATATCTCGGCAAGTTGAAGGGGTTTCATGGAAGTGTTAATACATCCCCTGAGCTCACCGAATCACAGACTGTCCTGAGCTGGAAGGGACCCACAGGGATCAAGTCCAGCTCCTGCACAGACAATCCCACCCGGTGCCTGAGAGGGTTGTCCAAATGCTCCTTGGTTTTTTAAATTTCCACCCCTGAGGTGTGGACATTTTCTTCACAGCAGGAGACTAAAAAGGAGCTGTCGGTGGCAGTGGCCTGAGAGGGGGGTGAGGGGTGGCTTAAGCACAGCCTCCTCTGAAATTTGGACAAGTGAGATGCAGCTTTTTTAAAACAGCGTGGTGCTCCTGGGACCTCAGCGAGGCTGAGATGAGGTGGCCCAGTCCCCCAGCAGCTGCAGGATACTGCCGGATTATCCCTCTAAACACCCGGAATCTTGTCGCTTCACTGTTGCTCGTTCCCTCTTTGCAGGGAGGATGGAATTCCAGCTGTTGCTGAGGGAAGGACTCTGTGTGGGCTCTGTGTGTGCCTGGGCATCTCCGTGTGCTGCTCCTGGGGCACCTCCTGCCCTGGCTGGGTGAAACGGGGCTGAGCGTCTGCCCCTGCACCCACAGCTGCTTCCCTCCCCACAGGAGATCAGTGGCTGGTATTACCTGCTCGGGGAGGACCTGGGCAGGACCAAGCACCTGAAGGTGGCCATGAGGAGGCTGAAGCAGAGCACAGGTGTGTCCCACCACGGGAATATCCCAGGGGGTGTTGGCAAGGCTTGGAAGAGGAGTCACTCCTGTGTCTGAGCCTGTGCTGGTGTGGAGCAGCCCCAGCCCCACTGCACCCTGTGCCCCCATGGGCACTGCTCAGCCCTGTGGTGCTCAGTGGGCACTGGGATCCCAAAGCTTGTGGGGTGGGGATCCTGGCTGATTCAGCAGGCCCTGCTCTCCCTTTCAGCCGCACTTTTGGGGCTCTGTGGGGACCCTGACACTGCAGCCACGTCTGTCTGTCCCTCTTGCTCGGCTTCATCCTCGTGCTGCCTCTCAGGAGCTCACTGGGGAGCTCTTGGGGCTCATTGCTGTGACCACGCTCTGTTTGCCCCCAGGGTGCTGGAGCTTTTTCTCCTGCCTTGGTCCTGCAGTGCTGCCAGGAGCAGAGGCTGGCCCAGGGCAGGGTGGGACAGCAGTGCCTGTCTCAGGTGTGCAGCCACCCTCGAGCTGCTGCCTGGAGGGGCTGTGCCCATGGCATGTAAAGGTGTCATCTGCAGTGTGGGATTGTCAGATGTGCTGTCACACTCGTAGGGGCCTTGTTCTTTTTTAAAATTCTTTTTTAAATTATTTCAGAAGTCGACCCAGGAAGTCAAAGTGCAGCCCAGGAGAGCCAGGACGCTGTGACCCTGCAGCAGCTGAAGGTGGGTGTGGCAGGGCTGTGACCCACCAGCACTGGGAAGCTGTGGGGTTTGGGTGCCTGCTTGGGGGGTTCCAGACAAGCCAAGGGACAGTGTGTTGGCGAGGGAGATGCTGAGGTGAGGGAGCTCTGTCACCTCCCTGTCACACCACGGCTGTCACAGGCAATTTGTTACCCCGATCACACCCCAGCTGGGTGATTTGGGTGCTAACCCCCATTGCCTCAGGGACCTCCTGTTTTTCCAGTGTTTTCCCACTCAAGACAAAGCACCAGCACTGCCTGGGATGGGGGGCCTGGGGCTGGTGGGCTCCTGCCCCACGGCATCGGCCCCTGCCCGGCCCCGCGGCTCCTGGGACACGTGTGCTCCTCTCCTCCTCGCAGGACCATGTGCTCTGGGAAGGGAAAGGCCCACGGTGGAGCCTGGGTGATTTATAGGAGAGGCAAGGATGGGAAATGGGAACACAAACACATGGTTTGCATCGGAAACGGGGCTCGGGCGGCCCCGTGATTTATCTGTGCCGAATTCCGCCCTGTGCTTCCCTCAGCTGCATTTGCAGTTATTTGTTTTACAGCGCAGGGCTGAGCAAGACAAACAAAGCCAGCGCCCCTCTCCTCCCTTCCTCTCCGGCAGTCGCCACTGACTTGAAAGGTGGTGGCTGGGAAGGAAGGCTGCTCCTCGCTCCAGCTCCAGCCTGGCAGCGCAGCCACCCGGGACAATGCTGCGATGGTTCCGCCACTGCCAGCTCCCCTGGGAGCGCTGAGGCTCCTCAGCTCCCTCCCTGGCCCTGCCACCCCAGCTGCTCTGCAAGAGAACCCAGATTTTGGGTTCCCTCCAGCCTTCCCTCCTTTTCCATCCCCATATAGGAGCGTGGAAAGTGTTTTCTTCTCCACTGGAACCCCATCTCCAAGGAGCTGTGCCCAACTCTGGCAGTGGGGCAGCTGAGCCCTGCTGTGTGCCCTGCTGCTGGCTGTCCTCAGAGCTCCTCTTGGCCTTTAATTCCCAAATCCCACCATGGATGCAGCTCAGTTGACCTCGGCGCTTCCCGCTCGGTGACTTTACGAGCACAAAGCACGGGGACGTGCGTATCCTCTGGGTCTGTGCTTTCAAAAACAAACTCTGCTTTTTCTTTTTTTTTTTTTTTTTTTTTTTTTTTTTTTTTTTTTTTTAAACCCAAAAACCCAAACCTCTGATTTTTTTTTTTACGAGCGCGGAGTCGTGTCTTTCATGGAGCGAGGCTCTCACAGCCGGTGCCTGTGAAACGCCGCTCAAACATCCTCCGAGTGTTTGTGAGAACGTCGCAATAACAAAGTGCTCCGTGCGCCTGAAGAATGCCACGGGAACAAAAGCCACATCAACAGCGCGGGGGACTAGGGAATACTAAAGAGTTGACAGGAATTTTAATATAAAACTCTCTCCCTTCCTCGTCAGCGAGGGTTTTCAGGAAGCCTCTGGCTTATCGTAAAGCGGCATACAGCGCTCGCAGGGGCCGGGGAGGTGAAAGGTGGCTTCCTGCCATTCTTCTCGGGAGCTGGGTTCCCATGGGCGGTCATGCCAGTTTGACTGGGGCTCCTTCCACGCTCGCGCGCTGCGAGGAGTTGGGGATCGCGGCGGCTCCGGGGAGCTGCGGGGTTTTCATGGGCTCGCGGCGACTCCAGCCATGAACCGCTTCAATGGACTCTGCAAGGTGTGCTCGGAGCGGAGGTACAGGCAGGTCTGTATCCCCCCTGCCGAAAATCCCCGTGCCAGCGTGGGGCTGCAAGCCTCGGATGGATTTCTGAGCGTCCTGGGGGTTTCGTGGCTGGGCTCTGGGGGTGCTGCTGGTGAGGCATCGACTTGGTACCGATATAATTTGTAAATTATAGTGAGAATGTGAGGAAAGCATCTTCACATGGGTGCCTGTGGCTGGTCTCTGCCTGTTGCTGCGGTGGAGAAATGGGCAGAGAGGGGCGCTTTTAAAATGTATCTAAATTATTAAAATAGAGAAATATATTTAAATATAAAATTTATATTTGCCGCGCAACTTGCAGGGAGCATGCTGGTGGTAACAGCCTTAAGCTGCAAGGTGTTGTCTTAATTTCCCCCTTATTAGAGAAGAAGCAGGCACAGCAGGCTGCTGCTGCCTCTTTTAAAATTATTTAAAATTATTTTAAATTTTTCAATGATTTTAGTGTTTTTGGGAGCCAACGGCACTTATTTCCTGAGGAGTAGCTGGTGCTGGTTCCATTTCTCCCAGTGCACGATGCCAGGTGCTGCTTTTCCGTGTGCAGGTCCCAGTCTCCTGCCAAGAAATACTTTCTTTTTCAAAGAAATATTCCCTCCGTGGTCTGGATTGGGACTCCCAGCTCAGGGTCAGCTTCTCCCTGTGCTCCTGTGCTCACCTCTCGGGTTATTCCAAAGCTGCTGTGGGGGACGGCAAATATTGGGAATTACAAAAGCAGCAGAATTCCAAACCCAACTGCCCCCTTCTTGCCAGGGCTGTAGTGACCATCCTGTGCAGGAAAGCTGCTCTGCCTTGGCTGAATAGCAACTGGCTCTGGTTGGTCTCTGAGACCTCCTCAAGGCTTTATTTTGAAAATTTCCTCTGCATTTTTTGGCAAAGTTTGGGGACAGCAAACCTCCCCACCCACCTCCCAGCTCATGGCAGATGCTCAGAGTTCTTTAGTGCTGTGCACAGCAGCAAAAAATGGGCAAAAAATGGGCAATGACTGCCTGTCATGGCTGTGGTGGTGGGAGGTGAGGAGCATCAGCAGGGAGAAGCTGCTCTTCAGGTGGGGGGCGAGCCAGCCAGCTCAGGGAGAAGGAGTGGGAGATCAGGCACAGGGGAAACCTTGGGCTGAGAAGTGCCCATGGAGTCTCCGTGGTGGGAGAGACGCTGGGCTGGCTCCTGAGGTGCCAGTGGTTGGTATTGGAGGTGGAATCTGGTATAGGATATGGAATATCCTGAGCTGGACGGGACTCACAGGGACCACGGAGTCCAGCTCCGGGTTGGGCTGAGCTGTGAGGTTCATTCAAAGGTACGGAGCCACCTCTTTGAGGATCCAGCAAACTCCAGAGAGAAAAATACTCAGTGTAGTGGGGCTGGATCTATGTTGTGATCCTGCCAGGACAAGCCAGTTTCCCTTTTGAAGCCTGATTTTATGCTGAGCAATCACGCAGGGACAAGGTGCAGGGAAATGAAATCTCTCTGCCTTTGCCCTGCCCTGGTAAAGGAGTGAGGAACCATCTCACCTCCTTGGCAACTTCTGCTGAATTCTTCCTCTTCCTTCTGCCTGTTTGTTCTCAAAATAATACAGGTCAGACGTTGGATTTTTAATTTTCTTTTCCCTGCCAGTAAAACAAGCATCTTGACTAATGTCTTGGGGGGTAATCAGGTATTTACAGGATCTGTCACGCTGAGCTGCTGCTGGAAGCCAACATCAAAAAATAAGCATCATTTTATTAATAAGCTCAATGCTCCTCGAATCAGGAGGAGAAATGAGCCTAAATGAACCCAGCATCCCTCCTCTCCAAACTCAGCGAGGGAAGACACGCTCAGCCCAGGGAAGGGGGTGATGCACGCAGATGTCTGGAGGACAGGAGCGTGCCGAGCTCGCAGCTCCCTCCAGAGCAGGGGAGTGCTGCTATTTCTGTATTCTGCAACAGGAAATGAAATGTTCGAGTGACTCGCTTAGAGAAGTCAGTGTCAGAGCCAGACTGCCAGGTTTTCCTTTCCAGTGGCTACTCGGACCTTTCCTTACACTTGGAAGAGCTGGGAGCAGAGTGTGTGCTAAATAAACGCTCCTTTCGTGGCACTCCAGAGCCCCTTGGCTCGATCTGGCCCTGCCTTTTTGCCCCCTTTCCACCCGTGGGGGTCGCAGTGACAGCCCTTCCCCAGCTCTGAATGCCGTGTGCCAGCGTTTCCAGAGGCTGTGGGGCAGTGTGGGCATGAGGGGGGATCATCACACCCTGTGGCTGCTTTCCCACCTAACAGGCGGCCCCGGTGTCTCCCTGCAGATCACGATCCCTCGAGGCACTGATGGCTTTGGCTTCACCATCTGCTGCGACTCCCCAGTCCGTGTGCAGGCAGTGGACTCTGGTAAGAGACTGGATCCTTTTCATCCCTCTTGGTTTGAATGAATTATTTCTCCTTTTTTGCTTCCCAGAGCCGGTTGTGATTCTGGAGCTCCCACGCCTTGCAGGACTCTGGGTCCCTCCAAGGAGCTTCATTTAATGAATTCTCTGTTGCCTCTAATGGGGTCAGAGGCCACTGGGTTAGCACCATGTCACTGTTTTGGCAGTGTTTTGCAGTAATTTGCAGAGATTTTGTTCCTTTCCCTCTCCAACCTGAGAACTGTCTGGTTGGGTGAGCTTCAGAAATCATTTGGGGGGGAAAACAGGTCAGAGGGGGGCAGGATTGTGGGAACCCTCAGTTCCCTGAGTAGATCCTCTTGCCGTGGAGCTGTGGGATGGACTGGTGTCTCCGTTGTGCCCTGCTGCACCCCAGGAAACACGGGAAGTCCGTGCAGTAGCTCTGAGGGAGCATTCATGGCTCTGTCCTGGTGTTCTCTGTGTGTGAATGTGCTGGAAGGGGAAGCTCCAGGTTGGCTGACCCCACTTCATTTTCAGGTGTGGGTGTCAGATGGGGTTTGGGGGAGTGAATGGTGCAAGCTGTGGAGCTCTCTGGGCATCTCCAAGCTCCAGGGCTTCTCCTCCCCTTCCCACTCAGCCTCCTGCCTGGCAGGTGACTGGAGTTTGTCCCTCGCAGGTGGCCCAGCAGAGAAGGCAGGTCTGCAGCAGCTCGACACGGTGCTGCAGCTGAACGAGCAGCCCGTGGAGCACTGGAAATGCGTGGAGCTGGCACACGAGATCCGGTGAGGGTCCCCCCAAAACCCCAGGGCAGGGAGAGGAGGTTTGAGGGAGGCAGGGCAGTGGGACCACTGAGTGACTGGGGGAAGGGGAAGGCTCTGAGGGATGCAGGACACTGGGAAAGGATTCCCTGGGGTAGAAGGAAGGATGCAGGAGCTGGGGAGAGGGGCAGAGGCTCGGGAGGGAGGAAGGGCTGCAGGGCTGGTGCCTGGCTGAGGGACGCGGCTGCTCCGGCCCTGATTTCCCCACCCCACCTCTCCCAGGAACTGTCCCACGGAGATCATCCTGCTGGTGTGGAGGCTGGTGCCTCAGGTGAAGCCGGCCCACGAGGGCATGACCCGCAGGTCCTCCTGCAAATCCGCCTACGACCTGCAGTCCCCTCCCAACAAGCGGGAGAAGAACGGCCCCGCGCAGGCGGAGCAGCGCCGCAGCTGCCACATCCTCTACGACGGCACCGAGGGGCTGGGGCTGCACACCTGGGACAGGTACACGGAGCTGGGCAAGCGGGGCCAGAACACCCTGCCAGCCCTGTCCCGGGTGCCCTCGGCTGCAGACCAGAACTACATCATCCTAGCTCCGCTGAACCCCGGCAGCCAGGTAGGGCTCGGGGGCCGCACGTGGCTCGGGGCTCTGTGCTGCAGCCTCTCCTGGCTCCTGCTCTTTGAGCCTTACCCAGCATCATCTCCAAATACTTGTGAGAGCAGTGCCATTTTTACAAGCCACACCTCCCTTGAGGTGTGTCTTGTCCCTTGGTGGAGCTTTCGCTGCTTTCCTAAAACGTTTCCCTGCCGCCTCCTCTCAGGGCTCACCCCGGGGGATGTGGGGAGGATGTGGGGGGGTGTTCCACTGCACGAGACCGCGCTGCAAGCCACCGCTCTCGTTTTCTGCTGCAAAAACGATTTCCCCCCTCTCTGAAGTGCTTTGGCTTGGCCGGGTTTGGCGTGTTGACTTTTGTAGTTGTTGTCACTGTGCCTGAGGCCTGCTGCAGGTGACCGTGTCCCCTCTGTCCCTTGCAGCTGCTGAGGCCGGTGTATCAAGAGGACAACGCTACTGTGGGTAAGTTGTCCCTGTGCTGGGAACGCTGCTCAGAGCACCCAGCTCTAAGCTGGCCTTCCTGGCACCCTCAAATCCTTGTCCTGAGCCCTGCACAGGGCTCATGTTTTGAGGGCGGCAGCAGCAGCAGCAACCTGGGACTTTTTGTGGGATCGTCTTCCCGCTGTGGCTTGAACCTAAAAGCAGAGGGGAGCGTGGCACTGGGTGAGCCTCACGTGAGGAGGCCTGTGGGAGCTCGCAGAGGGCTGCTGCTGGGGACCTTCCATCGGGGGCAGGGTGACAACATGAAGCGTGAAAGCTCTGGGCACCGTGGTTCCCCACGTGCCTGTGGGCCCGGCCATGACGTGTTTCCCTTCTCATCCATGACATGTTTCTCTTCTCATCCATGAGGCCTCGCTGGGACAGCTGATCCCCTGCTCTGAGATTCCCCTCAGTGCTGCAGGAGTGAGGGTGGCTGTGGCTCGGATCAGGGCCAGCAGTAGCGCAGGTGGTTGTGTCAGATATGGGGAATATTCAAGCCCTGAGGTGCTGCAAAGTGTCTGGCAGTCTCTGGGCCAGCTCTCCCCAAAAAACCTTTGAAACATTAACTCATAACATAGACCACACCTGTGACAGGTGTGTGAGGGATGCCCGGAGCTCCCTGGGGATGGCTAGACTTGTGGGAGGAATGGGCTGAGGTGGGTGGCAGGGCTGGGCACTGCAGGAGTCGAGTCCATGTGGAAATACCCCTTGTCCGCTCGTGGATTTGGGAGCTTTGGGGGGCTGTGCTCGCACCCCGGCCTGTCAGGATGAGCTGTGTATCCCTAGGAGAGCTGAGCTCTTGTAGGAGTGTGTATCCCTCAGCATTCCCTCTCTGCTGAGGGCACAGCTGGCAAGCTCGGTGCTGTCTCTAAGGTGGGGCAGTGTCCACAGAAAGCCAAGTGTGGGGCTGGCAGAGCCATGGGGGGAGTGCTGGGGAGCAGGAGGGAGCAGTGTGGGTGCCAGGCCCCCGTGCCTCGGGTGCTCCCAGCCCCGGAGCTCTGCAGCCAGGAGAATTTTCCGCTCTCAGCTGCAGGGGATGTTTTGTTCCATGGATAATTGCAGCTCTTTCCTGCTGTTTGTGGATCCTGTGAAAAGATGAGCTGGGCCACGGGGACTTGTTCTTACAGTGGGGTGGGATTTCAAAGGCTTGGGCTTCTTCCCATAACAAATTGTGGATTTTTATGGATTTGTTTTTAATTATTTAGTGTTAAGTCCAGAGAGAGGAAGGGATCAGTTAACCTGAGCAGGGATGAAGTGCAGCAGCACAGAGCTGCCCGCCCAGTGACAGGAGCTGACATTTGGGTGTGTTTCTGTGCCAGGACTTGTGCAGGTGATTACTTCCTCTGATAAAACGAGGTGATTTAGGGATAAGAGCAAAAGCAAATCCTGAATAGCCCAGACAGATCTTATCTGCCCTGTGCTGAGCTGTCTCTTGTGCTCCGATGTTATCTGGCAGTGCAACCATGAAAAAGGGAAAAGGGAAAATGTCAGGATTAATGCACTTAGAGGTGGAAACAACCTCTTAGGTCACGAGGGTCCCCCCCAGCAAAGGCAGCTGCTGCTGCAGTAAACAGGGCTGGCTTCCCACCCCGGTGCTGGCTGGCTCTGCTGCCTTTATCTGGGAGTAAATGTGCTACTTCCTAATACTTAATGGAATATGTAATGCTGGGCAGGTTTGTGTGTTTGCTTTGGACGAGTCCTTA
This sequence comes from Mohoua ochrocephala, assembly GCA_013398855.1. NCBI lineage: Eukaryota > Metazoa > Chordata > Aves > Passeriformes > Acanthizidae > Mohoua > Mohoua ochrocephala. Next base: position 181,743 of record VZTA01027067.1, read on the forward strand.
TCTGCCCCGGGCCGTGGTCAGGAGTGTTTGGCCTCATTTCTGCCTGGGAAGGTTCTGGGCATCCGATACAGTGCGAGGGTGAAGAGCTGCTGTGGTGGGAGCAGGAGCTCCGGGGTGGCTGCAGGGAGGGAAGGAGGGGTGCTGGGGGTCCCCAGGGTGCTGCAGGAGGGGTGCTCATTCCTGTTCCTGAGACATCCCTGTGGGGGAGAAGGAGGATGCTCCAGCTCCTCACCTGGATATGTTCAATCCCAGCGGAGAGCTCTGCCTGCAGCCCTGAGCTGGCTCAGTTCATCAGCTACAGGAGGAGGGAGGAAGGAAATATTTTGATTTTTCAGTGGGGTTTCTGTTGAAGAAGACGTGAATTTTTGGTTAGAGAGCCATTCAGTTCCTGTTGGAGCTGTCGCCTGTGAGTTTTAGGGCAGAGCACAGGTTGCTGGTGTCCAGCAGGACGTGGTCTGGGCTCTGCTCGAGCAGCTGAGGTGGGAGTGTGCAGCTTCCTGTAATCCCTGCTTCGAGAGTGGATAGCCCTCTGCAGGGAAGAGGGACAGACTGAAACCCAGTCAGGCTGCTCGGACCTTTTCCAGCCTCAGAATGTAATGCTGACAAACAGAGGATGATGTGGTGCCAGCCTCATGAACACTGAGGTCATCCTTTATAAATACCCCCAATGTCTGAATAACCATCGCTGGCAGCAGCAGGGATTGATCCCAGCCGTGAGTGTGTTTGTAACTTCTGCTTCCTCCTCTGACACCTCCCATCTCAGCATCTCCTGAGCACTGGGATTAACCCACTGCCCCATGCCATGACATTCCTGCACTTTGCTAACTTCCATGCCCGGAATCCAGAGCAGGCAGCACTCGTGTGGATAAAAATGTCCGAGTCTCTCTCCAGCTCTCCTGGAGCCCCTTTAGGCCCTGCAAGGGGCTCTGAGGTCTCCCTGGATCCTTCTCTCCTCCAGGTGAACACCCCCAGCTCTCCCATCCTGGCTCCAGAGCAGAGGGGTCCAGCCCTGGAGCAGCTCCGTGGCCTCCCCTGGACTGGCCCCAGCAGCTCCTTGTCCTTCCTGTGCTGGGACACAGCTCTGCAGGTGGAGACTCACGAGGCCAGAGCACCTGGTGGGATGTGCTGGCCTGAAGCGGAGCTTGCTGTGGCCTCCCTGGGGTCCTGTTTGTGCCTTCCCAGCCGTGTCTGTGCTGCTGGTGGCACCCACTGAAGTCCTCAGGCCACCGAGCGAGTGGCTCTGGAGCAAAACCACCCAGGGGCAACTTGTTTCCCACTAGAAAAAGTGGAATCAGTGCTGTTATTCCATGAATCCCTGGGACTCCTGGATAGCAGAGCGATGGCTGTCCCTGCAGCTCTTGGCTCCAGCGGTTCCCCAGGATTTCCATGCCCTCCTCCAGCCTGGGAGAGCAGGACCGAGCTGGAGTGGGCAGAGCTGGAGCTCTCTCCTCATTCTGTGTTTCCTTCTGCCTCCTCTGTCCATGCAGGGAATGCCTGTAAAGGGAAATCCCACACGGGCTCTGGGAGGAAATCCAGGCTGATGAAGACTGTGCAGAGCATGAAGAGCTACGGGAACTACCAGAACTGCACCATAGTGAGGCCCCACATCCCCCACTCCTACGGCACCTATGTGACCCTGGCTCCCAAAGTGCTGGTGTTCCCCATCTTCGTACAGGTCAGTGCAGCTGGCAGAGGGCTGGGATGTGGTCAGTGCCCAGCCTGGGCAGGTCAGTGCAGGTCAGTGCAGCTGGCAGGGGGCTGGGATGTGGTCAGTGCCCAGCCTGGGCAGGTCAGTGCAGGTCAGTGCAGCTGGCAGGGGGCTGGGATGTGGTCAGTGCCCAGCCTGGGCAGGTCAGTGCAGGTCAGTGCAGCTGGCAGGGGGCTGGGATGTGGTCAGTGCCCAGCCTGGGGCCAGGCACTTGTGCAAGGATCTCTTTCCCGGCAGTATCTCCCGTGAATTCATGGATCCCTGTCACCCTCAGCTCTCCTCTGGATCCGGCTGCAGTGCTGGGCACAGTGCTGGGGGCTGTCTCAAAGGGAACTGTGTCCTGCCCAAGCAATTCTCTGTTGGATTTTTGTCTCCTTTTCAGCTTTCAAATCTGGCCCCCGGTGCTTGCTTGAGTCAGGAGGAGGTGTCCCAGCTTTTGGGCCTCAGAGCCAGCTTTGGAATTGCAGATCAGTGTGGTTCTCCTTGCGGTTTCTTTGTGCTGTCAGTGTGTGCAAACAAAGGGGTTTTAGTTTAGCTGGTGGTCACACTGGACAACCTGTGCCAGGGCCTCTCCACCCTCCCAGGGAACAATTCCTTCCCAATATCCCATCCAGCCCTGCCCTCTGGCAGTGGGAAGCCATTCCCTGTGTCCTGTCCCTCCATCCCTTGTCCCCAGTCCCTCTCCAGCTCTCCTGGAGCCCCTTTAGGCCCTGCAAGGGGCTCTGAGCTCTCCCTGGATCCTTCTCTCCTCCAAGTGAACACCCCCAGCTCTCCCAGGCTGGCTCCAGAGCAGAGGACAAGGATGCAGAGCAGTAATGGCTTGACAGGGAATGTTCTGCCTCAGCAGTTCCACGTTTTAACAAAACAGCCCTGAATTTGGTGGTAGTAGCTCTAACTCCCCCTGTGTCCTTCATTTTGTCCTTCATATGGTCAGAACCCCACAAAATCTCATCTGGTCCATATGTTTTAGTACACTGCTGATGGATCCCTTCCTTTCTGAGCCTGTGGGGTGCCCTCCATCCTCCCCTGCCACTGGCAGTGGCATTGTCACCTCAGCTCAGACCGGTGACTTCCTCTGGGCTGAAACCATGGTCCGTGTTCCCTGTGACTCCATGGGCTGCCTGGGGCCAGAGTGGGCTGGGCTGGAGCTGGGGGCAGGCGTTTGGTCACCTCCCTCCTCCCTAATGGCACCTGGGTGACCGCTCACCTCGTGTCCACCTGCCTGGGCTCTGCATGGAGGTGGAGAACACAACTGGCACTTTCTGCCTCCTTACTCCCAAAACTCATCTTGGGTTGTGCCTGGGAATCCGCCACTTCAGGAGCTGTTTTTTCTCTTTGCACTGTCTCACCTGCAGGGCCCCTCCTGTTCCCACTGTGCTGCTCCTGAGGGTGGTCCCGGGCTGGTGGTGCAGGGTTTGTTCTGCACTCAGGACACCTGAACCTGTCCCGTTCTCCAGCACTGACTGGGGAGCTGGGTGTGGCCTGGGAAGGGACAGGAATTCCTAAAAGTCGCTTGAGGAGTGATCCACACCGTCAGGTGCAAATATTGGTGGCTGAAGGGCGTGGGGACCTGACGTGCCAGCACTGTGGTTGTGCTTCCTGCTGACAAACACCCGTAACCCCCCCGTGCAGAGCAGCCCCTGAGCAGAGGCAAAGGCTGGCTGTCTTTTCACAGCTCGGGCTGACGTAGGTGTGAGTGCAAGGCTTTGTTTTCTCCTCTGGCTGGACTGCAGACTTTGTGTCCCTCTGAGCACAGCGCGGGGTGGCTTCTCCCCGAGCGAGTTACAGCTCAAAGTGAAGACGGAGTGGGTTTGGCGGGTGGAAAGTTTATCTCACAAAGCACGCTGCCACTGGAAGGTTTGACTGTTTCTTTTGTTTTCTTTTCTTTTTGTTTTTTTCCATCCAAACGTAGCCCCTGGATCTTTGCAACCCAGCCCGGACTCTGCTGCTGTCGGAGGAGCTGCTCCTTCACGAGAGCAGGAACAGGACTACACAGGTAAAACTCTTCCATGTTGTCTGAGCTCTCCAGACCCGCTCTTCTGCTGTCTTATACAGAGGATTGACCATAGAATCACCATGGTTTGGGGTGGAAGGGACCTTAAAGCCCATCCAGTTCCATCCTCTGCCGTGGGGGGGATCTTCCGCTATCCCAGGCTGCTCCAAGCCCCGTCCAGCCTGGCCTTGGACACTGCCAGGGATCCAGGGGCAGCCACAGCTTCTCTGGGCACCCTGTGGCAGGGCCTCCCCACCCTCCCAGGGAACAATTCCTCCCCAATATCCCATCTATCCCTGCCCTCTGGCAGTGGGAAGCCATTCCCCCTTGTCCTGGCTCTCCATACCCTTGTCCTTGTCTCCAGCTCTCCTGGAGCCCCTTTAGGCACTGGAGGGGACTTTGAGAAGGGACTGGAAGGGACACCTCGTTACACTGAGAAGGGAAATGTTTTATTGTGCAGTAATTATATTGGTGTGATACTTGGAAAGACTCGTAGTCAGTTTATTGTGGGATAAAGTAAATTATCAGAACTCTCCTGTGCTAGAAATCAGCTGTTGTTCCTGTTTCCTTTGGGCTCACAGAGAGGAAACTGCGGGTGGCGAACGCACATCAGTGGCAGCCCAGCAGACTCAGGAGGAGGGGGTTTAAGGGTATTTCGTGCCAGGTTAGAGAAGCACAGGATGATAGAATGGTTCGGGCACCACTGGAGGCCACCCAGTCCCACCTCCCTGCCCAGGCAGGATTCCCTGGAGCAGTCACTCCCCCGGGGTTGTGTCCACATGGCTTTGCAGCATCTCTAGGGAAGGAGAATCCACAACCTGGAACTAGGACTAGACAGAGAACTTGCTACAGGTGTTCTCAGAATTTCAGTTCCTGAAACAGCTCACATGGTCCTGTCCAAAGTCCTCTCGTTCCTCACACTTCAACTTTTCTGCCGTGTTATTGGAGAGCTGTTGGAAATCTGGGGACACAGCAGGACTCTAGCACCCTGAGGATGTGACAACTTCACAGAGTTTGGATGTGTTGATCACATCTGCTGCTTGCTTCACTTGCATCCAGCTGCCAAGTCTGCAAAGCCTTGGAATTTGGGGGAGAGGCAGAGCCCACCCGTGCACTGCTAACCAGGGCCATTTCTTCTGGGGCAGTTTCAGAGGGTCCCACCACTGCACAGAGTAATTTGGGGCTGAATTCAGTTGCAGTGAACAATGGGTCATCTTCACAGGTCTGTAAAGGAAGTTCTGTTTCACTCGTTTGAGTTTCTGGGTGGCCAACAGCAGAAGCCCAGAGCCACTTCCCATCACTGGCCAGTACAAACCAGTACAGGGCTGTGCTAAGCGACTCCTCTCTCTTTCTGGTTTTCATGGTGTAATTCATCCCTTGCTTTGACTTGAATCACTTGAGGCATTTATCTGCCAAAGAGTACATGAAAATACATCAAAGTGCATGAAAAATTCCACGATTGATAGAGGAAAATGTCTCAGGGAAAGGACTCTGCTTATGATGCTCTTGGGATGAGCGTGGAGCTGGGAGAGGATTTCCCAGTTGGAGCTGGTGCCAAGGAAGGGCAGGATGCTGGCCAGGAATGTGAGACAGCATTTGGGAATGCTGGTGCCCTGGGGCTGTGGTGTCTGGGTGAGCTGGCACAGGGCAGGGCAGGAGGGGCTGAGTCAGTGGGGTGAGAAGAGAGAAGTGGGCAAGGGAAACACCTCGTGGTGCTGAGCCCGTGCTGGCTCAGTGACGGCGGAGGCAGCACCACCAGGATGTCACCTGTGGCCCTTGGGAAGGGCTCTCTCCTGTCTGAGTGGGTGGCACGGCCATGGAAGGCTTTGTGGAGCTTCAAGGAAGCCGTGCAGCTCTCTCAGGAGTGCCAGGCTCCCGTTCCCCAGCAGAGCAGGGCTGTCTGCTGTGGTCCTGCTGGGCTCTGAGTCATTAATACCTGAACCTCTGGAGCCAGCAAGACCTAAACCAGCCTGGACACAACAGAGCTGCCCCTGGTGCAGGAGGGCTCCCACTCCTCTCGTTGCTGGACTTGAGTTCTTTCCCTCTCCAGCCTCCTCTGATGCCTGGAGAGAGCCTGCCTTGTGTCCAGTCAGTCCTTTCTTCCCTGTTCCATGTGGTTTTCTGTTTTCCCACTGCTCTTCCCACCCAGCCTCTCTCAAGCTGGGCTCCTGTGCTTTGCAGGACTGTTCTCTGTGTCTCATTAATCTGCTTTGGCTGAGAGGCTCAAGAGAGGAGAGCCCAGGCGAATTTATTGGAGCTGGAGGTCCTGCTCCTTTCCTTTTTTCCCAAACCCCCAGAATCTTTTCCCTGTGGCAGTTCCCACATCAGGCACCGCATCCTTGTCCCTGAGCAAACTCTCTCCCATCTCCTGAAGGAGTCGACCTATCTCTCTGGAGGCTTGCCAGGGTCTGTCCTTTCCCTGACCTTACCTCTGGGGCAATCCTTATTCAGGCCTTAATCACATCCTGTCTAGACTTTGCTGCAATTCCCGCTTTTATGGTCTCCTGAAATCCCTCCAGCCCGTGGAGTGCCAGAGGAGCCAGCGGGCGATGGCACACGAGGTGTCCAGCGTGGCCTTTGGCCTTGTCCATCCATCTCCAATGGACCCAGAGGCCTCCCAAAGCCCTGAGGTGTCTGCTCAGCGTGGGCCACGCTCGTGCCCTTCTCATCCCTCCTTTCTGCCACCCTGGCAGGGTCTGCAGGTCAGGATGGGCCTCGCTGGAGTCCTGAAACCTCATGGATGGGCATGGCCAGGTTTGTTCTCTTCTCTGTAGAGCAGGAGGCTTTCCCTCCCCCCTCTCTCTCCCCCTCTCTTCCCAAATGCTGCACTCCAAATTCCCAGCACTGCTGGCCTGGAGAGGTTGCCAGCTCCCTGCTTTGGTGGGTGACTGAGTTTGGCCAACACAGTGACTTGACCCAAAATCTACTCCTTGGCACAGGTGTTTTAAACTCGTTTTCAGCCTTTTTTAGGCACTTTATTCATGTAATTCTACTTCCAAGATTCCCTATTGAAACCTGCATGGTTTTGAAGTGATTTTCCTGCTGATCCCAGGCTTTTTCCTACCCTTTAAACTTCCACAGGTAGTAGGCCTTCGGTTTCTTTCCTCCATTTCCATGTGACTCTTTGCTGATCGTGCTTTTATCTCCTTCACTTTGGGTTGCTGTTCCCAAAATCCCTTCAGCATCTCTTCTTTGGGGTTGAGGGAGCTGAGATGGCACCAGGCATGTCCCAGCAAAGTTACCTTTTGGCACAAGGTGGGGGATGAAGGTTGTAGTGCAGTTTGTACCTGGTTATTCCTGGTATTGCCAACAAGATCAGAAGGAATGGAGAGGGTGGATGTGGGCACTGGGCCAGCAGAGTGTTGAGAGCAGAGGAAGGGATTTTCCAGATAACACAGAGAAGAGCAGCCCCTCCCTGGTTTCATTGTCAATTAAAGCTCCAGCAGCAGCTTTGTGCGGACTGAGAATCCCACAGAAATGAACTTGCACTGCAAGGAGAAGTCTTGTGGCAAGGGCTTGGTTTTGGATTCAGAGCCAGATGCTGCAGCCCTGATGTGAAGCTGTTCATCCCGGCACGTGATAACTGTTACCCAGCTTGTCCTCCTCTCCTCGGGACGTGTCCCTCAGCCGCGGGGCAGGGACACAAACTGTGCTGGCAGCGGGGACTCGGTCCCTGTGGGAGCAGAGTCACCTCTCTGGGCTCTCTCCCACCCCTCTGGGACTCTGGGTGTTGTCTCCTTTTGCAAAAGCATTGCTGGAAGGCCACAAACCCTTCCTTGCTGTGGCTCAGTGTTGCAAAGCTTTCCCTTTGCTGTGGGAGGTTTTGGGGGGCACCCCAAGGCCCTCACCCTGAGCAGGTCTGGCACCCACTGTGCCACTGCCACCTCGCAGCTGCTCCCTGGCATCTCTGGTGACCAGGGACCCAGGGGACGGCTGGAGCTGTGCCAGGGAGGGTCAGCCTGGAGATCAGGGAAAGGTTCTTCCCCCAGAGGGTGCTGGGCACTGCCCAGGCTCCCCAGGGAATGGGCACGGCCCCGAGGCTGCCAGAGCTCCAGGGGGGCTTGGACAGCGCTGCCAGGGATGCCCAGGGTGGGGTTGTTGGGGTGTCTGTGCAGGGCCAGGGGTTGGACTCCTGGATGATCCTGGTGGGCCCCTTCCAGCTCAGGAGATTCTGTGATTCCGTGGTTCTGTGATCTTTGAGGTTTTCTGTGTGCCCCAGCTCCTGGAGGACAGGACAGGCTCCCACCTCAGCTGTGGCACCAAGCTGCTCATCCCTGGGAGGCTTCTGGGTCCAGGATCTGCAGTGCAGTGGAGAAGCTCATTCTTATTTGAAAGGTCTCCTTAATCTGAACTGTTTGGGCTGGGGACCTCAGGCAGGACTTTTCCCCCTGGTCTGGAGTAGCTCGAAGCCCCTGGGACCCTTGAGGCGCTGCTCGAGCACAGCTCTGGGCAGACGCTTGGGCCGGTTTTTCCCTTCCACCCCTGCCGTGGTTTGAGGTGTCAGGTTTGTCCCCTGCAGCTGCTCTCGTGGGTCCTGCTCTTGTAAAAACCACACTTTACTTTCTCGCTGACAAAAATGAGAAGCTCCTCCGCGAGGGTGCTCGGGGTGATCAGATTTGCGTTCAGGCTGCAACTTCTGCACTGTGCTGGGATTAGCCGACGACTTATTCCCTCCTCCTGCTCTGATTTGTAACTCCTGCGAGCGGGGAGTGACAGGAGGGAGCAGAGGGTGTGTTTGTGTGGCGTGGAACTGTCGGGCAGGTTTATCCCTCCTGTCACAGGACTCCACGAGCCTCAGGAAGCGGCTGCCGAGTGAGGGGGAGCCTCATCCGAAGCTCGTTGGGTGCAGCAGCAATCAGCCCCCTGGAAAGGGCTGTCTGGGCTCCCCGTTGTGGCTGCTGCCTCTCCCCCGGGCAGAGGGACATTCCCAGGACACTCTCAGTGCCAAGAGATGAATTCCTTACAGCTTCTCTGCTGCTCCTGTGCCTCCAGGTGACTCTCTTTGTCTACTCCGACCTGCTGCTCTTCACCAAGGAGGATGAGCCCGGGCGCTGCAACGTGCTGAGGAACCCTCTGTACCTGCAGAGTGTCAAGCTCCAGGAGGGTGAGTGTCTGCAGCAGCAATTGGAGACATTTTGGGGCTTTTCTGGCTGCTAGCTGCCCAGGTTTGTGGCCAGCAGCAGGAGGGCACCCCGCTGTCCTGTTGCTTCCAGTGCCATCCAGCCGGTGCTTCCAGGTCATCCTTCCCTCCCATCCCTGTGTTAGCCAGGCCCTGGGAGCTCCATCTCCTGGGACCCTGCAGGAGCACTCAGGCCCTTTCCAGGCCTTTTTGGGGTGCGTGTCCCTGGATTTGGGCTGCCATTCCCCAGGGTCTGTGCCCCTGGCTGGTGGCACGCTGTGACAGCAGGGACTGGCCGAGGCTGGGAAAGGGAACCGAAGGCTTGAGATTTCCCCCGTGGTGCCTTGAGGGAGTTCAGAGATTGGCTCCAAGGGTGGCTGGCCAAGCTCTGATGACCTTTACTTGGCTGCTTTGCTTTGCTACTTCTCTCTTCAGCCGCCCACGGTTTCCCCCCGCTCGCATCCATCCCCCTGCTCACCCCTCTGGAGAGGAAAGGGCAAACCCTCAGAGCAGGGCTGGGGACCTTGCCCTCACTCTCCACCTTGGCTGACACCTTTTGTGCCCAGCTGAGGGCTCAGAGAGGGCTTCTAGGGCAGGGGGTGACTGGAAATAGGTTATTTCAGGTTGAAATGCTGAGGCTGTACAAAAGACTTCCTTCAGCTCCTCAGGGTCAAAAGAGGAATGAGGGAATTGCTCTACCACATCCTATTTGCTACAGTGGAGCCACGTCTTGGCCCTGGGCCCAGTTTCACCTTGTTCCTTGTGTGGTGTGGTTGCTTTTTGGGTATGGGCTTGTTTTATGCACAGTTACCTGACTGTGTCAGCCTGGGGCTGCTGCCACAGCTCCTCCTGCAGCCCAGGCAGCTGCGCTGGGACCCCAGGGGGAAACTGGCATGAGATAGGAGGAAAAACTTTCCTGTCATGGGGTTGGTCAGATATTGAGCTGTCCAGAGAGGCTGTGGGATCTCCATCTCTGGAGGCATTCCGGCCTCAATGGGCACAGCCCTGAGCGTCCTGATCTGGGTGCTTTGGGCAGGGGATTGGACTCCAGAGTCCACCAGAGAGGCCCCTTCCAACCTGAATTACTCTGGAACTGATGACTTTATACAGTCCTGTGGCCCTGACCAAAAGGAATGAATCCAGATCTGGGCTGCTTCTCCAAAGGGATCATTTTCCAGATGAATTTTGCTGCTTCCCATGACTTTTCCCAGCTGAGCCATGAGCTCCGGGGATGGACTGTGTCTCTCCACGTGCCCCACGTTGTTCTGAGCCTCAGTGCTGGACACCACAGGCTGCCTGTCAGTTGTTATTTCCCATTTCCAGCGACATTTCTGTTTCCAGATGAATTCCCTGACCTATTTGGTGGGAGCAGAAACACGAGTGAGGGAGATGGGGCACCACAGCCACGAGCCACTGCGAAAAGCCATTGAAGCCTCCCTGGGCTTTGTCGAGTGTGTTCTCAGCGCTGTTTATTTCTAAGAAAGGGACAAAAGAAATTGTTCCTTGTTTGAGTGCCCCTGGCTGCTCCCAAAGGCCGGGGAACAGCTCTGCTCCTGTTCACCTGCTTGGAGAAATCAGCTCCCCTGGTGCTGCTCCTGGCTCTGCTCACCGAGGTCTGTTTGCAGCTCAGTGCAGGACTGTGCCTCCTCACCTCAGCCACGGGGCAGTTTTCTGGGTAGTTTTCTGCCCCTTATTTCCTTGCTGCCATAATAACTTGGCCGGATCATGTCTGGAATAGCTTCCCGAGGCTCTCCAAAGGGGACGGAGTCCCTCCAGCACTGACCCACCCGCCGTGCGCTGGGAATCCAGCACAGCTGGTGCTCGGGCAGCTCGAACCCTTCTGCTTCGGGCAGGGCTGCTTCAAAGGCGGGTGGAGAGAGCAAGAAGATGTCTGTCCCTTTTGGCAGGGCTTCGCTGCTGCTCTCCTGAATGACTGAGTGGCACATGAATAGGAACAGGCGTGTGGCTGCCTCCAACAATTGAGACATCTCCGGTGCGCTCAGGGCCATTGTGCTGTTTCCTGTTCCTGCCGCTCGCCGCTCTGTGCGAAAGCAAATCAGTCTGATCTGCCTCACAATGCTCTGTCTTCCTGCTTTACAAGCCCGGCACGGCTGATGAGCACCACGCCAGCCCAGGTTCCCAGTGACACAGGGCTGGCTTCCTCACCAGACACGGTGGGAATTTCCACGCGCCGGGATCCTGGCTCCCCCCAGGGCGGGCGTGCTCGGTTTTGGGACAGAGAGGAGCATTCCTTTATCCCCACACTGGGATCCTGCAAACGAGGGCTTCTCATGTGCTGCTCAGCGGCCTTGGCACCCCAACCTGCAGTGTCGTGCAGCTCCAAGAGAGTCAAGGGCCAAGAGTGGGATTTATGAGCCTCCTGTCCTTCCTTGGGGTGCTGGGCTTGCACCCTGCCGCATTCCCCCAGGGACACGTGCCCCAGTGGGATGAGCTTGTCCCCTCCTGGCAGCCAGGTTTGGATGTGCTCAGCAGCCTCCCTCCCTCCCTCCCCACACTCGCAGGGCCCCTGGATGCAGTCCCAGCCTGGCTGAGCACGTGTGAGGCTCTGGGGATCAGGGTCCCTGCCCTCACCAGGGCACTGCCGCAGCCCTCGGGCCGTGCAAAGCAGCAGGACCAGCTTCCCCCTTTTCCCACTGTTCTGACCCAACACCAGGCACGTGCCCCCCAAATCCTGTGAGTGGTGGGTGCTTCCCGTGGGCTGCACAGGGCAATGGCAGAGCTGGGAGCTGCTGCTGTGCTGGGCGAGGCAGTGTGGGTGTGCAGGACGGGGCTCAGCTGCAGAGGGGACGTGTCCCCACAGAGCTCCCGCTGTGCTTTGTGCCCAGCCTGGCACAGGGACGGTTCACGTTCCTCTGGCAGCCAAGCCAGTCCCCACCACAGCACATCAGGAAGAGAAGGAAATATCTCCAAGTGAGTTTTTTTCCTCCTGTTTATTTCCTTGTAGCTTTTCCCCGAGTTTGGCTGAGAGAATGTGCTGTGCTGTCACGAGAGATGGGGGGAGCAGAGCTGGGGATCATCCCGGGCATCTGCCACCCCTCCAGTGCCAGGTCGTGCCTCTCCCGTGTTTTTCCTGGGCTCTGGGGCACATCAGGCTCTGCTGCTCCACCCTGACCCTCCAGAGACTTGAAAAAGTAGAAGGAATCCTGGCAAACCTGGTTTGTGGTGAAATCTGCACCCAGGTCTGCCCTGCCTGGCTCATCACCTTCCAGCCTCCCCTGTGCCTCGCCAGGGATGGGCCCTGGCTCCAGCCCAGCTGCTGGCATGGGCAGCCAGTTTATTACTATTAAAGTTGTCCCTAAAGGCTGGTAGAAAATGGGATTTAAGCCATTCCTTAGTCCAGACTGGCTCCCTGCCTTGTGTGTCCTGTGGGCACTGAGCTGCTGGGCCATGTGTAGCAGCGAGTCTTGGAGGGACAGGGAACAGGAGCTGCTGGCTCTGGAGGTTGCTGGTGCCAGGATTCACAGCTCAGTGGAGAGGAATTTGGAAGGGAACTTAATTCTGGTGGGTTTGGAGCTTGTCAGGATCTCTTTATTATCACTGTTATTGCAGAAGGAATCCACAGAGGCCCGAGAGGAGTGGGGTCAATAGACATCCAGCAAAGGGCTCCAGGCCACTTCTTCATGGGTTTCACATTGCCCAGGGAGTGACTCAAGAGGCATCTGAGTCCTCAGTGGGTCACAGCTCTTATCTTGACATTTGGGCTGCTGCCTGCAGCGGGAGAATTGTTTTCCTCCAGGGAACAGGGTGTGTGCCCTGTGCAGAGCCTGCTCCCATCGAGCAGCTCAGGCTGCTGAAATGAAGCAGAGCTTGTGCTGACACCGCTTCCAGTGGGATCTGCAGCCATGCCCGGGCTGCAGCCCTGAGCTCCTGGCTCAGATAATGGCATTGGGAGCGTTAGGGAAGCAGCAGAAGCCAAGAGCAGAGCTGCTCTGAAGGAGCCAGGCAGCTCCTGGAGCTGGGATGTGCTGCTCCAGAGCGGGGATGTGCTGCTCCAGAGCTGAGGTGACCCTGTCCTGGGGCAGTTTCATGTCCTCATGTGAGGCTGGTGTGTGCCCAGAGCTGGCTTCCCTCAGGGCTGGGGACACAGGGCCAGGGCAAATCTTCAGGCACGCCTTGTGGTTGGGTGCAGGGAAGGCTGGACCTGCAGGGACCAGCCTGGTGGAGCAGCTGGAGCGTGACACATCTCCTGGGACAGCTGGCAGCAGGAAGAGGAGCTGTTCTGGCTGCTCCATGATTTAGCAGGATGTGGATGGCAGAGTTGGCCATTGTGTTGTCCCCAGCACCATCTCCTTTCACAAAGCTATGGAAGTGCAAGTTCCTTGGCCAGGTGTCCCCAGTGTCCCAGTGCTGGGGGGACCTTGGGCAGTTCGCCCTCAGCCCAAAAGAGCAGGATGAGCTCTTCCCCCTGCCCTGGGATTTGCCTCCATCCCCTTGGAGAGGCACTGCCCCAGCTGCTGGGACTGGTGGAGGCTGGGACAGACAGCAGGACCACCAGGACCACCCAGGGCTTGGGGCAAGAAGCTGGGAATGAGATGTAGGAACAGGAGCTTCCCTGTCAATCCTCCTGGGAGCAAAGTGCCCGCAGGGATGAAATGGGAGAGACCCATCCCTGATTCCCAGGACGGCTGCGTGGGCTCTGTGGGACCTGTGCAGCCCCTGGGAGGCTCCCACAGGCTGCAGGTACCAAGGCAGGTTGGGCAGCAGAGCCTGCACGTGGCCTGTGAATGAAACAAACCCTTTTCCAAAGGAGAAACCCACGGGAGAATCCCTGACAGGGCAGCGGGGCCCTGCAGGATCCCGCCCGCGCCCGGCCCCGGCAGATGCCACATACATCACCCAGGTCACAGCCTGGTACTGGGGGGGACAACAACAAACGCTCATTCAGTGCTGTCTCTTGGCCAGTTCCTCTGCCAGTGGCTTCACTTGCAGAGATGCAGCTGCAGCTTCGCTCTGATCCTGGTTTTTCTTCCCGGCAGGTTCCGAAGATCGGAAGTTCTGCATCCTTTACCTGGCAGAGGTGAGTGGTGCTGTTTTCCACTTTAACTTTCCAGTGGGAGCCGGGCAGGTACTGACAGCTCTGATCCTTTCTGCTGGGGCAAGGAGCACTGGAAGAACTGATTTTAATTTCCCTTTAAATGAATTTGCCAGAAGCCTGGAAAAGAAATGTAATGGCTATAGAATGCATGAGTGAGAAGCTGCTAAAAGGAGCTGTGAACAGGGAGTTTGGGCAGCGCCAGGACAGGTCTTTTCCCCTTCCCCCTGTGGATGTACCTGGAGGCATCTCACTTTTGTTTTCTCTTGGGATTCTTTCCTCTGGGGACAGATTTCTTTGCCAAATGTTATTTTTAGGCACCTTGCTTTTCTTGTCTTCAAACACCCAGCTTTGGAGCCCTCAAATAAAATAAGGAAGGCCAGTCTAAAAGACAGAATCATAGCTCTAAACCCTCATGTGCCTGAGTGCTCTAACCAGATCTGGGGTCACCCAGCCTTTGGCACAGTCCCTTTTGTCAAGTCAAGGACTCTGCAGAATTGGTTCCCACTGGACCTCCCTAATCATTGAAGGCTGCGGGTTTATTTTCCTTTTCCAGTGACTTTACTGCGTTCCTGCTTTCAAGGCCTTGTACTTTCCGAGGTGGAAAGGTGGGTCTGGGAAAGCTCCCCAGGGCACGGAGGTGAAAGGCAAACATTGCTCAGCAGCACTGTGGAATAATGAACCATTGTCAGAGTTGGGTGCAATGCTCAGCGTGGAAGTCGTTCACCTTGAGTGGCTGGAGCTGGGCCAGGGCGACTCACTGCAGAATCCTCGGCTCCTCTCTTGTTCCTTCCCTCCTGTTCCTTCCTTGTCTCCTGTGTTTCTGCCCGGGGGTGGCTGGGCAGGGGCTGAGCCTCCCCTCGGGGTTTGCTCAGTTCGTGTCCCAAGGCAATGTCACCCCGGGCTGGTGACAGCTGATCCTGGGCTGTGACTCAGCCGGGCTGCGCTGGGGGTTTGGATGAGGCTCTCCAGCATTTTCTCAGGCACTTGGAAAAATGCACTCAGAGCCTGATACTTGATTTAGAAGCTCGGTGCGCCTAAGTAGAAGTGACCAAAAGAGAGCTGGCTGTGTCTCATGAGATGTGGAGAGGTGAAGAGGTGTCTTTGTCAGGCTGTAATGAAGTGCTGGGCTTTCTTCTGAGGGGCCTAATTGGCTGTGAGAGCTCTGGTGATGGAGATCCCTGGCATCCGTCGTGGTTGGAGTGGAGTGGTTGGATAGAAAATGTGAGACTTTTGCTTTCCCACCTCCTGCTCCCCACAGACGTCAGCTGGGCACACTGTGGGATTCTGCAAACCCTTCACGTTCCTCCTGTCCTCCTGGAGTGTTTTTTTTGGGGGCAGGTCACAAGGGGAGTGGGACTTCCCAACCCACGGTGACCAGCAGCTCTGCTGCATGCTGGACCCCAGGAGGGGCTGTTCACTCCCTGCACTGGCCAGCCTGGGTTTTGAGGTGACATCGGGGCAGCCCCTGGCTCAGGGACAGCACCTTGCCAAGCAGGACGTGCCCTGTGCCACCCCTTCCCTGCCAGCCCCACGGGGTGGTCTGTCCTGAGCCAGAGGGACCACCTGGCCCCAAGGTGGAGGGGACAGTGACCTTCCAGCTGTAGGTGCCATCGGGCTCTCCAGCAGTGGGAAATTCAGGTTTGAAAGGGGAACAGAGTGGGGGATGTGCCTGTGAGTCAGCAGTGAGCCAGGGCAGGACGGGGCTCTCCTGCCAGGCTTGTCCCAGACTGCTCTTCTGGGAAGCAGTGACCTGCAGGTCCCCTCCCCAGGAGGGGGTGACCGGGCTGCAGGGGCTGGGGACGGAGCTGGAGAGCAGGAACCTCCCAGCTGTGCAGCACAGGGGTTGTGTGGCTCAGTGAGCTGCCCTTGGCCCCAGGTGAACAGAGACGGGCTCTTCTGAAATAATGGGAAGTTCTGGGAGCCAGCCTGGGAGCCTTCCAGCCTCTGACTCCTGCAGGGAAGCCAAGAAGAGCGTTTCCTTCAGGTTGTCTCTCTTTTCTTTGCATTCACATTTTGGGAGCAAATCTTGGCTTACAGGGGCTGGCTCTGCCCTGGGGACATGGATTCCTGAGGAGAGGGGCTGGCTCTGCCCTGGGGACATGGATTCCTGGGGAGAGGGGCTGGCTCTGCCCTGGGGACATGGATTCCCCTGGAGAGGGGCTGGCTCTGCCCTGGGGACATGGATTCCTGGGGAGAGGGGCTGGCTCTGCCCTGGGGACATGGATTCCTGGGGAGAGGGGCTGGCTCTGTCCTGGGGACATGGATTCCTGGGGAGAGGGGCTGGCTCTGCTCTGGGGACATGTTCAGGCTGTGGGAATTGGGGTGCAGGGGGTCAGGACTGTCTGGCTGCCCACCCTGTGACTGCTGGTGGCAGCTAGAGAGGATAAGGATGGATCAGGGAAGGATGTGGGAGCTGACACGGCTTTTTGGCCCCTTGTCACCCTTTGGGGTCTCTCCCCATCCTGACCTGCTCCATCCCTGCCCTGTCAGCAGCTCTGGGTGTGCCCAGAGCCCTCTCCCGGCTCATCCCTTGCTGCTGGTCCCCCCCGGGCGTTGCTGGTGGCTCAGGAGGTTGGTGGCCACTCTCAGCCGGGCTCCTGTCGCCGTGGGCTGGGCAGACACATCCGTTGTGCTGCTGTGACGGGGCTGGGAGGTTGGAGGAAGCTCTCGAGCTGCTGCTTCTTGCTCACAAATCATCTGCAATGAGCGCTAATGTGTTTAGTGCTGCTGTGAGCTGAGAGGAGCCCACGGGGCCGGGCTGACACTGCCTTTGCTGCAGGAAGAGCTCTCTGCTGAAGCCTTGAGCTGCAGGCTCCTGCTGTTGCTCATCTCGAGGGTTTCTGAGTAATGTTCTGACCCATAAGGTCACAGATTTGCATTTGGACCTGACGTGTTGCAAAGTGAAAATGTGTTCTAATACCTGTGAGTCGCTTAATTTATTATAAACAAGAGAGAAGATTCCAACCTTCAGGAAGTGTCACAAAAAAGCTACTGCTGGTCATCCTGTCTAATTGCGTGTGATAAATCACTGCACAGAGGTTAAACCCTGGGCAATTTGGCTGTTTGCAGGCAGAGCTGACGGGAGCTGCAGAGCCCGGTGTGGGGTCCAGCACAAAGGGTGTTTGTTTGACAGACTCTCCAAGCTGCCAGTTGCGGGGTTTGGAGATCCTGAGCGCAGATGGAGCTGGTGCTGGGGGGCACTTGGCATCCTGAAAAGGCTAAATGTAGGATGGGATTGGAAAGGATGTAAATGTAGAGGGAGGTTCTGCACTGGGCTGCCCCTTTTGGGGGTTTCGTTCCTTCTGGTGGCTGAGGGACAGCTGTGACAGTCCCAGCACAGACACGAGCCAGGACTTGGGAAGGGAGGGTGGTACCTTTTGATCTCAGGAATGCTGTGCTTGGCTGGAATCACAGAATCCCAGAACAGCTGGGGTTGGAAGGGACCTCTGGAGATCATCCAGTTCAACCTCCCTGCCCAGGCAGGGTAACCTGGAACAGGTGACACAGGAACGCGTCCAGGTGGGTTTGGAATGTCTCTGCAGAGGGAGACTCCAGCCCCTCCCTGGGCAGCTGTTCCAGAGCTCTGCCACCCTCAGGGAAAGAAGTTCTTCCTCATGTTGGGTGGAACTCGTTGTGGTTTAGTTTATGGCCATGACAGCTGCTCTAACTTTTCTATTTGCCAGCTGATACGTGGAAAAGTCCTGCCAGTGCATTGAGACCTGGCCTGGGCATCTTTCCTTTCAGGATCTTAAATCCAAAGAGCACAGTTTAAAGTTGAACAGCCCCTGCCTGGGACAGCTTCTGGGTGATTTGAGCACTGCAATAGGTGGAACTGGCACAGAGAAGCTGTGGCTGCCCCATCCCTGGCAGTGTCCAGGTGTTGGATGGGGCTTGGAGCAACCTGGGACAGTGGAAGGTGTCCCTGCCCATGGCAGGGGTGGCACTGGATGAGCTTTAAGGTCCCTTCCAACCCAAACCAGTCTGGGATTCTGGGATTCAGCGTGGACCCACATTTCTGCACCCCACAGGATTTGGGGTGTGGGAGTTCAGCCCCATTTTCTCCATCCCACCCCATTCCCTTCAGGACACACACACACCTCGTGGGATGTGTAAAACCTGTCAGAAGGAAATGGGCAGCCTCACAGGGAGCCATGTGGAGCTGTGAGTGTGGCCCAGGGCTGCATTCACACCCTTCCCTGCTCCGGAAATATCCTGCTGAGAGGAAACTGCAGGTCAGGGGTTTAATGCATTGTTACAAGTGTTTGATTCGAACCCAACGTATTCAGACCAAATCGACTCAAAACCAAACAGCTCAGTAAGTTTTTCCTTTGAAAAGCACTGGCAAATTTGATCTTTTTTTTTCCCTCTGGAAGTTTTCATCTGCAGACACCGGAGTTTGTCTTGGGAAACTTCTCCAACAGAAAATCCTTCCAGTGGCAGCTCCTTGTGCCGCTGTGGTGAGCACTCATGCAGAGCTGAGCAAATTAATGCTGTGAATCTGTGCCTGAGCTGGCTTGGCCTTGGAGATGCCCCTCCACGGGAGAGCCTCTGGACAAGTGCCAGAGAAATGCCACTGTCCCCCACCTTGCCCCATCATAGAATCCCAGAATGGTTTGGGTTGGAAGGGACTTTAAAGATCATCTTGTCCCACCTCTGACGTGGCCAGGGATGCCACTCACTAGTCCCAGGGCCTTGGGGCAGCCCCAGCTTCTCTGGGCAGCCTGGCTCTGTGTGGCCACATCCCTGCACCCAGAGGGTCCCTGTTCCCACCCTCAGGCTGTGTCCCAGCTGCTGCCAGGGGGATGCTTGGAACAAATGGATCACAGCAGTGCTGTGGCCTCTGTAGATGTGCTTCACTCCATCCCTGTCCCAGCTCATTCCATGGGAGCCTTCATTTCCCAAAGTGTTCTCTGCCCCTGCTGAGAGCCAGCGCCGCTCACTGAACGCCCTTTGGGATGTGGCATTGTCCCAAAGGGAGAAGTCATGGAGAGCCCAGGTTCCCATCTCCCAGCAGCAAATCCGAATGCTGGGAAAAGCAATTTACTGATGGCACAGAGGACAAGTCCCAGGGACACTCTGGGGTCCTGGGTAATGTTGGAGTTGGCTGTTCTGGAATGTCATCAGGAGAGTTTGCAAGGAGCGTTTTGGGCACTGTCTTGGCATGCCTAGAGGGCACTTGGGCAGATGGTTTGGTGATAGGGAAGAGGGCAAAAGGGCTGGGCAGGGGGTGACATCAAACCTGCATGACCAAGGGAACAGCTGAGGGGAATGTGTTTAGTGAGGAGCTGTGGGATGGGAGAAGGGAGTGGAGATGAGCCTTTGTCTGGGAAATGGGCTGTGTGCTCTGTTGGGATTGTATCTCGATTTCCTCTCATTCACAATAGCACAAGAGATGCTGTTTGTGGGGTTTGTGGCTGTCATTTGTTCAATGGGCTTGTCCTGCACCGGGGGAAGGATCCTCTGGGCTGTGGGGGAGTGGACACTGCAGACAGGGCTGCAAGGGCTGGCATCAATCACAGCACTTCAGGAAAAGGCAGTTTGGAGACTCCTTGTTGTCACCAGCTTTGTGACATGGATATTCTGAGAGAACAGAAGTGTGTTCTCTCTGTTCCCAGTCCTGTTCAGTGGAAAGGGAGACTCCTTTTGCTCCAGCCATTCTGCTGCTGGTGGCTAGGAGATGTTACCAGATGAAAAATCCTTTCCTGCTCTCTGACATTTCCTTTGTTTCCTCCGTGGCTCATTTCTGGGATGCCAGAGAGGTTCCCCAAGCCTTGAGTCACCCAGCTCACGTGAGAGCTGGTCACCGAGTCCCTCTGCCGTGTCACACTCACAGCAGCAGCTTAACTCTTTCCTGAACCCAGCTTTCCATTTTCCTCCCTCCAAAGGAGAGCAGGTCCCATCCCCTGGATTTCTCTGGGTGGTGCTGAGCAGTCCAAGCTGCAGGTGCAGTGAGGCCACGTTAGAGCAATGCCAGCATTTGGGAAAGTCCTTCTGGAGGATGCTGTGCCATGGAGCCTTGTGCAGATTGCCCCAGATGCTGAGGCCTTCCTGAACCGCCCTAGTCAGCATTCCAGCTGCAGCCCCAAATTCCAGCTGCAGCCGAAACGTTCCCCTGGTCCGAGCTGTCTCCTGGGGTGTCCCTGCAGCTGCAGCACCCATGGCAGTGGCTCTGGGGTGGGTGGCCAGGCTGCTGCTCTGTGCAGACAGACCCAGGGCTTCACCTCCTCTGCCCAGGGGGGTTACCTGGGTCAGATGTTGAGTGACACCAGTAGCAGAAGCCCCAGGCTGGCATCACCCAGAGCCTGGGCACAGGGCAGCTCCTGGGCACTGCCAGCTCCCAGTTCAGGGCTCTTCAGGCAGAGCAGGGAGTCCCAGCTGGAGGAACAGATAAACAGGGACGTGCTGCTTTCCTGCTCTTGTGCATCTTTACACAGCTCAGCCTGAACCCGAGTGTTGAGATAACCAAAAAATGTGGGGGTTTCCCCCCCCCAACTTTAATTTTGGGGTCACATTTCCCAGATGTTGGCAAAAAGAAGAGTTGATATGGTGCAGTTACAGCGCTGGGGAGATTTTAAAAGGCCCAGGCGGCGTGGGGTGATGATTTCAGAGGGCCCTGGGGCTGTTTGCACAGGCTGGAGCTCGCTGTCTGTGGGAAGAGGCATGGAAAGCTCTGGGGAAGCTCTGGGAAAGCTCTAGGGCTGTGCTGGCAGTGGCTGGGTGAGCTTGGTGTTGCTGGGGTCTCAACTCTGAGCTGTTTTCCTCTTCCCTGAGAGGAAAGGACGTTTGCAGAGCAGGAAGGTGCTGGCTCTGCTCTGTTTGCAGCGGGAGCTCTGTGCCTGGCTCCTCTCAGGGATTCCTCTGAAGGCTTTTACCTGATGAGACACATAAGGACAACTGTCTGGCCTGGGAAAACAGCCCTGTGTCCTTGCTGGCTGCTCCACAGTGGGTGGAAAAGGCTCTTCAGGCTGACTTTTCCTCCTGGAGGTTTAACAGAGAGCCACGGAACCACAGAACGGTTTGGGTTGGAAGGGACCTTAAAGCTCATCTTGTTCCATCCCTGCCATGGCCAGGATGCCACTCCCTAGATCAGGGTCCTGTCCAGCCTGGCTTTGAACACTTCCAGGTCCCTCTGGGCATCCCCCAGGCCGTGCCATCATCAGTGCTCCCAGAACCAAGCCCCACAGCAGGGCCACACAGAGATTGTTGTGTCCTGCCCGTGTTATCACCACGCACATCCTCTCCTGCAGCACCCCTGGCACCTTTTGGGCATCCCAGCTCTAGCAGGGCTCTGCTGTTACTGCCGGGGTTTGTTTTATGGGCATCAGCAGTGTGCCCAGCAGTCCAAAAACCACAGGAAGAGCCGTGGTGCCCCCATTCCCCCCCCCCAGCATGGGAGCAAACAGAACTTTCTCACCAGCCCTGGGTTGGTGGTGCATGAAGTCAGCAGGCAGCAGCTGCCCGTGTTTTGTGCACAGGATATTCCCAGGGCTGGCTGTTTCTCCTCGGGAAGGTTTGCTCTGTGATTTGGAGCTATTGTAGTCTGGAGCAGTTTCCGAGGTACTTCCCCTCTGGGATCTCTGCTGGCGTTGGCCACGGACCAACACCCGGAGCGCTGGAGGCCAGGGGCTGGCAGGGCTGGGCTGGGAGCCCTGACCCCAAACCACCCTGCCACAAACCCTGTGCAGAGAGGAGCCTGGGGAAGGAGCACGAGTGCATCCCTGCATCGGTGGGAGGAGATTGCCCAGTGCAGCTGTGGCTGCCCCATCCCTGGAAGTGTCCAAGGCCAGGTTGGAGCAACCTGGGATGGTGGAAGGTGTCCCTGCCCGTGGCAGGGGGTGGGACTGGATGAGCTTTCAGGTCCCTTCCACCCCAAACCATTCTGGGATTCTGTGACAGGACCCCTTCCTCCCACCCTGGGGATGTGTCCCTCCCACAGCCAGGGGAGACAGCGGTGAGAGAACAGCCCTGGGCCCTGCTGGGCACTGAGCTCAGGGCACCAGAGGTGTCAGACTGAGTCTGGCTCGCTGTTCCTGTGATTTCTCAGCTTGGCAGTGTCACACAGAGCCCCACGTGTGTGCTGGGCCCTGCACACGGGGGGTGTCTGCGGTCAGGGGGCTCGGTGTGCAGGGTCTGGGGGCTCCTCCTGTGGTGCTGTCGTTCTCTGGAAGCTCCTCATGTGATTCACAGGCTACAGAGCCCACAGGCCCTCCCTGCATGGTGTGTGCTGGGGTAGCCAGGAGCTCTGCTGGGCCAGACCTCTCACCTGGCTGCCGTGGGGTTGGGTCTCAGCCTGGGGGAGCTGTTCCCATGGAGCAGAAGGAACCTTTTCCTGCAGGTGATCCTTGGCTGTAGCAGGGCCCGTTTGGGGCTGGTGTTGGCTGGTTTGGGTCATTCTCTGCAATGCCTGCTGTGCTTTCCTGCTCTCCTGTGGGCAGTGAGGGGAGTCTCGGGCTGGTGTTGGCTGGTTTGGGTCATTCTCTGCAATGCCTGCTGTGCTTTCCTGCTCTCCTGTGGGCAGTGAGGGGAGTCTCGGGCTGGTGTTGGCTGGTTTGGGTCATTCTCTGCAATGCCTGCTGTGCTTTCCTGCTCTCCTGTGGGCAGTGAGGGGAGTCTCGGGCTGGTGTTGGCTGGTTTGGGTCATTCTCTGCAATGCCTGCTGTGCTTTCCTGCTCTCCCGTGGGCAGTGAGGGGGGTCTCGTGCTGGTGCTGCCCCGGAGCTGTGGGCTCACCAGTGGCCCCCGAGCCCGGCACGCAGCGCCTGCAATAACATGTTTGTCACTGGGGCAAGGCAGGCAGAAAGCCACTGGCAGCCACTTGAGTCGCTGCCTTTATCTGGTGGCAAACACCCCCTTCACGCCATCTGCATCCTCCTTTCCCAGCAGCGCAGATTAAACCCCTGTTTTCTCTCTGTAAACATTGGCAGGCCCAGCAGCGGCCTCCCTGAAGGAAAACAATAGCGGGGAGGCCGTGCCCAGCTTGTGGGGCAGCTCCCTGTCCCCCCTCCCCAGCCTCCCCCATGCGAGCAGCTCGGTGCCCAGCATGGACCAGGCTCCAGGGACACGTGCCATGATCCCAAAGAGCACCCAGCCCTTCATCTGGCTGCATCCCAAAGGACTTTGGGTTTGGAGGCAGCTGCGGGTGCTCAGCCCCTGCCGGTTGGGCTTTCCCCAGTCCAGGTGAAAGTTTTTGGGAGAGGAGGTTAATGGAAGGGGGAAAACCAGAGCTCTTTCCTTGGGAAATGCACGTTGGAGAGGTAAAATGTCCCTGTGAAGGAATAAAGTGATGATAAAATATGTACAGGTGGAGAAATGCAATTTTGGCTGTTCACATCCTCCCTCAGCCTTGCCCACAACACCTGGGACACACCTTGGGGTGGTTGCCTTTCCCTGAGTTCTGGAGCAGAGGGAAATCTCCCCTCCTGGCTGTGATGTTCCCTGTGGCCGAGGTCAGGGAGCCTGCAGCAGCTGAGGGGGAGCAGCAGGGAGGAGAGGGGCACTTTGCTCTCAGCAGCCAGCAGGAGCTGAGCGTCGCCGTGCTAAATTCAATCAAAGAGATGGGCTCTAATTGAATCAGCGAGGGGCGAGGGGCAGGGCTAGGTGAGCTCTGTGTCTGTCACAGCAAGGGGACACGAGATGTCCTTGGAACTGCTTCAAGCCTTGCTCCAGGGGAATCACAGGAGCTTGGCAGGGCTGGGAGCGTGCGGCAGGTACAGCATCACCAGGTACAGCATCACCAGGTACAGCATCACCTGGTACAGCATCACCAGGTTACAGCATCACCAGGTACAGCATCACCAGGTACAGCATCACCTGGTACAGCATCACCAGGTTACAGCATCACCAGGTACAGCATCACCAGGTACAGCATCACCTGGTACAGCATCACCAGGTTACAGCATCACCAGGTACAGCATCACCAGGTACAGCATCACCTGGTACAGCATCACCAGGTTACAGCATCACCAGGTACAGCATCACCAGGTACAGCATCACCTGGTACAGCATCACCAGGTTACAGCATCACCAGGTACAGCATCACCAGGTACAGCATCACCTGGTACAGCATCACCAGGTTACAGCATCACCAGGTACAGCATCACCAGGTACAGCATCACCTGGTACAGCATCACCAGGTTACAGCATCACCAGGTACAGCATCACCAGGTACAGCATCACCTGGTACAGCATCACCAGGTTACAGCATCACCAGGTACAGCATCACCAGGTACAGCATCACCTGGTACAGCATCACCAGGTTACAGCATCACCAGGTACAGCATCACCAGGTACAGCATCACCTGGTACAGCATCACCAGGTTACAGCATCACCAGGTACAGCATCACCAGGTACAGCATCACCTGGTACAGCATCACCAGGTTACAGCATCACCAGGTACAGCATCACCAGGTACAGCATCACCTGGTACAGCATCACCAGGTTACAGCATCACAGTGGGCTCCTCACGGCCGCCCTGATGCCTTTGAGGCTCTGCTGAGTTCTCGCTTTGTTCTCTTCTGACCACAAGTGTGGGGGCAGGGAAATGCCAGCCCGGATTTTCATCCCAGCAAATGGGTGCTCATCCTCTCTTCCGAAAGTGGGAATGACTTCCTAGGGATGAGCGGGTGGCACAGTGGAGCAGCCTGGTGACCTGCTGGTGTGGGACTGGGAGAGACTGGGACATCTGGGACGGGAAAGAGCACTGTGACACTCCAGGGATGCTCAGAGCATCGCTGCCACCCAGGATCTGTGGGAGAAGAGGGAGCCTCACCACCCTGTGTCCCTGAATCCCAAACCTCTGCTCGTTCTGACTGTGCCCAGGAAGCCTGAGCAGGAATTTTCAGTGCTGAAGCCTGTAGGAATAAGTGTGGGGATGTCCAGGCATAAGAAAGCTCAAAGTTTCTCTTCCATGGAAGTCTCCTTGTAGGGGCAAAGGACTGAACCAGAGCCCTCTTTCCCAGGAGGTGATGTGGGAGCTTGGTTTATTTACCACTTCAGGGGATTTTGGATGAAATGTGAATGAATTCCCATCCAATGCAAACAGTGATTTAAATGGTGTGACTAAAGAGCATTTCCCCTTCTGGCTGTGTTGTGTCTCTGGAGTCACAAAGCTGCAGGTTCTCTCTGACCTTTCTGGGAAAAAACAGCTATTGGGGACCTGCCCTTCTGGAAGGAAATTCTAGGGGGAAAGAAAAGCTCTTTTTTATGGCCCTTAGTGAAAGACTCTTTTTCCTTTCTTTGCGGGCTGTCCTAAAGTTCTGCTTTTATTTTTTTTTTCCTCTTCCCATCTGGTCACTTAAGGAGATGATCCAACCTTGGGCATTTCTGGACCCTTTCTAAGGCGAAACGTGCAAAATCCCAGCAGGCAGCAGATGTTATAATGCTTAACTTTTAGCATGAGAGAGAAGCAGTTGTAGGGCTGTTATAATGCTTAACTTTTAGCATGAGAGAGAAGCAGTTGTAGGGCTGCGAGACAGCTGCCGAGAGAACTTGGTCAGACAGTTCCTTAAGTGAGTGAGGTTTGGCCCAAAGAAAACCTGTCCAAGAGGAACAAAAGATGTGTGCAGGGAAGGGGTTGTGGCACAAGAGGAGATGGGCTCAGCTGGGATGACTTCCCATCATTTCTCTTAGTTCCTTCCTTGCTGCCTGTTGCTAACAGTCAGTGTGTGACCAGAGCTGGAGCTTCATCCCCAAATTCATCCTGGTGCGAAGTGAGGAGCAGGACCTGGAGCTTCCCTGAGCTCTTCCTCCCGGCCCCACCCAGCCCAAAGGCTCTTGTTCTCACCAGTTCACGCTCTGGTGCCTCATTAATGTTTGCATATGGCAAAGAGCAATTTCCACCCTCGGAATGAGTTTCAGAGGCTCGTTCCCACCGCAGGGGCACAGGGTGCAGGACTGCCTGAGCTCTGCCCGTGCTGCTCCGCTCCTGCTCCTGGGAGCAAAGTCAGCTCCCCTGCACCACTCTCCCTGTCTCTGGAGGGAGCTGATTTCCAGCCTCTTTTACTTTCCAGTGCCCAGGATGCAGCACAGGGGTGTGAGCCATCCCCTCATCTGCCGTGGTGTGTGGGGAGCAAGGAGTTTGCAAAGCCAGGCAGGGCCTGCGACACACGGCTAATGACCTTCTCCCTGCCTGTGTTTCCTTTACGTCAGAAGTCGGAGTGCTTATTAAGTTTGGAGGCTTACTCCCAGGAGCAGAAGAAGAGGATCTGCTGGTGTCTGGCTGAGAACATCACCAAGCAGCAACATCCGGCAGCAGCTCCTACGGAGAGCAAGGTAAGACACCCACGCGGGAGCTGGAAATTCCTGCCTGGAGCACGGCAGGCTCTGCCTGTGTGGGGCTTTGCTCGGTGATGCTCCTGCCAGGAGGGCTGTGCGGGAGGCTCTTTGTTTGCCAGGTGAGGAGTGAGTTTGTATTCAGGCACTGCTGCATCTGCAGCTTCCCGCCCTGCCTGGGGAGCAGTGGCTGTGCTTGCATCCGCTGGCTGCAGCCGAGGCAGGCTGGGCTGACACCTCCCAGCACCTGTATTTGGGTGTTTGGACAGCTGAGGCTGTACAACCCCGTGTCCAGCCTGCTCCAAGAGCTCGGCTCTGGGGCAGGACTGAAAGCAGAGGGACGGGTTCAAGCCGTGATCTCTGGGTGCTGATTAAAAGGCCGAGCTCGTGGGAGTAGCGGGGCAGAGATTTGCCCCTTCTGTGCACTTGGGTGGGCTCAGGTGTTTGATCCTGACCCCACAGATGTCCTCAAAGCACAGAAGGATCGTTGGGGAGTGCTGTTTTTCATGCCCAGCGAGGCAGCCCCAGCACTTTTCCCACCCAGAAGTGCTCCAGCCTGGCCCGGGCGCGCTGTCTCAGCAGCTCCGGCAGAGAAATGTGTGCGTGGAGGGCTCTGAGGCTCTGCCACACACGCCTGCCCTGCGTGGGTGGAGTGAACACCCTCCTCTGCCTCCTCTGGGGCTGGGGCTGCCCCACGGAGCCGTGTGGGACAGCGGCAGTCTCTGCTGGCTCATGTTGTGTCCCGGGGGTCGGGTTTGGGTTGTTGGTGGGTGACGCTGCTCTGGGAGAAGAGAAACCCCCGTGCTGAGTGTTCCAAGAGCTTTAAATTCCGCAGATGGGGATTTTGGGAGTAAAACCCCCGGATCCCTCCCTTGGCTGGTGCAGGGTGGTGGAGCAGCTCCTGCCCCACGTCACTGTCCCCGTGTGGGTGCTTGGCCGGGCTGGCTCCGGGGCAGGTGAGTCGTCCTTGGAGCCGCGGCACAGCCGGAGCCGGCGCCGCGCTGCCCGGTCCTGGAGCAGGGAGATGCGGCTGTGGCTCTGCAGCCTCCCAAACTGGGTCAGCACAAACATCTCCGCAGGAGACAGAGCCTCCGGATTCCTTTTCCTG
Organism: Mohoua ochrocephala; assembly: GCA_013398855.1. Classification (NCBI taxonomy): domain Eukaryota; kingdom Metazoa; phylum Chordata; class Aves; order Passeriformes; family Acanthizidae; genus Mohoua; species Mohoua ochrocephala. The sequence continues at coordinate 208,997 of VZTA01027067.1, forward strand.
CACGTTTCAGGCGGACTAAAATAGCAACAGCAGCGCACAAAGCCTGAGAACCTCGTTACCAACCAAACCTCCCACTCTGCGAACGGCCCCGGGCAGCTGATTCACGGAGGTGACAGCGCTCGGCCGCGGCTCCTGCTGTCCTGTGGTGCATCTTGCTGGCACAACTCCGTGCCCAGGCATGGGGACCCTGTTGCAATCCACGGGATGGGGCTGGATGCTGCCAGGGGCTCTGTGCTGGGCTGGGTGCAATCTTGCCATGGGCTGGAGATCATCCAGGGTGAAGCTGTGCAGGGACATTTCCAACCTGAGTATCTCAAACAGGTCCTAAAAAGGGGCACCTTGGTGGCTCTCCATCATGGCAGGAGCTCTGGGCTGTTTGGGCTTTTAGGGGATGGTGCTGTTTGCCCTCCCCAGCCCAGACCGTTCATGGCAGGGCCTGGGGCTGTGCTCAGAGCAAAGCCCTGCAGCATCTGCTCCCTGAGTTGTGGAAGGAGCCTGGCCACTGGACAGGTGAAAAAGCACTCCAGAAGACATCACATCTCTTTCAAAGGCTTTTCTGTGTCTCAGTGGCCAAGAGGGTGTTCTTTGGGTGCTGTGCAGAGCCAGCATGGGCCCTCCAAAGCTGTGACAAAGGGGGTTCGTCTTGGCTTGCCAAAGCTGATGGAAATCCCACTGGTGGGGTGTGGGGCCAGGAGGGAGAAAAGGAGCCTGACAGCAACTACCAGGCACTTTAAATTGAGTTGATAGCACCATTCCCATCCCAGCAAGGTGTAAAGTGCCCAGGATGCAATTTTAAAGCAAACCTGATGTGAAATGCAAGCGTGGGGAAGGAGCTCCC
>VZTA01027067.1:216014-226074 GCA_013398855.1 Mohoua ochrocephala
GGCGGGGACGTTTTGAGGCTCCCTCTCAGATCTGGGCTGTGCACGGCTGTGCCGTCGGCATCAGCTGGCTCTTGCTGTGGGATCAGCATTGCGATGTGCCCACAATGGGGGTTTTCTGCTCCAGGACTTTTGCAGCCTTTTGGATACCCTCCCTAGGCTGGCATTGGGGAACAACCAGCAGGTTCAGCCTGGAACTGCAGCCGTGGCATGCTCGGAGCCTCGCTGGGGATGGAGGGCACCAGGCAGGGGACGTGTTGGGGTCCGGAGCTGGGACTGCCGGGGCAGCTGCGGGTCGGGGCTGGCAGCCCGGAGCTGCGGCGGTGACGGCCTGGGGAGGGTCGGTCCCGGGTTGGTGGCCGCACCTTCCGCAGGTGGTGACACCGAGATGCGGGGTGCAAGCTGAGCCTGCAGCCGGGCTCCTCTCCCCGGGCACGGGCCCGGCTGCTGCCCTCGGAGAAGCGTCGGCTCCGCTTCCCGCTTGAGTTCCGGGAGCGGAGCGGCCCCGGGAGCGGCGCAGGGCTGGGGCTGGGGCTGGGGCTGGGCAGAGCCCTGTGCGCAGCCACCCGCTGGGAATGCAGGGATGGGGAACGGGATTTGTGCGGGGACCACGGGATCGCTTCCTCCCTCGAGAGGGCTTCTCCTGCCAGGGCTCTGAGGCAGCCCACGGCCAGGTTTTTGGGGTGGTACAGACATTTTCCCCCCCAGTGTCCCATCTGTGCATCCACCTTCAGCGCCCTGCCCCAGGCACTGCTGGCCCTGCTGTTCGGGTTGATACACCCGCGCTGCTTTTGCTGTTACACTAATTGCTCGGGATCAATTATTCATTGTGCAGTAATGAAGCAGGGAGAGGGTAGAAAACCCAGCTTTGCAGCGAGCCCTGGGCGGCCCCACAGAGTCAGGAGCAGAGCTTGGGGAATGCCCCTCATGAGCACTTTCACAATGATTCCCACGAAGGTTTTCTCAAGTTTTGGTAGTTCTGCTTTGCATTTCGGGCTTTGCTTTCTTCCCCTCAGCCCCGTGCTGTGCTTTAGATGCTGTTCCCTGGAGCTGTGAGCTTCCTTGGTTCTTCGTTGTCACTTTTTAAATCCTGAGGTGCTCATCACCAACAGCGTTTCACAGTTAGAAGCTCCTGATCTGGTGCATCTGGGCACAGTTTGTCCCATGCTAAGAACCGAAATTGTAAAATGTTTTCCTTCTGCTTTAGGAAAGATCTGCTTTGGAGAGGTCGATGGGGCCCTGGATGGTGGAGGTGTTATTGTCCCTGCAATCCCGCTGCTGTGGGGTGGGATGTTGCCTCCAGCACAGGGAAGCCACTGCTGTCTGCACCTCTCCCAAAATAACCCTGGGGAGAGAGTTGGTCTCATTCCCATGGAGCTAAATGCGTTTGGGGACAGGTGAGGCACCTTGGAGCAAAGGCCCTTGGAAGGGCAGCAGGAGCCAGAGAGGTTCCCCCGTGGAACACACGGAGGATGGAGCTGCCATGGTCTGGGACAACCACGAGATCAGCTCCTCCTGCAGTGTCCCAGGAGGTCCATTCACTCCTCCTGGGTGAGAGCACAGCTGCGGCAGCACATCCTTTGCCCTCCTGCTCATATCCATGTCCAACAGGCCTGCAGGGACTTCCCTGCTTTTCCCGATCCCTGATTTTGGCTGAGGTGGTACCTGGGTGCAGGGCAGCTCTCTGAGCTGTGTTTTGCCTCCTCTTCCTCAGCATCACCACAAAAGAAAGACAAAACCTGAGCATCCCCATCAGGAGCCAGGAAAGGCTCAATTAAATGTCCCCGTGGCCAGGCCTTCCTTGAGCCACGGTGGCTCCATGGCCGAGAGGGGCAGAGGCTTTGAAAAGAGAAGCTGAGAGCCTCAAAAAAATCCCTGACCTCCCTGAGCTGGGGATTTCAGGGAATGCCACTCCTGGCAGCGGGAGAGCTGGCAGCACCAGGGCAAGGGCAGGGCAGGCTTCAGCTCCCAGCTGTGCTGTCTCCATGGCTGGCGTTTTCCCAGCTGCGGGCCTCCAGCAAGGCCACATTATTTAAAGAAATGCTGGAGAAGTCGATGTTGTGCTGTTGAAATTTTCTCTGCTGGTGAACTGGAACAATCCTGGTTTGTGAGCAGGAGCTGCTCGAGGTACAGACCAAGGAGCAGAGGGTTTGCACTACTTCTGCCATGTCTTGGTTTCAATAAAACTTTAAAAACCTTGAAAAAAACTTAATTTTTTGAGTCGGGGAGTGATCCTTGAAGGCACAGAGAGCCCAGGAAGTGGGTAATAGGTGCAAGGTTTGAGGGTGTTGGAGCAGGCAGGGCAGTGTTGGCTTTTTTTGGAATGTGTTGACACTTGTTGAATGAGATCGTTCTTAGGAACTCTCTTGCTGTTGCTCTGGTCTCAGACCCATCATCCTCCTCCTCTAAAACGACCCCAGGGAGCCATCCTGGGGTTTGGAGGCAGCTCTTGCTTCTGCTTTCTCTTCCCCTTCTGGGGAAATGCTGCCTTGGCCTCTCAGTCTGAGATAGAAACTGAGACAGTGAAGTGTGAGCTCCTCCAGGGAGGATGGAGTAAAATCCCTCAGCCCCTCGACCTGCCAGGACCCAGACAGGGAAACCCAGATGCTGGGAGTGGGAAGAGCAACTTGTGGAGTGCAGGGGAAGGTGCAGATGGTGGAAAAAGGGAAACCTGCACATGGAGAACAGGGACACCCAGGTGTGAGACCAAGGCATTGAGAATGGAGAAATCCAGATGTTGGCTGCTGACTCCTGAGCTGCTGCTGCTGCTGCTGCTGCTGCTGCAGTGAGAGCATGGGATGCTTTGGGGGAGTCTGTGAGGTGGAAGGACAGCACCAGCACTGCCTCCACTGCTGCCTGTGCCAGCAGCCCCTCGGCCACACGAAGTGGTGAGAAGGTGTCAGCCCCCCTCAGGTACTGGAAAAGCTGCTCAAGGGCTTCAGGGAGACCTCAGAGCCCCTTGCAGGGCCTAAAGGGGCTCCAGGAGAGCTGGAGAGGGACTGGGGACAAGGGATGGAGGGACAGGACACAGGGAATGGCTTCCCACTGCCAGAGGGCAGGGCTGGATGGGATATTGGGAAGGAATTGTTCCCTGGGAGGGTGGGGAGGCCCTGGCACAGGGTGCCCAGAGAAGCTGTGGCTGCCCCTGGATCCCTGGCAGTGTCTAAGGCCAGGCTGGATGGGGCTTGGAGCAGCCTGGGACAGTGGAAGGTGTCCCTGCCCATGGCAGGGGGTGGAATTGGGTGAGCTTTAAGGTCCCTTCTACCCCAAACCATCCTGTGAGGCTGTGAAACCTGGTCACATCCCCATCCTTGAGGTCCCAAGTCAGCTTCGGGCAGCAAGGTGGCCTTGGCTTTGTGCTGTGAGGTCCCTGGTGCCTCCAGGCAGGAGCAGTGATGGCAGTGATGGCATTGCTGCCTCTCCTCCCCTGTCTCTCCCCACCCCAGGTGATGCTGAGCAGAGCTCAGCTCTGTGCAGACGGGATTTCACAGCCCTGGTGATGCTCTCAGCCCGAGATGGAACCAGCCCTCACTCGTGGTGAGGCTGCTGCTCATCCCCTCCATGCCAGAGAAGAGCAGCAGAGGCTCTGATTGAATTAGTGCAAGGATTTAATTTAATCCCCAAATGTCTCTCATTTTAAAGGAGCCTGTTCATTTCCTTCTAGGACCTTATCTGATGCAGGCACCCAGCAATGTGAGCAGAAGGACTGGGCAGATAGGCAGCATTGGGGGGAGGGCTGTGTGGGGAGTGACTCGAGGGCTGTGTGGGTTTTTCCTCTAATTATTTCATGAGATAATGATGACAGTGATTGCAAATAAAACATCAGCAGCATCACCGAGGCACACGCTGGTGCAAATGGCAGCCTGGCGTGGCAAGGCTGGAAGCATTCCCTCCTCACAAGGAGTGACTGTGGGGGGAGTGAAACAGCCCAAAAGTGGGGTGAAAGGAGTGCCTGCTTTGTGCCTGACACCAAATCCAGCTGTTCCATGGATGGGGCCATGTCATGAAGGGGCCAAGGATGTGGTGGTCTCTGAATTTTAGTGTTCAGACTCACGGAGTGGGGGAGTTCAGGTGATGCTGAGTCGCTGCTGGGGTGGGGCAGAGCTGGTGCTCTCTGTGCTACAGGTGTCACAGGGACCCTCGGGGTGAGATGAAACAGGGCAAGGCACAGCTGGACACATGTGGGCTCCTGCCCAGCTGGCTGTGGCACTGAGCTGCAGCCCCTTCCTGGAAACCTGCCCGGCTCTTTGCCCCCTGAGCTCAGGTGGGAGCTGCTGGGTGGTGTCTGTGCTGTCCCCTCCGTGCACGTGGGGCTCACGCACCCCCGGGTGTTTCCTGCAGCTTCTGCAGCCCAACAGTTGCACCCAGCTGCCTGGGGATGTCCAGGGCTGGGTTATCACCTCCGTGCCCTCCAGCAGCAGGGTGGCTGTCCCAGGGGATGCTGTCACAGGCTGGGACCTCCATGGGGATACCGTCCACTCCATGGATGCCTCTTCCCAATGGGATGTGAGGCTGGATGGGTTCATTCCTGGGGCTGCTGCCCTTTTTGAAGCTGAAGTCAACTTAATTTATACAGAGGGGGTGTCTTTGGTAACTCCAGCTTTCTGGTTGCCGTCGGGTTTGTGAAAATGCTCAGATCTCACCTGGGGGTGGTCCTGTGGAATAGCCCCTGCCCAGGATCTGTGTAGGAGGGAATTGCTTCCTAAAGAGAGGATTTTTCTCTCCTTTGGTCTTTTTTCCCTGCTGGGCTGGTTTTGCCCCTTTGGCTCAGGCAGAAAATCACACAGGACCCCGCTCTGGCAGGGGAGGGCTCATCGCAGGCTCCCCCTGCTCACAAAAACCACCTCGGAGGTTTTTCCCCTTGTGCTTTTCCCTTCGAAAGGACAGAGCTCGCTCAGGCCTTCCCCAACTGCAAAGAAACCTGGAAAAACCGGCCCCAAAGGTTTAAAAACCCGACAGGGGCTGGCAGGAGTGGCCGTGGTTTTGTAGGGCTGAGCTGGGGCAATCCAGGGATGGGCTGAGCCCGGCGCTTCCCTTCGGCATTCGATAACGTGGTGCAGGAGGGGCCAGAGCTGCTGGACGAGCTGCTGGATTTCTCTGCAGCCCTCGGGGAAGATCCCTGCAGGGAGCAGCTCCCAGGGGACGCGGAGCCGTCGGGGTGAGGATGCTGTTCCGGCTCTGCCTCTGCGGCTGGAGCCGAGCCTGGAGGCACCCTGGGGCTCCTCAAAACCCACCCGTGCTGCTGGGTGCTGCAGCGGGGAGCTAAGTGAGCCCAGCCCACTCCTGCCAGCTGGGGGAAGCTGGTGCTCCCGGGCTCAGGAGCAGGACTGGGTACTGACAGAGCAAGGGGTGACTTGGCACCGCCTGGGGACACGGGGACGATGCCATCCCGCCCCACCAGAGCACTGTTAGGGTTGTACGAGGTGGGGTGTTAGGAGGGGAAAGGCTCCCCAGGAAGGCGGCCAGAGAGATTTGGGGGTGCCTCTGCTTTCATCCTTTATCTTCTCCTCTGGCAGATGCTGGAGACGGACGCCGAGAAGCCGGGGCAGATGCACTCGGAGGATGGGAAGGCAGCAGTGGGTGATGCCCCTCTGGCTGCCAAGGCAGCGGCTCTGGCCGAGCCCCGGGACGCTCTGGGAGCCACCCAGGCTCCTCTCCTGGCGGAAAAGCAGCCGGTGGCCACCGCAAAGAGGGAGGAGCAGCCCAGCTCCCTGCCGGCCTTTGTCATCCCCGAGCTGCGGCTCGACAGCACCTTCAGCCAGGGCACGGCGGGCAGCACCACGGACGGCGAGGACGAGGAGGAGGACGAGGAGGAAGACGAGGATGAGGAGGACGAGGACGAGGAGGAGGAGGACAGCGACGAGCAGTACCTGGACAGGAACGAGCTGAAGCGCAGCAGCATGATCGAGACGTCGGGCGGGCAGCCCGGCTACACCCTGAGCGTGCAGGGCTCCCTGCGGCGCCGCACGCACAGCGAGGGCAGCCTCCTGCAGGAGGCCAAGGGCCACTGCTTCACCTCCGACACCACCCTCAACTGCTCCGACAGCCAGGGCACCGCCACACACTGGGCGCTGCCCTCCCCCAGGACCCTCAAGAAAGAGCTCGCCAAAAACGGCGGCTCCATCCACCAGCTCACGCTGCTCTTCTCGGGCCACAGGAAGGTACGTGAGCCACGGCTGGGAGAGCTCCTGGGGTGGAGGTGTCCTGGCACATGGTCCCTGTCTCCATGGCCATGGCCGAGCTGCCTTCTGAGCGCTCAGGAAGGTCCCTGGTGTGGCAGCAGCTCTGGGAGGTGCTGAGCACCCGGGGCACGTCCCCCAGAGCGGCGCTGGGGCCGTGGGTGGCCATTCCCACTGCTGTGTCCAGATCCTGCAGGCCCCACGGGAATGGTGGTGGCAGAGGTGCACCTGGGGGCTGTGCTTGTGAAGGGCTGCTCACAGCAGAAGTGGGGAAGGTCCCTGGTCACAGAGTCCCCAGTGTGCAGGGGATGCCAGGAGCAGTGTGACCCTCTGCCCCCAGCAGCCTCCTGCAGGGCTTTGGCCACCGTGAGGGTCCATCTCATGCAAAGCTGTGGTCAGCAGCGAGGTGTGATCCCACCAGGCAGGAGGAGCAGCGGAGGCTGTGCCGAGGGAGCTCTGCATGGGACTGACCTGTGCAAGCCCAGGGGTCTGGGGGGCTCCCTGAGCCCCCAGAGCAGAGCTGGCCCTGGCTGCGCTGTTGCAGGAAATGAGGTGCCAGTGCAGACACCATTCTGGGAAGTGCTGCTGTTCCCGTTCTCCCCGGGTGACACGGGCAGGGTGCTGAGAGTGGCCTCTGGCCCCACACCCTGCTCTGCCCCCCCGAGCCCCCACCAGCTCCATCCCTGCCTCGGCTCTGGGTGCTGCTTGGGGCTCTGGGTGCTGCTTGAAAAGCCACCCTGATGCTGTTTCCTGGAGCACTTTTTGGGCTCAGAGTCCCTGCCCAGCTCCTCCCAGGGTTACAGACTGCTGGGACGGGGCTGCTGTCCAAAAGGGAGTCCAAACTCTCTTGGAGACTGATGCCAACAGTTGTGTGTGGGAGGAGATGGGGGGTTCATCCCTGATAAAGAAGAGCCACCCTTGTGTCAGGGACAGGGTCGGTGCCTGCCACACGTGCGAGGGAGGCGGTGACAGAGTCAGCGTCCCGTCAGTGCTGCCGTGAGCGGTGCCCTGAAGGAGAGCTCACAGTGCCGCTGTGTGTGCAGCCCCGAGCCTGCAGCCCTGCAACCCTGGAACCATGCAGTCCTGCAACCCCACAATCCCACAGCCCCGCAGCCCCACAGCCCCGCAGCCCTGCAGCGCTGCCCGAGCCGGGTGGGCTGCGTGTCCCTGCCGGGGCACCCCGGATCGTGCCCCGCCCTGCCCCGGGGAGCCGCCAGCTGCGCTCCCTGCTCTCATCTGGGTGGATGTTTTCCCGCAGAGGTGAACGGAGCTCCTCCTGCCTTAAACCACTCTGGTGCACATTAGACTGGGATTTTTGGGGCAGGGGTCGGGCAGCCTGTGCCAGTGGGGAGGGCAGTGTGGTGGCTGCAGCTCCTGCAGCTCCCACTTCCAAGCCTGCAGCAGCTCTGGCTGCCTGGAGCCTAAATCCCTGCTCCTGTGTCTTCCTGGGCACCCCTGCCTGTTCCTACTGGCCCGTTCCCACTGCCCTGCTCCCATTGCCCTGCTCTCACTGCCCTGCTCCCATTGCCCTGCCTCTCCAGCTGCTTGTGGAGGGTCTGCAGCAGTCAGGGAAGCCGGACACGGGGCTGAGCCCCTGTGGGACTGGGCTACTGCCACCCCCCTGCACGTTGGAGGCACTTTTATTGGTGTGTGCCTTTGAATAATTCAGTGAAACCTCCGAGGGTTTTGGAGCAGGACACCGATATAAAATTCCCATATGGAATTCCCCCACTGGCAACACCTGCACCCGGCAGCCTTGGCTGCAGGGCCATCACATCCATCAAGGTTCTTGGTTATTTTCCCAGCTGGGAGTGCTCCAGAGGGGCTCGTTCCACAGCCCTTTTTAACACCATCGTGCCCGGTGTGCCTTCCCGCAGAGCTAGTTGTTTTACTGGGCATTGTGGGGAGCGCTGGGACTCCTCGGGAGAGCTCGGCTGCTGCCTTTTGTCCCCGAGCACGGAGCCTCTCCGGACAATGGCAGGAAGCCCCGGCCAGCCCGTCTGCCGGGGCCGGAGCGGCCCGGGGAAGGTGCTCGGCGAGGGCCGCATTGTTCGGGCCCGATAAACTCCGGAAACCCGGGCGCAGAATGGAAGGAAGTGTCCGAAACCTCGGGCCCGGGGCTGCGGGGCTGAGCACAGGGTTCCCACGGCCCGGCCGCGGGGTGATGATCCTGGAAAGCGCCCGGCAGCCCCTGGGAGCACGAGGATGAGCCGGCGGGGGTCGGGTGGATGCAGGGCGGGATGCGGGGCTGGCTGTGAGCATCTGCAGCGCTCAGGAACGGATGGAATGCTAGAGCCCCTGAGCTGTGGTGATCCCGGGGGCGTCCTCGCCCAGTGCCAGGCTGTGTGGCTCAGAGGCTGTGCTGGTGCTGCCCTGAGCTCCTGGCACATGCCAGGTCCCCTTGGTTTGTCCAGGCTGCCCTGGAGCAGTGGGCAGAGAGCAGACTTGTAAACTGCAACGATATGATTCACTTATGGGTGAATTTCATTTTCTGTCCTGATTTCTCCTGCCTGGGCACTGCTGGGAACTCCTGATTGATTTTGGGTGCCCAGCCTGGTTCTGGGGGGCTCTTTGGGCAGTGTCAGAATCCCTGTGCCCGCTCAGGAGCAGGAGTAGGAGCATCAGGAGTGGGGATGTGAATGCCATCCCTGTAGGAGGTGCCACCTTGAACCTGGAGGGCACCTGGGCCACCAGCTGTGGGGTCTCCTTGGATGGTGCACGAGCACCGCGGGCTGAAGGTGGCAGAGGATGAGTGAGGGGAGGGAGGTTCCTGTGTCAGGAGCTTGTTCCATGTCATTGCCATCACGAGAAAGGAGCCCTGGGGGTGCCATGGATCTGGGCTTTGTGGTGTGGGGACCTTGGGGATGCTGGCCCTGCAGGTTGGTGACACAGAGTGACACCGTGGGCACATCCGGGGGTGATGACACGGACGCTGTTTTTCTATTCCCCCCCAGCTGAGCGGAGCTGACCCGGAGTGCAGCTGTGACGAAGGGGACGAGACCTCCCGCAAGAAACGGAGCAGGAGCCTGTAAGTGTCACATCGGGGGTGGCATCAGGGTGTGCCAGGGCTGTTTGTGGGGTCGGACACCTCGGCTGAGCCCCCGCTGGTACCAGGACTCCTCAGGATCCCCATCTTTTCCCCCTGGCTTTTTCCAGCCATGAACTGGGGGCTCACTTCAGATGGAATTGTTTCCAGGGAGGGTGGTGGGGTGTGCTGGGGGCACTGCGCAGCCCCGCTGGGAGCACCCCCTTCCACCGTGCCCTGGCAGGAGGAAGACACCAGCTCTTGGGAAAAACAGCTTGCCCGGGTTCAGGGAGAGGACATGGAAGCGGTGAAATCTGAGCTGGGGGCCTCCTTCCCGCTGGCCCCATGCCGGGAGGAGGAATGGGGAGGTGGAATGGGGAGGTTTCCCACCGCGGCTCAGCCCCAGCCCTCGCGGCACATCCGCGGCAGCGCGAGGGAGCAGGGACCGCAGGGACCCCCGAGGGACACCGGCAGCCCCTCTGCTGCTCCCGGTAAGGCTTTGGGGTGCCAAAAAGTGGGTGCAAGCAAGGACAAGGCAGCCGTGGCCTTTGCTCTCCAACACAGCTGCAGCTGAGGCGGGGCAGGCGCACGAGTGAGGATGTTCGGGAGCGAACTCCTGCAGAACGCGGATCCGGCCGGGTGCCAGGGCCACGGGGGTGCCCGTGGCTGCGTGTCCTGTGCCCTGGGCCACGTGTGGCGGGCAGGTGGAGGAGCCACACGTGGTTCGAGCGGCTCAGGGTGCGAGGGGGCTGCGCACGCAGCTGCCCGGCCTCGCCGGCTGTGCCAGCGAGCGGCACTGTCGGCCCGCGCTGCCTCATCGCTGCCGCCTATTTTTAGCTCTTTTTATTATTTCTCCCCC
>VZTA01027067.1:229271-255687 GCA_013398855.1 Mohoua ochrocephala
AGCCAAGGACATGAAGAACCGGCTGGGGATTTTTCGGCGGCGGAACGAGTCGCCCGGGGCCAACCCCTCCGGCAAGCTGGACAAAGTGCTCAAATCCCTCAAGTAGGTGCTGCGAGCGGGTGGCGTGGGGATCGGGGACCGTGGGGATCGGGGACTGTGGGGGCTTGGGGACTGTGGGGGCTTGGGGACGAGCTGTGGTCTGGAGCTCCTCACCCCCTTCAACGAGTTCACCCCGTTTGGGGAAGCCGTGGACAAAGTTTTTGTATCTGGAGGAGCATTTAAAATATTTTTTGGCTGAAAATCTCCTGCTGGAGAGTGAGAGGTCCTGCCTGGGCAGTGGCACAGCAGCAGCTTTGGGCTGGAAATTTACCTGACGGCAGCATTCTCCCAGTGCCTGTCTCTCAGTGGAACTTTAACTGGCCAGAGGATGGTTTGAAAAACCACTTTGCTCTGGAGATGCTCCAGCAGCTGGAGATGAGCCTTCCCTGCTCTTGCTCCTGGCAGCTTCTCTGGCTGCTCGAACGGGACAGCTGAAATCCCACTTCCCGCAGCTCCGCATCACCCGCGGCTCCTCCGGTTCTTGCTCAGGGACCCCGAGTGCCACAGCTGCCTGCACAGACCTCCCTGGGGTCGGATTTTCCTCCTGCCAGCCTAAAGGCAGCGGTTTCCTTCCGGCAGAGCTGCTGTGGTGCTGCCTCGTGCGGAGCCCGGCTCTGCCTTCAGCTGCTCTGCCAGCGCCTGTGCCAAGGTGGGAGCCAGGGCCAGCCCCACCAGGCACACAGCGTGGCTTTATGCTCTGGAAACATTTAGCAGGAGGCCGATTTGGGAGCTGGGAGCAGCCGTGCTGGGCTCACAGCCTGGCTTTTAATCCACTGGAAATGTTTAGCAGGCAGCAAAAGCAGCTTTTGCTGCTGAGCTTTGCCAACGTGCCGTCCTTTTTCCACAGGCCCGCTCCCGAGGAAGCGCTCAAGTGGGGGGACTCCCTGGAGAAGCTACTGCTACACAAATGTGAGTGTGTGTCCATCCCTTCCACTTGTGTTTGCTGCCAGGGGAATATCCAGACACGTGCCTGGATAAAGATGGGATTTCCTCTGGTAATCCCTTCCGGTGTTTGGGGATGCACAAAGGGAAATTAGCCTGTCCCTTATCTGCACCCCTCCTGCTTCTGCCTGGCCCAGGGGGGGACTTGGTGACAGGGGCTGGGGAGAGCTGCAGGGGCTGCAGCCCCCGGCTCGGGGAGGAGGAGGAGGCAGCGATCTGTGTCCGTGCCCAGTTTGGGGCTGTGCATGGAGCAGGAGCTGCTTTAGAGCATCTCGAAGATGGGAGGAGAGCCCTTCTCAGGCCCCCCATCCTGCACCCAGCCCGTGGGGCTGGCAGGGGATGCTGTCCCCACTCCAGCCCAGCCTCCCTTCTGGCTCTCTGTGCTGCAGCCAGGCCGGGGGTGTGGATTCAGCTCCTGGCTGGGCTGTGCTGGCCTGGCAAAGCCATCGCTGCCTGTTTGCACAAGGGGGCTTTTCGGGCAGTGCAGGGAGGTGGTTTGGGCTGCGGCTCTGCAGAGTTACCGAGGGTTTTGTGGGGTGTTCCCTGTCTGGGAGCAGGAGTAGAGCCGTGTCCCTGTCCCCACAGACGGGCTCGCTGCCTTCAGGGCCTTCCTGCGCACTGAGTTCAGCGAGGAGAACCTGGAGTTCTGGCTGGCCTGTGAGGAGTTCAAGAAGATCAAATCCCAGTCCAAGATGGTCTCCAAGGCCAAGAAGATCTTCGCTGAGTACATTGCTATCCAGTCCTGCAAGGAGGTGAGGGTCGGCTCCCGCGCTGGTGCGTGGCTCCCCGGCACCGTGGCTGCCCGAGGAGCCGCTCACCAGCCCTGCTGTCTCTGCCCACAGGTCAACCTGGACTCCTACACACGGGAGCACACCAAGGAGAACCTGCAGAACATCACCCGCAGCTGCTTCGACCTGGCGCAGAAGAGGATTTACGGGCTCATGGAGAAGGACTCGTACCCCCGCTTCCTCCGCTCCGACCTGTACTTGGACATAATCAACCAGAAGAAAGGCAGCTCCCCGCTGTAGGCCCAAGGACTGTCTCGGGGCAGGCTGGGAGCTGTGTGTTTACATGGAATTGGGCAGTGGAGGCCTTTCTGGGAGCTGGTGGGAGCTCGCTGTCCTGCTCGTGCCCCCAGGCCATGGACGTGGGGCAGCTGAAGGCACCGAGCTCGGGGCCGAGGGGACCAACAGGCCGAGCAGTCTGGTACTGCCGCGCCACCCCGTCCCGCCATCGCTGGTACGACGCCGTCGGGGTGGCCCCGGCATGGATTTAGCCAGGAGGGAAGCTCCCACGAGACTACTGTGAAGCACCTGCCCCAGCCAGAGCGTTGCCGGAAGGCGGAGAGCGAGCCCAGCTCGGTGAGGAGGAGGAAGAGGAGGGATTCTCATGCGGGGCTCTGGCGAGGGGACAGCGGCACCGACACGAACGCGGTCCCGGATCAAAGCCTTGTGAACTGGAGCAGCCCCAGGACGCTGGCGTGCTTCCCTGTGCCGCGGGGCCTCCCGGCCGCCCCGGAGCAGCTCTGGCAGGAGCCCGGCGCTCCCTCGGCTCGTGGTGGGTCCCCTCCGGGAGCGGCGAGAGCCGGGTCCTTGCCCTGCGCTGGAGGTGTGCAAAGCACCCCCTCCTGCCCTCACCCCTGGTTTATTTATTGCCCTCCTGTAGCTGGACACGTCGCTGTGTGATAGGAGCCCCCGTGTCCTCCCCGTCCCCACGTTACAAGTGCAATATTCGTGTGTGTCGCAGCCGAGTTCTCCGGCGGAGCGGATGCCTTTTCCTTTTCCCAGGTGTGTAGATTTTGTAAGGCAGCAGGTTCAGTGTGCCAGACCCATTCCCTGGCAGCGGGCCGCCGGGGGAGCCTGGTGTAAATATCAATATATCCACGCCCTGACGACGGAGGGGTTGGTGATGGAGAAAAGCAACTCTGTGCAGCAGCCGCTCTCCCGACTCTGGATAACAATGCTGTGTTTGGGAAGCGGGGGTTCCTGCTGGCCCTGGCAGGGCTGGATGCACTGCCTGCCTCCCAGTTTACAGTGCAAAGCATCTCTGCAGCTAGAAAAAAAACCTACATTGTCATGGTCATAGGTAAATAAAAGGAGAATATAATTTCTTGTAGCTGCCTTTTGTTCGTGCCGTGTTTGTCGGCGCTGGTGGAGCCGCGCGGCCCTCGCCTCGCTGGGGAGTGGAAAATCCTATTACTGCGTGGCTAAAGGAGGGGAGATCTGGTTCTGTGAATTTCTGAGCTGTTTTTTGCGATGGAGCAGCTGCCAGATGCTCCTGAGGCCGGCTCTGGGTGTAGGAGCAGAGCTTTGCCCGAAGCACGACCGTTCCCGAGGACGGCGGTCGCCGGTAAACACGGCAGGGCATGAACCTCTGGCCACGGAAATCCCAAACACACCAGTGACCTCCCGCGGCTCCGGGTGCCTCTGGGGACGCACCAAAAGCAGCAAAAAGCTCTTGCAGGTCCTTGCAGAGCTTGGCGGGGCCGCTCCTCCCCAGCAAGGGCAGCGCTCGGGTGTGGGATGCGGATGTTTTGTGTTTGGTACCTGAAGCGTCGCCCGGTTGTGGTTGGCCTGAGATGGCTCAGGGGTGTGATTGTGGTGTCACAGGGCCGTGCTGGGCTGGGCTGTGGCTGCCCAGAGGTGCTGCTGGTGATGCCCAGGGATGTGTGGCTGCCCCAGCAGAGCACAGTTCTCCCCAGCAGGTGCCATCTCTCCTGTTGTCCCTCTTTAAGCAACCAGCAGGTGATGCCAGGTGGGGACACTGAGGCAGAGCTGAGGGCTGGAGACAGCAGGGTTGGTGCTGTGGCTCTCCTGGTGGCTCTCCTGGAGGTGCTGCTGGCAGCCCAGGGTCAAGGTCCATGGGTGGTGTCCCAGTGGTGACCCAGTCACTGACCCCAGAGCTGCTGGGACCCGGTGGGGGGGTGCACCCTCCCAGCTGCCTCCTCCAAAAGACCCTTCCCCTTTCTCCTGGCATTGCCCAGAGCCTTCATCTCCTCTTCTTCTCAGCTGGGAGGGTTTCCCTTCATGTCTGGACTCGGCACAGATTTTCTTGCAGCTCCCCTCTCTCTCCATCCGTGCTCTCCTGAGCTCCCCTCGCTCCATCCCAAACCATCGGTGTTAGGAAACTCACGGCAGGGTCCTTTAATTGCCCCCCATTTTTCCACGTCCCCAGGCTCACTGGGGCACCCACAGAGGGCCTGGGCTCGGGGGGCTCTGGGAGCACTGGGCAGCTCAGTCCCTGCTGTCACCTCCTCCCTGCCCCGAGCACAGGTCCAGCCAGCCCTGGTGCATCCCACGGTGCTGGTGATGCCCAGGAGCATCCCAACCCTATAACCACACTGGCTTTTGAGCCTACAACCCCTGCCTTCCCTCCAGGAATTATCCCAGCCCAGTGAGCCAGGCAGGCAGGGAGGGCTGGAGCTGCCGTGGGATGTGTGGGGTGGGAATCCGGTGCTCGGCTTTGATCCCAAAGGCACCGTGGGGGAGGAGAAACGGGGACCTGGGAAGCTGGAGCCAGCCCCGGGTCAGCAACAGGAGCCGGGTTATTGCTGTAAGAGAATTTATTGCTGGTGCCAGGCTGGCGTGAGTCACTCGGCCAACGCCATCCCCACGTGCTCCGAGACACCCGATTCCCTGGAGAGACAGGGCTGCGGGAAAGCTGGAAGTGCCACGTGCTTGTCCCGTGTTTTCCTGGCGTGGCCAGTGCCCCCTGCAGCAGGACAGGTCTCCAAATGAACTCGGCTCTCATCGTGGACTCTGTGTGACACCGAAGCCACAGCTTTGTCCTCTCCCTGCTGCGGGAGAGGGGCTGTGACAGCTCCTCCCAGGCCTTGGGCTGCAGAGCAAAAGGTGTGAGGAGCTTGGAGCATCTGGGTGGGAACTGGATGAGGGAAGTCAGCCCAGGGAGGGGGTTTGTTCTGGGGGACATTGGTTGGGATGGAGATCCAGCCCCACCGCCCTGAGGGGACACAGGGAGCTCCTACAGGGACACTGAGCTTAGAGAAGGGGGAGAAAAATGTCCTTAAAAAAATCCAGGACAAAATCCAATCATGCCAAGAGAAGAAATTCCCGACTTATCGATGCCCATGCCAAGCCTGCGTGATGGGAATGGGAATTAGGTGCATTCCTAATTCCTAATTTGAGCCACAGCCTCAACCCAGCTGCGGATGGGACACTGCTGGAGGGACATTCCTGTGCTGGGATCGTGGGGTGTCACCTGGCTGGGGGTGGCCCTGGGGGAGGAGAGGGGCCATCACCCGCACCGGAGCCACCCTGAAGGGTGACAGTGGGAGCTGCTGCCTGTCCCGGGCTCATCCGAGGCTCAGGGATTAGGGAAGAGCTGCCCGAGGGCATCGCTGGTGCCGCAGCCAAAAGGAATTTCCCGATGTGGAAACCGGTGCCTTCCAAAATAGGGAGGGCCTTATCTGAGCAGATAACGAGGATTTATCTCTGGGCTAAAAATTAGCGGTTGCTGAGTTGCAAATAGTCACAACTCAGCCGTGTTTGTTGTGTGCAAACAGGGCAAAGTCCACCGAGGTGCTCCCGCTTCATCCGTGGGACAAAGCTCACCCAGCTGAAGGCAAAGCTCCCCAGGGAAGGGATTTACGTGGGAAAAATGGGAATTATCACCAGAAAGAGCTGAAAGGTTCAAAAATGGACGCGATTCTGGGTGTGAGAAAGGTAAAAGGTCCGAAGGTCCTGGGTTTAATGAGATGGTTCCCTCACACCCTCAGGGATGAGGAGGCTGGGATGAACCAAAAGCACTTGGAGAGGCTGGAAAATGGCTCACCTGTCCCAGGCGATGGCCTTGACCCTTCAGGTGCCCCCTCAGCTCAGTATTTCATCAGCTTCCTGACGTGGCTGGCAGCCAGGGACAGGTGCTGGGGTCACCGGTGCTTTACAAAAGCAAAGGAAGCTCTGAATGTGGCAGCCACAGGAAAACGCAGCTCGAGCTGCTGAGCACCTGTGGGATGAAGATTTATTGGGAGGAGGGAACAAGGAGCGTGGTCATCCCAGGTGAGCGTCTTGGGCTGCAAGGAGCCTCATTGCAGGGCTGGCTGGAAGCCAGGAGCACAAAGCTTTTCTCTTATTTCTGCAGAAACAGAAAGTTGTGTTTTTCCAGGTGTGCCCTGAGAGGCTCCAGCACTGCCCAGCCTTTACTGGGCTCTTCCAAGGCACCATCCTGGAGCACAAACTCACCCAAATCAACAGAACTTTCTACTGAGCAAAATCATTCCTCGGAGCCCAGATTAGACAAACGCTCTCAGAATAGAAGCAAGACTGCTTTCCTGCCCCAGACTAAACACAGCTCAGCAGTTTGATACTGAAACCACTGACACAAGAGTTCCCTGCCCGGAGTAAACAGCTGAGCTTCTCTGAGAGTCCCTTCACCCCGCTCAGGGCTCCTGAGGCTTATCAGGAGCACCCTGAGCTCTAATTTGGGTGGCTGAGACGCCCAGGAGCTGTCTGGAGAGCCACCAAGGGAGCAGCCAGCCGTCTGCACGGCAGGGATGGAGGTCGGGCTTGGTCGGGGTTTGTTTGGGGACTTTGGCACCCTCTGGGTGGGATAAGGGTGGGAGGGTGCAGAGATGGGTTTGAGGGCTCTTGTCCTTCCTGGTGGTCACCCCGGGGCTCAGGAAAGCTGGCTGGGCTGGGTGAGGGGTACCCAGCTCATCGTCCTGCCCAGGGTGCCACAGGTGCCCATCCTTGGACTGAGGCTGGCAGCACAAGTGCCACCAACCTCTGCAGGTGGCATTAACGATGTCACCCCTAAACAATCCAAGGGAGCGAATACAGGGAAAGCAAAAGGCTTCTGAGGTAAAACCAAAACCAGGCTCGGAGGCTTCTGTCAAGGACACAAACCCAGCTCGGCTGGGCTGGTGCCAGGGCAGGAAACGCGGCGGTGGTCGGAGCCCCCTGGGTGCCTCCAGCTCACCGGGGAAGCATTGTCATGTCCCTCTCGTTGCTCATTTTCTGATTCTTCCCTGCATGAGGTCATCTTTACTCAGCCCATCCAGCTCCCACATTCCCCGGGGGCTGGGAAGGAAGGCGGATAAGGAGGAGTGCAGCCAGCCCCGAGGCCTGGGGGAGGCTGGAGCAAAGGACGGTGAGAAACACTTTCCTTTGTGGCTGAGCAGGGCTGGGACAGGGAGGGGACACGGGGAGGGGACAAGGGGGACCTGGTCCTGAGAGTGACCCAGTGCCAGCACCCCCACCCCCTTCGGGCACGGGGCATGGGGCATGGGCAGGGATGGAGCTGACAATGGGATTCTCACCTTGGAAAAATCTGGGACCCCCCCCTTTTCCCTGCCTTCCTCCCTTGGCAGAGGGAGAGGAGAGGTGGAGGGAGGTGGGGGAGAGGAAGAAGAGCCGAGCAGGAGCAGGTGGGGGCTGTGGAGGGAGTGTTTGCACAGGAGCCATTTGCTAGCGGTTTCTTGTTCCTTCCCGAACTAATGGGACAATTATTTCGGGCCCCACGTGCTCCTCATGGAAAGTTCCACCCGGGCCATGCGTCAGCTCCTTGGGGGAGCAGCCCTGCTGGCCCTAACGTGATTTTCTAGACAAAGACAAGCAGGTGGAACTGCTGCTCCTGGGCCTGGGGACAGCTGGGCTGGGTCCCGGAGCACCCAACAACCCTTCCAGGGCAGCAGGGGCTCACGTGCCGGGAGCTGATCCCCGGAGCCAAAGCAGGCGCTCTGCTCGTGGATGGAGCTCCTGTGCCTGACACGGGGTTTTTGGATGAGTCCATCTGATTTTGTGCCCTGTTCCCTCCAGCCAGCTCAGGAGGGGTGTGGGGAAATCAGAGGGAATCCTGCAGAGGCTGCTGAGGTGGTCGTGGATCTGTGAGGGGTGGGATATAACAGCATCCACAGCTTTGGGAAGGACAGCTGGAAAGGTGATGGAGCCAAAGTTTTCTCGGTAGCAGCAGGTGACACAATCAGGGACGACGGCCCCAGCATGTGACAGCTGACAGACCTTCAGGTGTTCTCATGGCAAAGCTGGCACAGCAGAAAAACAGGGCCCAGAGGAGGAGGGGTCTCACTGCTGGAAGGGTCCAGACTCGACCCCAGTCCCAGCTGACCTGTGCAGGTGCTGGGGACGTTCCTGGTCCTTGGGGGGGTTGGGGCAGAGAGCCCAGGGATGCACCCCTGGCACACCGAGGAGCTTTGCAGGGGGACATGGACAACATCCCCCAGAACAGAGCTGCAGGAGGCCAAAGGCCTCACGTGAAGACAAATCCTGTGGTTTTCCACAAGGTAAAAATTAAATTCCATAGCTTGAGGATGTTGTTAATGTTGTCGTGTCAATGCTGGAGCTGAGGGAGGAGTCCTTCCCTTTGCCCTCTGACCGCTCGGAATCTGTTTGGGTGAAAGATGAGAGCTGACAGCCAGATTTTGGCCTGGGTTGGGCTGCAGGATGGCCCTGTGGAGCTCAGGGTGATGTCCCTGCTGCCTCCAGCTGCCCCGTCCCCGTCACAGAAGCTCATCTCCCTGACCGATGGGGTGACACGGTTTTGATCCCCACATTGCCGTGTTTTCCAGGAATCATTCCTAAAATCTCTTCACTTGGCCACCTCAGGCTTGAGCAGCACCAGCAGCTGCACAGGGCTCAGCTGTGGGATGGGGACCCTGGATGGCTCTTGCAGCTATTGCCCCAGGTATTTGATTTAATTTGTCATTTGTATGCAAACAATCGAGTTAATTAACGGGACGATCTTGCAGGGAGCACAAGCGTTGCCAGAGGTAGGAAGTCTGATAAGTGGATCCAGCCAATCTTTCCTTTCCTGAAATAAATGCAGGGGAAGGAAGTAGGATGGGAGCCCCTGCAAATAATCACATTTTAAATAGTGTCAGCTTTTATGGCTGAGCCATAAACCCGTAGTTCCTGAAGCGCCGGCACGGCATTAATGAGATGATAATTATGGCCACGCTCATTACTGCAGCTTCGTTACAGCCCAGGAATTGACTCTGGCAAGGAGCACGGGGGCTCTGCCCGCTCTCCCCGGCTGTGTCCACGTGCCAGGGAAGTTATTCCCAGGACAGCTCCCACCCCTCTGCCTGCTCTTCCCACAGCCGAGGGTCCGGCCGGGTCGGTCTGAGCCCGCGGGGCAGTGCCCTGGCTCCCTGCGGGCAGCCTTGGGGCTCTGGGGAGTTTGGGGTCACCAGCCCCTCTGGGGAATTTGCCGGAGCCCCCAGCACAGGGCTCCGAGCGTGGTGGCACAGCGGGATTCTGGGATTCTGGGGTTCTGGGGTTCTGGGATTCTAACACTCTGGGGTTCTGATCCATCCCCAGTACTTCTCCCAGGCACCACAGATTCTGCAGCCCATCTGCTCTGCTCTGAGACCACCCTGCTCCCGTCCCCCACTTCTCCAAGGCTGCACAGAGCCAGCAGGAAATGCCAGACCCCTCTGGGATGAGGGGACAGGGCTGGAGCTGGCTGCCCCGTGCTCTCTGTGCTGCTGTGCTCGGTTATTTCCAGCTGTGGCTTCTGGAAACCTTCGGTGCTTTTGCCACTTTTAGCCCTGGTGGCTCAGTAACTGCTCCTGGCAGGGCTGAGGCTGCTCCTCGTTTTCTGGAAAAAGCCTTAAAACGCTGCAGAGCGTCAGAGGAACGCCAACTAAGGAAAAAATAACAACCAGAAAAACAAAACCTGGTCTTTTTCCAACACAGCTACAGCGTTGTTGTATTTCTCTTAAAGAAAAACACATCTCCTTTTTTTCCTGGATCCAACTGGCCCCTGCAAACGCGCTCTCCATTGTGCCAAGCTCCCAAAATAACTGCAGCTGTCGATGGAAATAAAGCCCTGGGAGAATCTCCCGGTCCTGTCTCGCCCTCCTGAGCCCCTGACGTGCCACACACTCGGTGCTGGTGACAAATCCAGTGGTGGTGGCAGTTCCTGGGTGTTCAAATCCCGGCTCTGGGGCTTTGTGAGGAGCCGTCCCCAGATGTGTCTCTTCAAAGGCTGGCACGAATCGAGCGCAGCACAAGGTGGGCAGCTCCGGGTTGTTGGTGGATCCCAGCAGGGTTTAACCCCTTTGGCTGTGGGGTCGGCAGTGCCTGAACTAGAAGCAAACTCTACTTGGCCAGAGGAGGGTTTGGGGTGTTCCTGGGATCCACTCCATCCCACCCCATCCACCCTCGCTCCAGCCAGCGAGTCCCAGATGGATTGTTTTGGATACAGGAGTGCTGAAGATCTGTGTGTTCCAGGTCAGGAAAACGAACAGTCACAGCACTCGTTCCTCTGCATGAAATCCCTCAAATCGTTGTTTGGTTCTTTTAAAAAATTCCTGTTCAGGGATGTTTTCCTGGCCCCCTGCTGCCTCCCCTAAGAGGGGCCTGGAAGCCTGGGGGGGGTTCTCCTGGGGGGTGGCTGCTCTTGCACAGGCACAGGTGTGTTTACAGGGGCCACCTGAGGCTCCTTTTCCCATAAACTGCAGAAATGCCCTGGAAAAGCAGAGTCAGGCCCAGGCTCTGCCCAGCTCCCTGGCAAGGATGGCCGGGATTGGAGCCGCAGGGCTCCAGGGCTCCGGTTTCCCGTGGAAGGACCGAGCTCTGCCAGGGCTTTTGGAAGCAGAGCTGGGAGCCGGGGCTGCTCCGGGCTGGGATCACCCACAGGGTGCTGGGGCCTTGGTTCCACCACGTTGTTCCCTCCCGCTCTTCACCCTGCCCTTGTTGCTTTTCTCCTGCCTTCGTTGTGCTCTCCCTTCTCTGCAGCCCGGGATCGTTTCTGCTCCATGGGGCTGCACCACGGGCTGGTGCTGGGTGTGGGAAACAGCAGGGATGGGGCAGCAGTGGGAATGTGGAGGGCAAAGGGCTGCACCTGCTGGGTCCCCAGGTGATGAGGCTCCTCCTGGGCACGATGGAGGTGACGCCACTCTCGATGTCCAAACCCTTCCTGGCCTCGGCGTGGCCGTCCTGCAGCAGGGCTCCTCCAAAGGTGCAAGAGCCGGGGTCAAAAGGGGCACGAGGTGGAGCTGGTGTCACCCAGGGCTGGGTGGGGCAGGGAGTGCCAGCCTGGCCAGCCCCTGCCCGGTGGCACCGTGGCACCGTGGGCTGAGTCACAGGACATGGCAGGCTCGGGGCCCTGGGGTGATTCGGCTCCAGGAGTCAGCACTGCACTGCCTGTGCCACACGGCCGGGGCTGGCACAGGGCACGGGAGGGTCCCTTGGCCTGCAGAGCTTCAGCAAACCGTGGCCAGAGGGGCCAGAGCAGCACGGAGGGGCTGCAGGGGGGGTGCTGGGTCCTGGCAGCTCCCAAGTGAATCCAAGGCCAACTGCTGACCACTCTTGGATGGACAGCATGGATTGGGTGCTGTTCTCTTCGAAACAATTGGGGAGGTGCCTGGCAGTGAGGGAGTGCAGGGGCTGGGGCCGAGGCCAGTGGTCTTGTGGGGTTCCCAGCTCCTGAGCTTGCTGCTGGCTTATGAGGACACAGCACCATGGTGGGCCCATCCTGAACTGGGGTTTGCTGGTGCCAGGGCACGTGGTGGGGTTTGGCAGAGCAGGCCCTGGACTGATTGAGGAGCTGGAGGAGAAGGGGCTGAGGCTTTGTCAGCTGAAACCACTGAGAGCCTGGGGCAGCCCCACGGCTGGAGCAGGGGGGGGTGAGTTCTGCTCCCTGCTCCAGGGACTTCCAGCACCTCGTGGGCAGCTCCGTGGGAAGTGTCGCGCAGTGTGCTGGCCCAGCTCGTGCAAGGGGATGTCCCCTGTGTCCCCTCCAGGGCCCTGTGCTCCGGGAGGAGCTGCTGGAAGGGGTCACTCCAAGCAGGAGTGACTGAGCCCTTGGAGCCATTGCTGGGGCTGCAGGAGATCCCAGAGTTGGACTGCACTGATCCGATGAGCCTGAAAGTGCAGCTACTCTGGGGGTGATCTCAGAGGTCCCTCTCCAGACAGCATTCCCTGGAACCACAGCAGGACACGGCAGTGCTGGGGGCTGTGCAGCTCCAGAGCAATTCCCAGTGGGACCAGAGCCCATCCCTGCTGAGCACCTGCCCCTTCCACCTCCCCTCTGCTCTCTCCTCCGCCTTCCGCTCGCTGCTGGGGCTGCTGCTGCCTCTCTCCTCTCTGCTGGGGCTGCTGCTGCCTCTGTCCTCTCTGCTGTCTCTGCTGCGCTCTGTGGATTTACCCCAGGGCTGTTCCCACTGTTCCCAGTCTGATCAGTTTCTTGGCATTTTTTTATTCCTGCGAATCTGAGCCAGGCTGGTGCTTCCAGGGGGTATCTGCAGGGTGGAGATTTCCTCACTTTGTTGTCTCATACTGTGCTGATGGCAAGGCTCGGAGCCTTCGGAGGTGAGGTTTGTGTTTGGGTGTTGCCAGAGCAACCCCGGCAGGCTGGGAGCCTTTGCCTGTCTGCGGCACATCTGTCCAACAGCTGTTCCCAGCCTGTACCTGTGGGCTCGGGGCCTGCCAGGGGGGCTCTGCTCTGCTGGGACCCTTCAGGGGGGTGGGACCCGGTGGGAAGCCGACAATCGGCCCTTGGATGTGATTCCCTGTCTGCCCCAAGGATTGGAGCAGGCTCTGGTAAAGGGAATTTACAGCAAAGTCTGAACTCAGCGTAACCACCCCAGGTACGGGCGGGGGAGTGGGACAGGGTTGGGCACAGACCGAGGGGTGTAGGGGGTGAATCCCATCAGGAGCAGCTGAGGGAGCTGGGGAAGGGGCTCAGCCTGGAGCAAAGGAGGCTCAGGGGGGACCTTGTGGCTCTGCACAAGTCCCTGACAGGAGGGGGCAGCCGGGGTGGGGGTCAGGCTCTGCTCGCAGGGAACAGGGACAGGAGGAGAGGGAACGGCCTCAGGCTGGGCCAGGGCAGGCTCAGGGGGGACATCAGCAGGAATTTCCTCATGGAAAGGGTGCTCAGGCCTTGGCAGGGGCTGCCCAGGGAGGTTTGGAGTCCCCATCCCTGGAGGTGTCCAAGGCCAGGCTGGATGGGGCTTGGAGCTGCCTGGGACAGTGGGAGGTGTCCCTGCCCATGGCAGGGGTGGCACTGGATGGGCTTTAAGGTCCCTTCCAATCCAAACCAGTCTGGGATTGTGGGATTTGATGATTCTGTGAAATAGAACAGATTTTCTGGGGGTCCTGGAATGAAGGGGAATGAAGAAGTTCAGGAATGTTGTTCCCAGTTGCTTTCAGAGGAGGATCCCTCGGATTTCCTTCACCATCCTTCCCAAGGTGCAAATTTCTAATCACTGTGTTTCAAAGGGCTGCTTGTGTTTGTTGTGAACCTGCATTTGAAGTGGAGCAGAACAACTGCAAAGGAACAATGAGACATTTCGAACATCAGGAACTCGAGGGATGGAAAAAAAATTACCCTCAATTTCTTTGGGCTCCATCCCAGCTCCAGGACAATTAATTCTGTGCTTCTCCCGAACACACTGGATGTTCCCTCCTCCTGCGGCAACTGCAGAAGAGAAGAGCCATGACCTGGCACCGGCTCTGGGTGCTGAGGAATTTCTAAGCTCATTTTCTGATCAGAGCTTTCCCAGGATGGTTTGATGCAGTCTGTTCTCACGGGCACTCTGTGAGGTCAGGGTGCTCAGCGAGGGCCACCCCACAGCAATGCTGAACAGACTGGAATTAGGGTGGGAGGCTGGGGCACTGCAGGCCCTGCAGCTTGTGGCAGTTTAGACACGAGGCAGGTCCTGCTCATCTGGGAGAAGTGGAGGGAACGAGGGGAATCCAAGCTGTGAAACCTCGGAATGAAGCATGGACGTTGTTCCTCTGCGAGGGGAAGGGGTTTCTGCTCCAGGGGTTGGGATCACCCCCCCCGGCCATCAGTGAGTCCGAAGCAGAGCGATGTTTGCTGCCTTTGGGCTGGATGAGAAGCTGGGAGCTGTGGGATAACAGGTTCTCCCCGCTGAGTTTTGTGACCAAATCCCATCTCTGCGTGCCCAGGAGGGGAACAGTCCTGCTGCCCTGAGCAGGGGGAGGAGTGGGGAGCTCCTGGTTCCCCACCACGTGCTGCAGATCCAGAGCCCCATCTCCAGCTCCAGCCTCCCGCTGGTGCTGGCTCAGCCCAGGACTCAGCTCCTCATCCCTTAAAGCAGCACCCTCAGGGGTGCCCTGCCTGCTCCCAGCTGCGCTGGGGAGCTCAGCTGCTCCCTCCCTGCTCCCTCCCTGTGGATTCCATGGAGCAGACGGCTCGTGCCGGGCAGGGCACTGACCCCGTGGCAGGACACTCGTGGGCTGAGGGGCAGGAGCTGCCTGGTCTGGATGTCAAGGGACAGGAGGAACCCTTCCTGCTGCCAGGAGCAGAAGGGAGAATCCAGCAGGGTCCTGCATCGCCCACGGTGCTGCGGTACCGCCGAAAGGTGTTGGCAGAACACCCCTGGCTGAGAAGTGCCCATCGGCTGGGCCTGCTGCGCCCTGCACAGTGTGGGATCCCCCCATCTCTACCTGCCCATCCAGCTGGAAGAGGACTTGGCACCCCCAGAGGAGCGGCCATTTGCTGGGAATCCATGCAAAGAGGCCAGGGCATCACCCCACTTCCCGAGGGGCAAAAAGGAGCACAGCTGTGCCTTGGCCTGTGAGCAAAGAGCCCCCAGAGGCTGTGAAGCCTGGGGTCACCCTGCTGGGGGCTGGCTGGTGGGAGCTGCGAGGAGAAGAGGCAGCAGAACACCTGGGACCCCCAGGAGCAGCACTGCAAGGGGGCTTTGGCACCGCTGCTCGTCTGGGAGCTGCTCCAGTGCAGCCCTGGAGCACAGAGGTGTCATTGACTTCAGAGGCACCGGGCACCTCCCTGAAGGAGGAACTTGTGTGCTTGAGGCTCTGGAGCCGGGTGAGTTGGCTGGATGGGGGTTCAGGGTGGAACTGCAGGACACTGAAATGCCTCAGGGCTGAGATCACTCTTGGCCCCGCGGAACGACTGCGGAAGATTTATTGACGTTTATCTTCATTGCTGCAGAGAAACGAATGGTGTGCTTGGGGCAGGAAGCCAAAGTCAGGCTCTCAGAAAAGCAGCAGGGAGAGTTTCCAAAGCTGCCGGGGGCTTCGGCGAAGGTTCCCCCACCCCGAGCCCCGAAATGCTCCTGTGGTGAAATCCCAGCTGGGGAGGGAGCAGGACCAGAGTGTCCAGAGTCACGGCCGGCCGGAGGGGCCGGGGCTGGCTCTGACGTGCTGCTCCCGTGGGGAATGGACACTTTCCCTGCCAGAATACCCCCCAGGAGCCTGGGGACGGGGGGAGATGACACTTTTTGTCCCAGATTGTGCTGAAGAGTTTGTGTCTTGCCCTTCTGGGGAGTGGAACTGGGCAGAGCATCACCAGCACCGTGTCCTGGGCAAGCTCTGCCCTCCGGGGCTCAGAGCAGCCCAGAGGCTTTTGGCCTTAAATTAAATCACTTAAATAATGTCAAGGAACAGCTGAGAAAAGGAAAGGGAGGAATGGTTCCTAGGGAGGTGACGGGAGGCCACAACTGCTTGTGCACTGCTTGTGGGATGCTCCATGTGCTTGGAGAGGGGGCGAGGGGCACCTCGGGGACCTGCTTGGAGCTGCTGTCACCTTGTCCCTTGTTGTCCCTGCTGCCAGGATGGAGCACGGCTGGGGAGCAGGGCTGGCCCGCAGCTCCCCACCGCTGGTGCCAGGAGGGCTGGGGGCTGGGGCTGGGGTTGGGCTGGTGGTCCCAAAATGCTGGCCCTCACGCCAGGAGGCTCTCTGGGAAGCAAGAAGATTCCCAGGGTTGGGTGGATGGAAGAGGTGGCACAAGGAAAGCCCTGTGTGTGCCCTCCGAGTGCCCACCCCGCATCCCAGCAGCAGGAAAAGCATCTGGACTGTTTGGGGGACACAAACATTTTGTCTGAGGGCTCTGGGAGAGCCAGCCCAAGCTGTGGCTGATGCAGCCTGCTCGGCTGGGTGTTCCTGCTGTGGGGCTTGGATCCCCTGGGCTCTGCTGCCCGTCTGCAGGGAGCCCTGAGCAACCCCCAGATGAAATGCCGGGCTCTGGGGAGACCCTGTGCTGATCCCAGCTCCTTTCGGAGGCTCCCTGCCGGAGGTGCCTGTGGATTCCTGCCCTCTGCTCCCTTCCCTTGGCAGTTTTCCCAAAGGAAATCTCCAGAGAGCCCCTCGGGGCGGCTGAAATGCGCCGTGCCTCCCCCAGAGCCAGGGGATGGACACCTCCCGGCACCCTCAGCAAACATCTGGAGCCCCTGTCCAGCGTGGCCGGTGGCCCTGCGTGTCTCAGAGCTTCGCCCGTGCCCTCGGCGGCCCCGCTGACAGCTCCTGCTCCTCGCTCCGGGGTATTTTTAGCAGGAGCCGCATCTGCTCCGGCTGCGGCTCTGCCGGCGAGTCCCACGGAGCAGATAAGGGAGCAGCGAGCGAACAATCGCGGCCTCGGTTATTTTTGGCTCCTCAGACTCCTCGGCAGCAGCAGCAGCATGACTTTTTAATAAACAAAACCCCCCTTCAGCGAGGGCGCGGGGGAACAATCGCCCCATTGATGCCCCGCGCTGCCGAGGCCGCGGCAGAGGAGTTAATGAGGGCCGGGCAGGCCGGGGGCTGCAGAACAACGGGGCCATTCTGGGAAGGGCAGGAAAGGCTCCCGGGACAGGAGGCTGAGCTTCCTCTCCGTGTCCCGGGGTCTGTTCCTCCCTGGGCAGCTGGGAGAGGACAGAGCCTGTGGGTCGGAGCCCACTCGTCCCAAGGGATTGGGCTCTGAGGTTTGGGGGATGTGCCCAGGTGGGATTTGGGGAGGTTTGGGCTCTGCAGGAAGAGGAGCCAGAGGAGGCCGGGTGGCTGCTGTGGGTGGCACAGGGACAATGGCCAGGAAAGGGCTGATGGAGGCCAGGAAGGGGCTGATGGAGGTCAGGAACGGAAGGGCTGATGGAGGCCAGGACCTCCTGCCCCACTGCCCCTCCTGCCCCACTGCCACCCACGGGGGCTGCTCTGCTCCCACACTTCATTGCCCTCAGTCGGGAGGGACCCACAAGGATCACCGAGCCCAACTCTCAAGCAAACGGCCCATGCAGGGATCAAATCCCAGCGTGGTGCCACCAGCACGTGTCCTAAACACCGGGACAGCTGAAGAGGATTTTGGGACACTTCTGGTGAAGCAGGCTGGGTTTTGGGAAACCAGAGAGCAGCCGTGCGCAGGGCAGGTGAAACCTCTGTGTCTGTGCGGCCTTGCCTGGGTTCTCTGGAGGGTTTAGGATGCGCTCTGGGCTCCTTTCCTGTGCCTCCTGTCCTCCTGTTTGCTCACTGGGAATGGCTCAGGCAGCACCATGAGATGAAGGCATCTGGTGAAAGGGTTCAGGGGTGAGGAACAGCAGTGCTGGGGCCGTGTCAAAGTCCTCTGGAGATGCCCTTTTTGTCAGCCCCGGGTCTGGCATCAAGATGCTGTGAGGATTTGGCTCTTTGCCACAGGATCCAGAGCAGCAGGAGAGGGGTCTCTGCTCCCAGCATCAAACTCAGATCTCTGCCGAGCTACTCAGCTCTTCCCCGTGCACTTGGCCGGCGTTAAAAGGGGAATTTGGTCTCCTCTGGAGAGATGTGGGGCTTATTTATAAACATGTTCAAGTGTTCTGAGCTCTGCAGATGAAAGGGGCTGTTGAAGTGCAAACCAAAGTCTTCTCATCGATCCTTGACTGTGTGATAACAGCTCAATTCACCCTGCCACTGGAGCTCTCCAGCTCCTTTGGGCTGCTCTGACAGCTGATTGCTGCAGCTGGGGGGATGCTCAAATGTCTGCAGCAGTGACAACTTCTGCAGCACCCAGCATCCCCCTCAGCCCAGTGCTGGTGTCCAGAGCTGCCTTCCCGGGTGTTTCCTGGGAAAGAATGCACCTTGCAACAAGGAAGGCAGCCAGACAGGATGATAAAACCGGGTTTTTCACGTATTTACGTGCCAAAAATGTGGTTTTTTTGAGCTGCAGAGGATCATGGTCAAGTTGCCATGGGCTTGGCATCCTCCTGGGAGAACAGGCAGACCCCAGGCTTGCTGGTGAGGCTCAAGCCCAGCTCTCAGAGGAGTCTCCAGCTGTGTCATCCAACTTCTCCAGGCATTTTCCACGTGCTGGTAAAGCTGCTCCTGCCATGGGCTCTCTGGGTCAGTGACAGCTCTCCTTCCTCACTGTGTCTGTGTGAAAACTCCAGGGAGGGCTGGGCCTGCCCTGGTGGCTGGAGGAACAGGAGAGAGCAGCAGGGATTCAAGCAGCGCCTCACTGGTTATCTGCCGGCATCTGCTCAGTCCTGTGCTGTTCTGGGAGCCTCAGATGTGGTCGGGGCTCTGGAGGAGGTGGGGAGGGCTGGTGGGGAGGGCTGGCAGGCAGACGAGCGTGCCTGGGGCTCTGGGGATGTGCTCTGCAATCAAGTGATCCCCCACGAGCTGGGTAAACATCCTTTGGCTGAGATGCTGTCCCGGGGCTGCGCTGGCCCCGCAGGTCCCGGCAGCACCACGCTGCTGTTCCAGCCCACCCCAAACCCACCCTCCCAGGGAAACCCACGGGAATCACCCTGCTGGGCTCAGAGCTGCCAGGCTGGCTCCGGAGGGAGGTGAGGTTCTTCTTGTTTTCCTCCCAAAGGGACAATGGCTTTTGGGAAGGTGGTTGGAGGTGCGAGAGGGCCGAGCCCGAGGGATGAGAGCTCAGGCCCCTGGCACGAGTCCTGTGGCCACCCATCCCTGGAGGAGCAGCTGTTTCCCACCACAGCTGGGTTGGTGACTCGGGTGCTCCAGTGCTACTCCAGAACCCTTTTTTCCCCCCGGTCCTGGCTCCGGTGTCCCCTGTCCGAAGCCTCTCAGGCGGGGAAGTGGGGAGGAGACCTGCCTTGTCCCTCTCTCTGGGGCTCAGATTTTGGCTGCCCGAGCCCTTGCCTGGAGGTTCCTGTGTCGGTGCTGGTGGTCGTCCTGCCCAGAGCCAGCTCCTGGCTGGTGTGGGGTGACCCACGGCCCCGAGGACAAGGACAGTGTGTGTTTCCTGGGGGGTGTGCCCTTGTGCCAGGCTGTCTCTCCCTGAGACGTTTCTGTTCCGTCTCTCTCGGCTCCTGCTGCCTTGGCTGACCTTCATCCCCGGCTGGGGAGGAAGCTGTGCAGAGAAGTGCCAAATTCCAGGTGAGAAATAAGATCAGGAGAGGAAAATTACCACTGCTGAGTCCTTGGGGGGGCAGAGTAACAAATCCTTGCACCGAGAGCCTGGCACGAGGCCCCGTCTGCAGACAGGAAAACGCTCTGCACTTCCATGTCCAGGGGTGATCACATGGAGACCAAACATCCTGCAGGGAGGGCTGAGAGCTTGGGCATCACTCTCCCTGTGCCAGGGAACACCCTGACAGGACAGGACCTTGTCTGGGATCCAAACAACCCATCAGATGCCCCTCCTGCAGCTTCCAGGCCTGAGGATTTCCAGTGGCCCGGGCTGGTGGCCCCAATGCTGAGCCTTAGCACATAAACATTGGCCCCCAGTGCCTGCAGAGATGGCAGGGGTGCTCCTTCACAACTTCTATCTCCTGATCAGGCCTGCAGGAGCTCTGGGACATGTCGTGGCTGCTTCAGCTGCCCCGATGTGCCTGGAACAGCAGTGGGGGCCCGTGGCCGAGCACCCGACTCCCACCCCAGGCTGCTGCTGCGGGTGTTCTCCAGACAAAGAGGCTGGAGAGGTTCGAATCGAGGGGGGCCAGTCTGTGGGGTACCAGCAGCATTGCTTGGTCCCTCTGGTTCAGACAGGAGAGGAAGGCAGCGATTGGGCAAAAAAGTTAAAACGAAGGAGGGGAAGTTTCCTTCCCTCAGCACCTGCACAGCCTGAGGGATTCTCCCGGAGGGGGATGGTGCTGGGTGATGATGGGGAAGGAGGTCGGAGCCTTTCACACTGTGCTTCTGGCCCCACAGCCTCCCAGAGGGAGAAGGTGTCCCCTGGCCACAGCTGGGGACAAGGCTGTCCCTGGCAGCTCCACAGCACTCAGTGGAGCATCACTTCTGTGCAGTGTCACCATCCCTGTGCAGTGTCACCAATTCTGTGCAGTGACACCCTCTCTGTGCAGTGTCACCATCCCTGTGCAGTGACACCGTGTCTGTGCAGTGTCACCGTGTCTGTGCAGTGACACCGTGTCTGTGCAGTGACACATCTGCTGTGTCACCACCTCTGTGCAGTGACACCATCCCTGTGCAGTGACACCGTGTCTGTGCAGTGACACCATCCCTGTGCAGTGTCACCATCCCTGTGCAGTGACACTGTGTCTGTGCAGTGACACCATGTCTGTGCAGTGACACCATCCCTGTGCAGTGACACCATCCCTGTGCAGTGACACCGTGTCTGTGCAGTGACACCATCCCTGTGCAGTGACACCATCCCTGTGCAGTGTCACCATGTCTGTGCAGTGTCACCGTGTCTGTGCAGTGACACCATCCCTGTGCAGTGACACCATCCCTGTGCAGTGTCACCATGTCTGTGCAGTGACACATCTGCTGTGTCACCACCTCTGTGCAGTGACACCATCCCTGTGCAGTGACACATCCGCCGTGTCACTGCAGCTCTCCCAGGGCAGGGTGAAGGCCAGAGGCTCTGTCCCCAGTGTCCCCAGGGAGGGTGATGGCTGTCACAGCCATTCCAGGAGCCAGCTGGGGCAGTCTTCCAAGGGCTCACTGAGTGTGGCTGCCGAGTCAGGGAGGTTTTGGTGGAAGGTGGGAGGTGTCTGTGGTGGAGCAGCAGGAATGTGGTCAGTCAGGAGGAGAGGGACACTGCCAGTGTGTCTGTCTAGTGATGGAGCCCATGGCCAGATGTGTGGGGATAGGGAGCAGTGCTAGGAACATCTGCTAATTAATCCAGGGAATGTGATTACCCCTTGGAGAAGTGGGCAAACATTCCTGGATCTTCCTTCAGACCCATCTCCAAGCAGAGAATTTATCCAATCTCAGCCCCGGGTCCTGCCCTATGGCTGAGCGCTTGAGAGCAGAGAGCCTGCACAGGACACTTGGCCAGGGCACAGAGGAGAGTGAGAGAAGCTTTTGGCTCGTCTTGGCGGGCCCAGGTCTGGTTTGCTTTTGTTTCTCTGTCTCTTTATAGCATTTGTGGATGTGTTGCTCCCGTTTGACTCTTGGGAACAGATATTTGCTTGCACCATCGGCCTGGCTTATGTTCATGGGAACTTCCCAGCCGGCTGCCAGACTGTGAGTCAGTCCATCCCTGTGGGCACAGCAATCCCCAAAACCAGGGCCTGGGCCTCTCCTGCAGCCCTGGCAGGCCCTGATTTGGGCAGAGAGGCACAAACTGTGCCCAGCCGGGAGCCCAAGTGCAGGGCTGGGGTGGGAGAGCACCTTGAGGAGCAGCTGAGCTGCAGCACAGGGCCAGGGAGCTCTGGTCTCGCTCAGGAGCTTGGATTCCCTCTGGGAAAGCCTTCTGGAAGGATTTTGGCTCGGCTGTGAGCCCGTGGGTGCCAGGGCCAAAGCAGGCTGGGCTGGGGCTGCCTCGCTGCAGGGCACAGAGTGTTGCTTTGCTGGCCCTGCCTGGCACCAGGAACAACTCCAGGGGCTGCCCAGAGGTGCAGGAGCGAGGAGAACCAAAGCCCAGCACTTTCTAGAGGAGCTGGAGGTGTTGGCAGCTGTGGGGAAGCTGAGGCAGAGCTGAGCCGGGGGTGACTCTTGGGGCTGGGGGGGCACAGGAGGGTGTGGGTGAGGAGGGGCAGTGCCCCTGGTACCACCCGGGTGTGTCACACCCTGTCACCACTGCCAGCTGAGGCCACGCAGGGACATGGGATGCCCAGGGACCTTCTGAGCCCCAGGGAGCCCGGGGATGTCCTGGCACAGCACTTGGCACCGTGGCCCCGGCGAGGAGGATGTGACAAATCCCCAGTCACGGCCCCACAGCCCCGTTTGCCAACTTGTCCCACCAGGACTGGAATCAGTGGGGCTGGAGAGGAGTCCCAGGGGCACAGGACAGAGGCCAGGCAAGGGCAGCAGGGCCTGGGTGGGATCCTGGGTGTGAATGGTCGGTGCCACTCCAGCGTGGGCACAGGGAGAGAGGAAATGCCAACTTCCCAATGCTTTCAGTGTTTTACACCTCTGTTTTGGGAGCAAGGAGACAATTCCAGCAGCGATTTACTTCTGTCTGTTGATGTTTTCTTTATGGATCCAGAGTCACAGGACAGGTTTTTTTCTGTGCCATCACAACCCAAATAACCCCACTGTGCTGAGAGGCCCCGCTGTGAGTGCCAGGCACTGGCCTGTCCTCACTCTGCTGCAGTAAATCTGTGCATGCCAGGGGTTCCCCCGGACACTTTAACATCCATAAAACTTCAGCACTGCCATCCCCAGGAACGGGTGTGGATGTTGGGTAGTGTAAGGCACCAACTGGGAGTGTTGTGATGACAAACAGCCCCTTCTCCCTGGGGGTTCTGGAGGCAATAAAGCCCAATTAGAAAATCCTAACGATGAGAGCGCCGTGGCCGTGCTGCAGCAGGGGAGCAGAGCCAGGGCTGAGCTCAGGGGAAGGGGTTTCACCGGCTCCCTGTGCTGGGCCTGAGGTTTGGGGTGCACAGGGTGGGTTTGTTGGGGTGTCTGTGCAGGGCCAGGGGTTCACTGATCCTGGTGGGTCCCTCCCAGCTCAGGGGTTCTGTGGTTCTGTGTTCGCCACGGAGCAGAGCGAGCGGTGGGGTCGCTGCCTCCTCTCTGCTCTGTGAGGATGGGTTGAGGCTGAGTCCCAGGCAAGATGGGGCTTGAAGGAGCTGCTGTTGTAGCAGCGCTGGTCACGGGCAGGAAGGTCCTGGCCTCAGCACTCGCCTTTGGCGCTGGCAGCCGGCAGCTGCTGTGCCAGAGGGCTTGGCTGGTTTGCCGTAAATAACTCCTGGAGCCTGTGTGCTGTGCCCAGGCCTGTGACGGCAGGAGCTGGGAGCTGAATCCCCAGCACATGATCCCCCTGGCTCCTGTCCATGGCAGAAATACCTCAGGAGGGACCGAGAACTGCCCTGGAGTCAGGACAATCTCTAACAAGAGCAGGCAGGCGTTATCTGCCCACAGAACGCTGCTGCTGAGGGATGTCTGGAGCCCAGCAGATCCCACATGACCGGGGAAATTGAGGGCTGAGCCTGGAAGTCTGGCTGCTGCCTCAGCCCCCAGGAGCAGCCCAAAGACACGGCTCCCAGAGCCTGATGCCATCCAGGCAGCTCTGAGCGAGGCCTGTCGTCCCTTGCCCTCTCTGCCTCCAGACCTTTTCCACCTTTTGTTGGTTCTTCCTGCCAGGACTCCCCTCAATCCTCCCCTCTTCCCACGGGGCTGTTACAGCCCCAGCAGCGCTCCTGACTCTGCTCTGTGGGGGCTGGTGGCAGAGGGAGCTTCTCTGGTCTCTGCTGGTGCTGCTCTTGCCCTCTCTGGTCATTCCCATCTCTGCTGTCCAGAGGATGCTCTCTGGAAATGAACTGCTGGACAGGCTGGACAACTACTGCCAACTCACCACGCTGGGCAGGAAACCTTCTCTCTTTTCTTCCAGAAGAACATCAAAACATTCTTCCAAACCCACATTTGACTCACTTTAGGAAAGGTTCCCTGAGTAAAGGGGTGAGAAAGAGTAGAGAAAGGACCTTTGTCCTGAATCGGCCTCATCTCATCGGGGGAGATGGAGTGAGGATGGATCTGTGGACTGGAGTGAGGTTCCTTGCTCTGCTTTTGTCAGCCCAGAGGGAAGGACATGATCGAAGGGGAGCCTGTGGGAAGGGGCAGCCACATGGGGAACATCAGGAAAAATGTCCTGTTCCCCACCACCTTTGGGCTGCTGAACTCCACAGATCCTACCAAAGTCCACCTGAGTATGGGAAGAGCTTGAAAAAGTCTCTGGAAGGCCAACACCTCAGAGACAGTGGGCTGGGGCTCTGGGGGAGGGAGACGGGTGTGCCCTGATGGAGAAGGGGCTGCAGGGGAGGAAGCCAGGATAAAAATGTGAGATGGTGCCCAGGGCAGGGTTAAAAGGAGGAAAGGACTGAGGGAAGAGGGAATTTCCATGGCTCAGTCTTGCTCTGCTCATTGCCTGCCCCCAGCCTGTGAGATTAATCACTGCCTCTCACCAGCATCAGAGCAAAAAGATCCCTCCCCACCATGATATAATAATCTGAAAATTCCACAGCTCCAGTTTAGCCAGAGCCAAAAACCTCATTCTGGAAATCCTGCTCCATTTTTCAAAGTCCTCACGCCTTTGAAAGCAGCTCCTGATTTCAGTGGGATGACGCTCCCTTCCCAAGGAGCGATCCAGCTCAGTCTCCAAACCCTGTGAATCACTCTGGCCTCGGGGAATTGCCACAAGTCACTCGAGTGGCTAAAAATATCTCGGAGGAAGCAGCACAAAAATCCCCATATCCGCTGCCGTGACGCCGGGCTGGGAGGGCACGCTCCAAATCAACCCGGTCCCTTCTCTGCCTCCTCGTCCCCTGCAGGGTTATTCCTTGGTGGGAGCAGATCCCAGCAAACACAGAGGTTTGTAGGACACTTGGTTGCTGTTTAGGGGGACGGGGGTGGTGGAAAAAAACCATTTGTGTGGCTCAAAGGTGGCCCTCAGCTCTGATTTCCAGGGGATTCTGAAGTGCAGGGGCTTCTTCTGGAGTCAGGAGCGGAGCCTTGGTGAGCAAGGGGGCTGATGGTGCTCTTAGAATCCTGGAATTAAGCTTGGAAAAGGCCTCCGAGATCATGAGTCCAACCATTCCCCCTGGAAGGCGCTGCCAAGGCCACCACTAACAATGTCCCCGAGTGCCACATTTGCACATCTTTTAAATCCCTCCAGGCACGGTGGCCCCATCGCTGCCCTGAGTGGTTCCAGTTCCTCACCACCCTTTCCACTGAGAATTTTCCCCTAACATCCAAACTAAACCAACCCTGGAGCAACTGTCTTGATGATCTCCAGGGCTGGGTGTGATTCACCTTCCCTGGAGCTGCTTCCAGCAGTGTCTGTTGGTCTGAGCCAATCCTGCCTGGAAGATTCCATCCCAAAAACTTCCCAGAAGCTACAGGTGACAGAGGGACAGATGGACACAGGTGGCTGTGGCGGTGCCACGATGCCAAAGCCAACACAAGCTCTCCGTGCTGGTTCTGTACACAGAACACACTCTTTGACTTTAGGACAGCTTGGAACGACGTCACGCCCCAAATGGAAACCGGTTCCAGTGAAGGAGGTTGGATCTTCCCCAAATTCTGCAGCAAGAGATGCTGAAATGACAGCGGGAAGACATTTAGGTCGGGAAAAGTGTAGAGATATATATATACACAAAAAAAATTGAGTTTGACTGCAAACAAAGCAAAGAATGAGAAAAAAATTTGGAAAGAGTCGAGTAAACATCCTCCATGATGATATTTCCAGACAGTGGATCT
Source organism: Mohoua ochrocephala (assembly GCA_013398855.1). Classification (NCBI taxonomy): domain Eukaryota; kingdom Metazoa; phylum Chordata; class Aves; order Passeriformes; family Acanthizidae; genus Mohoua; species Mohoua ochrocephala. The sequence goes on from VZTA01027067.1 coordinate 254,580, forward strand.
ATGGTGCAAAGCTGGCCTGGATTTGTTTATGCTGGAGACAGTCATATCCGAGTGGAAGATGATTGCATTCACTTCCAGAAATAGCTGGAGCACACAACCACCGAGCATCACCCTTGTACAGAGGTTACATCTGCTGGAGGCATGGCACAGAGCCCCAGGGACTGATGTCACGGACCGCAGCAGGAATATTTCTCTGAGTACAGGGTACCTGGGATCTCCTGATCTCACAGGAGTTTGGGCAAGTGATTAAAACAAAGCTGATTTCCCTGTGATTTTTACTGATTCCACACTGATCCTCCCGCTAAGTCACCGAAATGATTTCTGTTCCCCAGCTCTGTCTAGATCTGAGCACTCAGGATCTGCTGCATCCTCGCTTTGTCCTCCGAAAGAAAATCAAGAAAACGCCACCACAATAGAAAGCAAAGCAAACTAACAAAAGAATAATTTTAATCCCTTTTAACCCATTAACATTTGCTTCATTTAGGTGGCCCTTGATTCCCCCTCCCCAAAGGCAGGTGCGAGAGGGGGGTCCTGGGGGTGAGCCTGGGGCCAGCTGGCGCTCAGTGGCACAAGGCCAAGGAGCCCAGGCACCAAAGCCAAAGGAGAAAAGCAGCTCCAATCTGTTTGCCTCACGCTGGCCCTTGGGAGGGAAGTGTTTTTCCTTGGGAAGGACTCGCTGGGATCAAGAAACGCGTTAATAACCGAGCGGAGCCCGTCTCGCTGCCCGGAGCCGCCTGGCTCCCCGCCAGCCCGGGCTGGGATTGAATTACCAAGGAGAGAGGAGGAAAGAGCCCCTCACGGCTGCTCTCCAGCAGGGTTTGGGTCTGGTTTGTGCCAATCAGCCCTGCAGCAAGAGCCAGGCAGTGGGGACAGCAGGGCCAGGTAATGGGGACAGCGGGGCCGGGCAGTGGGGACAGCAGTGCCAGGTGATGGGGGACAGCAGGGCTGGGCAGTGGGGACAGCAGGGCCAGGTAATGGGGGACAGCAGGGCCAGGTGATGGGGGACAGCAGGGCCGGGCAGTGGGGACAGCAGGGCCAGGCAATGGGGGACAGCAGGGCCAGGTAATGGGGGACAGCAGGGCCGGGCAGTGGGGACAGCAGGGCCAGG
>VZTA01027067.1:269156-352108 GCA_013398855.1 Mohoua ochrocephala
AAAAATAAAAGTATATAAATATAAAAATAGATAAATATAAAAATAGATAAATATATAAATATAAATAGATAAAATTTTAAAAATTCAGTAAATAAATAAACAAACAAATGGATGCATTTACAGTTCAGAATCTGTCAAAACAGGAGCTGAGAAGGAAACAAAGACCAGCACAGCCACGGTGCCAGTGGCAGTGGCCTGGGGACGGTGGAGGCTGGGAGCACGCTGGTGGTTGTGGTCACCCCAGCAGTTATTTGGGGTGAATCCTTGGTGCCACTGGTCAAAGCTGATAAAGAAAAGTGCAGCTATTTGTGAATTTTACTGTCATTGGACATTTTCTGATGTCAGAATGGCTTTGGTACAATTCACTGGAGATCTGCTGCTCCAGCAAGACAAAGAATAAACCCTGAGGGTGGTCTCCAAGCATCTCCCCACCCTCCTGCCTCCTCCATCCCCTTCCTGGGAACCATCAGGAGTTCCAAGGCAGGCATCAGGGCAAGGCCCACCAAGAAACTGGGTTCCTGCTGGATTTGTCAGTCTGGGGGTCCCGAAAATCCCAGTCTGAGGACAGTCCCGTAGGAGGACCCAAGTTCTACACTTGAGTACCTGGAGCAAGGGAAATTTGGATGCTTTTGGACCAAAGAGCCGATCCTGGACTACAAAGTGGAGAATTTGATGCAGCGCAGCTCTTCTGTGTGAGATCAGAACCCACAAATGCAGAGGAGCCAGGGGAGCAGCTCCAGCTGGGTAAAATTGGTCTGAGTGAGAAAGAAAAAATGCAGCCATTGTTTTGGTACAGGGATGTGCCAAAATTTCCTGAAGACCGTGTAAATACATCCTTAGACCACAAATATTTTGAAGCTATAAAAAGCATCTGTCAGAGCAGCTCTAGCTTTTAATGCAGCCCAAATATAGTCTGTGACGTCAATCCCAATCTATTTCTTCCTGAAAAATGTAAAATGCAGCGGTTGCTGAGGCTCCTTCAGCGAATATCAGAGGGAGAATTCACGAGGATCCTGAAAACCCCGATGAAGAAGGGTTCCTTTGCGTGCTGAAGGCAGGAAACCCTCGCAGGAGCAGAAACATAACAAATATTCCCCAAATTCAGTGCGATGCAGAGGCGCCTTCAGCACTCAGCAAAGCTTTGGAAACCTTCCCCCCGAAATCAGAAGGTTGGATGGGATTTGCTGAGACAACCCCATGTTCCTACGGAAAAAAAACCCCCAAAATGCATAAAATGTTTAACTAAGGGCAAAAACTGCGGAGTGGGAAAGGCTGGAATGGTGGCCATGGGAATGGGGGCTGCAAAACTCCTCTGCCCTGAGACTGCAGCTCCCAGGGCTCACCCTGAGCTCAGTGGTGCCCACACCGTGCCTGGAACAGGAGAGGAGGATCTAGATTGCTTGAGGAGGATCCAGCTTTCCTGAGGAGGATCCAGCTTGCCCGAGGAGGATCCAACTTTCCTGAGTTTTCCCAAGGAGGATCCAGCTTTCCCAAGGAGGATCCAGCTTGCTCTAAGAGGATCCAACTTTCCCAAGGTGTATCCAGCTTGCTCAAGGAGGATCCAGCTTTCCTGAGGAGGATCCAGCTTTCCTGAGGAGGATCCAGCTTTCCTGAGGAGGATCCAGCTTTCCCAGCTGGAGTCCCCCCAGGGCCGTGTCCCCACTGTGCCCCAACTGTGCCCTGGGGTCACGGGGAACCTTTGCCAGGTGAGCCCTGGCTCTGGTTCCTGGTGGAAACCACCCCAACGTGGGCAGCCTCCCCTTGGCCATGTCCTGGGATGAGCAGGCTGGGAGGAGATGGGAACAGAGCCCAGTTCCCACTTCCCTCACGCTGCAGGAATCCCAGTCTGCGGGAGGAATCTGGCAGGCAGGGTACGGAATGCGGGGTTGGAGCAGCCCCTGCTGAAGTGCAGCTCTTCCCTCCCGTGCACGTGCACTGTCACTCTGATGGCAGCGCCGTGTGTTTTGATTTCTACTGGCTAATTGCTGCTTAACATTGTTATTCACTGAGAGTTTCTCTGCTTTGTTCTCGTTTCAGGGAAACCGAGACAATAAAATGTCAAGGAACACCAAAACAAAAGCAAACCTCCTGTAAATGAAGCATTTAGGTGGCAGAGCTGACAGAAGAGAGATGGGGAATGTGCCATTATGGATTTAGTGTTGCTGTGAAATCACCTTCATTTCAAGTTGTAGTTTCTGTACTGTTTTCTGTTTGTTTGATTAATATTTTACAAATTCTGACAGAAAATGCATCCTGTAAAGTACAAAAAATAACATCCCTGGTAATAAACAGCCGACTGAGGCTCCTCTTCCCTGCTTTTACTGCAACTGAATAAAACAGCACTGACTAAACATCAAGAGGGCTTTGGTTTTTTTTTTTTTCCACAGAGAAGTTGGATTTATGTATGGAAGAGAGTTATGTCTAAATAAAAACCTTTGGTTTTATTCATAAAGGCTTAGGCAGAGAATGGAAAATAGATTTAAATGATCAGATCTTTCCCCTGCCTTGCTTTGAATGGCTGGAAACCCGGGGAAGTGTCAACGTGCTCTGAACAAAACCACGCTCGGTTTCTCCTTCCTGTGCCTCATAAAGCACAAACGGGGCTTGCAAACAAAGCAATCTCACAGCCAGCACAGCTCCAGGCTGCTCCTGCTGGCACCAGGGATTTGGGAGTTCCTGGGTCACGGAGATTTCTGCTTCCTCCCCTCATGGGGAGTCCCAAATCAGGGCCATCAACTGGAAATGCAGCTGCAGAGAGACCCTGATGCGAATTGTCACCCCTCCCCTGGTCAGGAATCACAGTGTCTATGCTAAATAATAGCCCTGATTATAATTAGATTCAAACTGAACTCCTAAATCAGCCTGAGATTCTATTTAACAGTAATCTACTATAATGCAATGGTTAATCATATCTAACCTTAATACCAGCCTAATCCTTCAAATTATTTCAAATTTAATTCCAGCCCAGAGGCAATTATCTCTCGAAATTTAAAATCTAAGTCCTTGAGTTTAATCATCCCCATAGATATAACCCTAAAACTTATCTAAACCTACAGACACAAAGAAAAACCTAATTGTATATTTTAACCTCCAAAGTAACCCATTTCTAATTAAAGCTCAGTCCTAAACTCGTCGTTATCCCAACCAAGATTAACTCCAACTGTAATCCCTCATCCTGATCTGCAATTCTCTAAATAAAAGGAAAATAGCAAAGGAGAAATCCTTTTTTTTTTTCCCAGCTGGATGTTGCACACAGACAAGGGAAAGATGTGGAGCTCCACGTTGGCTTTGGGGCCCAGAACACTCGTGCCCACCTCGTGCCAGGGAGGGGAGGTGCAGGGGGACTCTCCACAGGCTGTGGGACCCAGGCCAGGGCCGGAGCTTGCAGAAATATCTTTAGCTGGCAAAATGGATCTGTTTTTGGAGCTTTTTATAGCTCCTGCAGCTGTGGCTCTTGGAGGGCTCCTCAGCCCCGGTGATGGTTCATTAACGGTGGGCCTTGGCCAGCCCCTACTCAGCCAGGCCCAAGCCACCAGCAGAGCCTCTGCCTGTCCCCAAGGGTCCCCTCACGTGCCTCCCTCCCTGCCCTGGCCCTGCCAGGCTCTCCAAGGGGGCTCCCAGCGGGATGGGGGTGCCCAGCCGGGGTCCCAGCGCAAGGCAAGCAGTGAGATTCCATTTTGGATGCTGATTTTCTGTCGGCTCTGAGGGAGGTCAGTCCCAGCCTGCCTGGCTCTCACTTCCCTGAACCCACACGACACAAATGTGGGGATCATCACCCTCAGCAGCTCATTCGGGTCGTACCCAGGGCCTTTCCAGTGCATGAATGTGCCACCTTGTGACAAAACTCCCTTCTCCCTCTCTCCTGCCTCCCCAGCACGTGGAGGTTGGCAGGGAAGCCCCAGGAGCTGGGCTGGGTCCTGCTGCTCTTCATCCCCCCAAGAGCTGCCGGGGATGTGACTACAAAGAGAGAAATTGGAGCTGTCATTTGCTGGTGACCTGATTTTTTTGAGAGGGGGGAAGGAAAAAAAAAAGAGATGACATTCTACAATTAGTCGAAATCATTCTTTGAGCTGCAGGTATGATTTATTTGGCTCTCTCTCATTTCTCATAAGAAGGGAGGATATAGAAAATTCCCCCCCAGGCATTCTGGGGTTTTATTTAATGCAGTGATTATAAAATCATAGAGTCACAGACTGGTTTGGGTTGGAAGGGACCTTAAAGCTCATCTACTGCTGTGGGCAGAGACACCTTCCCCTAGACCAGGCTGCTCCAAGCCCTGGCCTTGGACACTTCTGAAGGTACAAGAAAGAGAAGAAACTGAGCAAAAATCTGTTTGTTCCAGGGGCTGAACTTGCAGATGAAAGTGTGGAGCTCCCAGGGGTGCTGGTATCCACTGTGCCACCCACGATGTGGTTGAAACCCATGACACATTCACCCAGGCCACAGATTTGGCTTTCACAGGGTGTTGTCTCTTCAGGGAATAGACCCTGGGGTTTTCTTTGCCTTCCCATTTCCGTGTTTTCGGGCCCTTGCTTATGTTTTATTTTTCTCTGAAAGGTTCTTTCTCCATTACGACAATATTTTTATTTAGCAAAAATGAGGGGTCTTATGTAATTCTGTGACTTCTGGAGCTAAAGGTCAAACATTGCAGGAGAACATCAGCCTTGGCAGCAGCTTTTGCTTGTTGAAGCTTTCCAGCTTCCAGCATTTGGGACACTTCCGTAACAAATGAGTCTGAACAGGAAAAGCTGGTCCAAGTCCGTTTGCTCTTTTTGTGCCTCTGTCCCTCCTCTGGAATTGCTCAGAGCTCTTCCTCTCCCTCGCAGGTCCTGGAGTGCCGTGTCCAGCCCTGGGCTCCCCAGCACGGGAAGGACACGGAGCTGTTGGGGCAAACCCAGAGGAGATCGTGGCACGATCGGAGGGATGGCGACGCTCTCCTGCAAGGCCAAACGCAATGAATCCCGGGAGAAATTCCCTCCCAGTGACATCCAGAGGGATCACACCCACCCCAGGCTTTCCAGGGAGATGGAAGCAGTGTCCCGGAGCAGCCAGGTGTGCCCAGGCACGGCCGGGACGCGTGGCCTCACGAGGGAGGCTGAGCTGCAGGTGGATGGGCACACGTTGTTCCATCCCCCCTCCTCCCCGGGCTTGTTCCATCAGAGGGAGGCCGTTCCCTGTGCTGGGATGAATGGGATCTGGAGCCCAGTGCCACAGGGAGGGGCAGGGCTGGCCCCCAGTGCAGGGAACAAAGCTGTTTTTACGGGCCCCCAAAAGCAGCAGCTGAGATGTCACCTGACACTGATCCTGCCTGGCACTGATGGTGTGCCTGGGCTCTCCCAGGGCCCGAGGTGTCCTCCCGGTGACCCGTCTGCAGCTGCTGGGTGCATTCCGTGGTGCCTGGGTGGGGATCCCTCCGGCCGTGCCCGTGGGGAAGGATCTGCTGCTGGAACTGGAGCAGGGCCCCGCTGCTCCTGTCGGTCAGAGCTGGTGGAAAGCTGCTGCCTTCTGCAGCCTCCACAGCAGCTGCTCAGCTTCAGGGAGGCACAGGGGAAGGAAAACAACCAAAAAAATAGAGGTGAAGGGGACAGGAGTGGTTACAGCCAAACCCCGGGAGCGGGAGCTGCTGAAGGTGCTGTGGGATCCCAGGAGCGGAGCTGTGGAGTTCAGGGGAGGATGGAAGTGAGGAGGCTGTGGAATGTGAGGGGAGGATGGAAGTGACCCGGTTCTGACATGAAAGAGAAAATGAAATGGGACGTGTGGGTGGTCTGTGAGGTGATTTAGAGCAACCCGGTGCTGTGTGAACACTGCAATCCTGGAGTGCATGGGGACAGTGGGTCACTGTCCCAGCTCTGCAGACACCGCCCCGGGCAGATGCTCCGCTCCAGGCACTCACGGCACCTCTCGGTGACCACATTTGGGAAGGGCCGGGCTCTGCCGGGCTCTCGTCCAGCCTCAGGAATTCCAGCACTGCAGCCTTGCCCAGACCTTTCCCTGGCCAAGCCTCAGGAGCAGCCCCTTCTCAGCCGACATCCGAGCGCTGGTCCTGCTGAGCTCCCTGCAGAGGTGCTGCACATCCCGGGGGACCAGGCCTTGCCACCCATGCCCGGCTCTGGCACTCCCTTGGCCTGCAGGATACACCTGGCAAATTCCTCCCCAGCTTTATTTCGCCTTTGCCCCTGCCCAGCAGCCTGGAAAAGTCTGGAAGCCTCATGGCATTTTCTTGCTAAGGGATTCTTGGCCAGTGACATCCTCCCCCCGCTGCCCAGCACAATGTGGGGAAGGGAGGCTGGTGCTGCTTCGGCCTGAAGAGCCGAGCAACAGGAAACTCCCACGGGGCTTTCCAGGGTGTAATGCCAGGAACTGGGGCTGCCAGGCACCTGCCTCCTGCCTCCCAGCAGTGGGATCACCCACGGCCCCTGCTGGCTCCCTCGCCGCCCCTGGGCTCCTGCATCCCTCTCCTGGCTCCCTGCAGCCCCTTCTCACTCACCTCCCACTTCCCTAACGAGGTTCCTGTGAGCTGCTCCGTGTGGCCACAAACTGCTCGGATTTCTCATCGTTTCGTTCCCCCCGTGCTCAGGGGAAGGGGCCAGCGATGCCCACGAATAATTGGGAAAGACAAGGGGCTGCTTTTCCCTGCTCCCACTGCTCCCTGCACAGCCTCGGGCAGGAGCTTCACTTGGGTGCCTCTCACGGCCACCTACAGACGAGGTGGATCTTTGTCTGAAGACAACTGAGCTTCTTGGGCATGAATTAGGGATTTCTGGAAGGCTGAATTAATGGTGATTTGAATTTTGACTGCAGCGTGGTCACTCGTGCCGCACATCCCGTGTTCCGTGGCTGCCTCGGGTACCTGCTGCGGCTCCCCCACGCCTCCTGCCCCCCCACGGGTGCTCATCGCTGGCAAGGCTTGGGCTTTGTTCAGTGAAGCGCTTTTGCTTTTGGTTTTCTTGCTCTGAGCTACGCTCGGCCCACCCAGAGTTGTGACAGCCCCGCTCCCGCTGTGTTTGTTTTCCCCGTTTGTTTTTCTCCTCGCCCCCAGCATCCCAGCGCTGCCCAGGGAGCTGAGGGGAAGGGCAGGTGCACAGCCCGCTCCTCCCAGCCTGGAAACCCTGGGCGTTTTCAGCTCAGCCTTCGCTGTGATCCGGGAATGTGGGGCAAGAGGTGAACTGCAGGGGAGGGAATGAAATCCCAAATCCCTGGACTCCCTGTGGTCTGCAGGGAAAGGTGAGACCTCTCCAGCTGAACTGGTTCTGTGAGGACACTGCTCAGGAGCCACAGACCAAGGAAATGAAGAGGAAAACCCCCGTGGGCGCTGCAGGGCTCTTTGGCAGCTGCTTTCTTACGGAGTGCTCAGAAACCTTTTCCCTTCTCCAGCTGATGCTGGGCTGAGCCAACCCCAAAGCTGCACTTGCTGTTTGGTGCAGATTCACCTCCAAGACCCACACATGCTCTGGGGGTGGGTCTAGGACACAACCCAGTGACCCCTGCAGGATTTTACAGCCTCAGGCATTTTACAAACCTCTGAATCAGAACCTCAGTTCCTAAACGCTTCTGGGAACCCAAATCTCGGTGTTGCCTCAATTCCCCCTCAAAGCACAGCTCTCAGGGGGTCAGAAGTGTGGCCACGGTGCTCCTGGCTGGCAGTGCTCTGTCACAGCCGCTGATTTCTGTCCTTGGTCCTCCCCTGGACCATTCCCTGCCTTTCCTCCCCCTGCCAAACTGCCCATCTGGGTGTGTCCAGGTGAGAAATAACCCGGTGTTCTCCTGACCTGAATCTCAGGTCCATGGGGCAGTGGTGGGTGCCAGCCGAGTGCTGTTTGCCCCTCCCTCGCCTTGTGCACCCAAATCTGGCCCTGGCCTTGGATTTCCAGGCACTTGGGTGAGTATTTCTGCCTGAAGTTTAATGCAGCAAACGCTCCTGATCTTTGCATTCGACACCAGCGCCTTCCCCCGTGGAATCTCAAGGAGATCCTGTTTGTACTCCAGGTGGGGAACGTGTAAAAGCAGCACTTTCTGGTGTGAGTCACTGCCTCCGTGCTGGATTAATTCTCTATTTCTGAAGCTCTGATGACACCGATGGCTGGCAGCCCCAGAGGAGAGCTGTGCTGCAGGAGAAAATAGAAGCTGCAGAACAGAGTGCAGCTTAAATTAGTGGGGTCAGAAGGAAAGGACTTAAAGCAGGGGTTGTCATCGGAATATATCAATGCTCTCTCACCTTGCAGGAAGGGCACGGCCTTGTCCCAGAGGGAAAAGGCAAAAGCGAGTGTCCAGCAGGACAGGAGGGATTGTGCCTGAATCCCACCAGCGACGCTCCCATGGGAACATCTTCCCACAAGTTTAGAGGTCCAACAACCCCAAATCCAACAGTGCATGGCACGGATGGGCCTGTGGACCATGACAGTGCCCAGCAGGGAAATGTATTACAGGAATCAGGAATGGCTCCAGTGCAGAAGAGATTCTGGACAACATCCAGGGGCTGGACGAGCTCCAGGGCTGGACTCGGGGCTGTAATGAGGATAAAATTCACCTCGGGGCACAGGCTGAGGATACACAATGTGTGCACTCAGCCCAGGGAAGGGGCTGCAGCCTCTCAGGCTGTGCTGGCGGGCGCCAGCTGAGCCCCTGCCCCGGGGCTGCAAAAGGGGCTGAAAGGGAGCCAAGGCTGCACTTTGGCATCTGCTGCCTGGGGCCAGGGGGCTGAATCTGCCATTAATGTTCCATGAAATATAAAACAAGAGTCGAGGTCGTCTCTGGACTTCATTAACACTTTGAGAAGCCAAGGGGAATATCACATTTGGCTGCGGGGCCAGCACGAGTCAGCAGAGACTCTAACATTTCAGTTCCCGCTCCGAGAAGCCCAACAGCTTTGTTTCAGTTCTGACTGCCCATTCCAAAATCAACGGAGACAACCAGTTACTGTGAAAGAAAAAGGGCATTGCCAATGAAACCAGCTGAAAAGGTTCATTCTGTTCTCTTTGGGGATATTCACCCTCTTTTGTTTATGCTCAGTCTATGATTTTCGTGGCAGAAAAGGAACTCCCTGAAATGGATCCTTTCACTTCTCAGTGCCCCACACTCACATGGTGCAGGCTGAAGTTCTGCTCTCAGCCTTCACAGGGACGGACATGGGATGGATCCTGAGCTGATGTGGCCAGATGAGCGTTAATAACAAAATAATTCCCCCGCTTTCCCCCAGCAGCTGCACAGCCACAGCCAATCGTGTCTGAACCAGGAAGTTCCCGAATGGTTCCCAGGAAAATTCCCCCTGCAAACACAGCCAGCCTCACTCCTGGAACGTGCTTCTCTTCCAGAGGGAATGTGCCCCCCGCTGGCAGCACTGGGAGCGCTGGGATGGACACGATGTGATGGGTGGGGTCTCCTGCAAACCCCCAAGCGCAGAGAGCAGCTGGTTTGTGCCCAGGGCTGGGGCTGAGCTGTGTCCCTGCAGGTTGGCTCCTGCTGCTCCCAGTGCTGGGCAGGGGGAAGGACAGAAACGAGGGGAAATAGAAGCAAACACACACCTTGAGCAGCTCTGCCTTCCTGAGAGAGGAAACACGAGGCTTACTTGAGAGGGGAAGCCAATTCCAGGCTCCTTAATCATCCTCTGGGTTCATTGTTCAGGTGTGATACTGGTGCTGAACTGGGGAATTACAGCTGTGGGCGTGCTGAAAACCCAGCTGCAGGCTGGGACTCATAATTCCCCTCCAGTCCCCACAAACTCTTGAAACGCTTTGGTTACAGCAGCTGAGAAAACAAAACAAAACAAAACAAAACAGAACAGAACGGGCTTCACCTCCGTCCTGTGAGGAAGCAGCAGAACTCCCTGGCAATGGGAGATCCTTTTGTGAAGCTGGTTCTGCAAGGGAGCAAACGGCCCGGCTGTGAGGGAGAGCTGTGGGAAGGTTTGGTTTGGACCCGTCCTCAGCCTGACTCTTGGACTCGAAGAAAAAGGATCCTCTGTAGGTTTGCTGAATGTTTTCCAGGGAGCTCGATGCATCTTTGCTGGGAGCTCCGCTCCTCCAGCGGCTCCAGGTGCTGCCCTCTCACGGCTGTGGGAGCCCCGAGGCTGATCCAGCGCAGGAGAGGCCGGAGCACACTCCAGGCTCCCAACAACCAGCTCTGGTGCTGGTGCTGCTCCTCTGCCTCTCTGGGCACTGCCCAGGCTCCCCAGGGAATGGGCACGGCCCCGAGGCTGCCAGAGCTCCAGGGGGGCTTGGACAGCGCTGCCAGGGGTGCCCAGGGTGGGGGTGTTGGGGTGTCTCTGCAGGGCCAGGAGCTGGACTCAGGATCCTGGTGGGTCCCTCCCAGCTCAGGGCATTCCATGATTCTCCTGGTTAACAAAAGTGGGGCCCATTGGAAAATTGCTGAAAGCTTCAGCTCTGAAAGGGCTCCAGACACAGCTGGGACCAGGTGAGAAGGGAAGAACCAAACCAGGGTGAACCTGACATGGGACTAATGAAAACCCACAGGCCAGGGCTTGATGAGGGCTGGCAGAATGCAGGGGTGGGGCTGTGCCCTCAGGGCTTGGCTCTCCCCACCCTGTTTGCCCCCAGAAAGGTGTGGAGGGACTGAGAGCTGTGAGCCTTGACCAGAGACACTCGAGATAAGGATTTCTCCCTCTGCTTGGACATCCCCCGCAGCACCTGCAGCTGGGACAGGCCACCAGCCCTGTCACCCAGAGATGTGGGGGGACAAAACCTGTTCTTTGGGTTAAAAATGCTGTAGGAAATGGGGAAACCCTGGAGATGGTTCTCGTGGGGTGCAGATGATGCCGTCGTGTGCCGCAGCCCACGATGGTGACAGAGGTATGGCTGTGGCTGGGGTGGTGCAGATATTTCATCAGGGCAGCTGTGCCAATGCCAAAATATTTAACAGCTGGCCCCAGGAATAACGAAATTGTCCTTTCTGCTGAGAGGCAGTTGTGGAACGAGCAAATCAAGCACAGCCAGGGCCATCTCCAGGCTTTGCCCTTTGCTCTGGGCTGAGCTGCTGTGCTGGCAATGGGCATCGAGAGCATTGTGCTCGGTGCCTCCTCTGCTCCCACAAGGCTTGGGCTAAGCCAGGCCCATCTGACACAGGAGGTTGAAAAGAATTGAAAGGGAACAAAGAGAAATTCGAAGCTTTCCTCAGAAACCTATTAAAGTCCCTGTCATTTACTCGGAACACATGAAATAGCCTTTATTACAGGCATTTTGCTCAGCACAAAAGCCACTTTCAATAACACAGGAAGGGAAAAATCATTACAAACTTGCAAGAATCAAGGACCATCTTGCAGAATCTCTTTGTCATGAAACAAATTATGAAAGGCTATAAATAGATGACCATTATTAGAACAAGGAGCTCTCTAACTGGGCTCTCTGCACAGGGAATGAACTGCTTCCCTGCCAGCCAGGGGGGAGCTGAGGCAATCAGCAGGTACGTCACAGGCTCTCCAGGGTGCAGGAGAAAGCAGAATTAAAGTCCTTGCCTCCTGCTCCTGAAAAGGGGAGAAGCATTTGGAGAAACAAGTTACTTAAAAGGCTGTTAAAAATACACAAAATACCTGCAGCTACTCACCCACCACGGGATGGGGCTGAGCTTAGTCAAGGTCACACCCTGGAGGCGTCCAAGGCCAGGTTGGACGGGGCTTGGAGCGGCCTGGGATGGTGGAAGGTGTCCCTGCCATGGCAGGGGGTGGGATGAGATAAAATGTAAGGTCCCTTCCAACCCGAACCATCCCAGGGTTCTGGGATTCCCTGGTCACTGATGGACTGAACACAGGACAAGGAGCTCTGTGCTCGGGGAGTCTGGCTGTGCTCTCCAGCTCCCCCATAACCTCTTGGTTCCCTTTCTCACCTCTCGTGGGGTTTCCTCCTCCTTGGCTGCTTGAAGAAATGACTCCTCTGATTTTTAGATTTATTTTTTTTTAAATTCCAGCCTGACATACTCATTTCTGCTCATCACATAATTGAGTTTAAATAGTTCTTTCTCCTTCTGGCTGTTTACTCCTGTGGTGTTTCTGTGAGTTACTCACGTCTACTTTTAGCCTTCCTGTGGGCAGACTAAACACAATAAACTCCTTCCATCCACCCCCTCTGAGGCAGACCTGCCATCCCTGTGCCATTCCTCCTGGCACATTCCTACCCCATCCTGGACGTGCCCTTCAGCTCCATTGCCATGGCAGGGTGCCCGGGTGAAAGTGGGCATGGCTGGCTTTTAAAAGCTGGGTTCAACTGGCCGTGGCTGCTTTTTACAGTTTGGTTAAATTTGCAGTAACTACAACAATCCCACGGTCTCTCCCGGGTTTTTCATGGAGTTATGGCCCGCAGGAATGAGGATGTTTACTCATATTCCAACTGCCCTGAGCAGGTCAGTGGGATCTCCCTGGCTGAGTCCGAGAGAATCACAATGCCAGGGTTAAACCCCGAGGGCTCTGCCAGGGGAATTTCCCAAGACATGGAAATCTGAAGGGAGAGACTGGGAGCTGCAGGATTCCCAGAGCAGGGAGCTGTGCAAACCACGCTGGATGCTGAGGAAGAGTCTTGAGAAGCTGCCTCATTGCTCTCTGGCTCTGGGACATTTTTGCCAGGGCTGTTACCTGTCCATGGGATCTCTTATCCCCACGGGAATTTCTGGTTTGGGGTTTTCTCCTCGAACAGGGCACAATCCTTTCCAAACACTCACGGAGCAACGTTTGGGATGTGCTGATGATGGATGATCCTTCCATTCTGAGCTGCAGTGTCCAGCACGGGGATGAGCTTCGCCAGCTGCCAGGGCTGCTGTGTTTGTGAGAGGCTCACACATGCCAAAGGAATGGGCAGCCAAGTGGGCCACCAGGATCCCTCCCTCCCTCCCACATTCACCTGGGCTTCAGCATTTGGATATAAACCACTGTGCCCTCTTGCCAAGCTGTGTCTCTGAAAAGCAGAGGAGATGATGGGAGATGGATACGAAGGGATTGCAGGGCCAGGTCCCCTGGTAAAACTCATCTCTGCCCCAGGCCCGTGTTTAGCAAGCAGCACCAGAGAGTTTGGGCTCTGCATTGCCGCAGGGGCACTGGGAGAGGAGCTCTGGCATTAATATCAGTCCTGCAGAGATCAGGAATTCAGCAAAACACACCCTGAGCATTTGTCCCCTCTGCACAGAAAGGAAAGACATTAATTTTTCAGAGGATCATTTCCATCCCCACCAGGCTCAGCTCAGCTGAACTCATGAGCCTGATTGCAAAAGTGAGCATTGAATCACAAAGATCTTTTTGGGTCTTGCTCTGTGGCCTCCTCTGAAAGCCAAATAGAGAGATAAAGCTGGGATGAGGGACGGGGGAAGCCACGTGGAGCCACGACAGCCTGGAGATGAATTCACTTTTAGTAAAACCCATCTGTCCATTCTCCAGGACCTTGGGTTACAATAACAGTAACTTGTGCTCGTTTATTAATTGCAGATTAATGGGAGCCCTGCTGGCTTCTGTTTCTTTATCCTTCCTGGGATACATGCAGGGGAACGTGGGGAAGTTCCTGCAGGTCACTCCTGCTGTGGAGCAAACACATCAACCCACCAAAGCTCACCTTTCTGGGACAGCAGAGCTGGAAGGAGCCAGCCCGAGGAGATGCAAACAAAGCACCACGTCCCTCATGGCAGCCTCTGTCCCTCATGGCAGCCTCTGTCCCTCATGGCACCCCGTGTCCCTCATGGCCCCCCGTGTCCCTCATGGCACCCTGTGTCCCTCAGGGCACCCCGTGTCCCTCACGGCACCCTGTGTCCCTCAGGGCACCCCGTGTCCCTCATGGCCCCCTGTGTCCCTCATGGCACCCTCTGTCCCTCATGGCACCCTCTGTCCCTCATGGCACCCCCTGTGTCCCTCATGGCACCCCCTGTGTCCCTCATGGCACCCTGTGTCCCTCAGGGCACCCCGTGTCCCTCACGGCACCCTGTGTCCCTCAGGGCACCCCGTGTCCCTCATGGCCCCCCGTGTCCCTCATGGCACCCTCTGTCCCTCATGGCACCCCCTGTGTCCCTCATGGCACCCCCTGTGTCCCTCATGGCACCCCGCGTCCCCCTCCACAAGACAAAAATCGTTCAGGCTTCTGAGCCTTCCTTCCCTCAGATGGAAAAGGCCCTTTTGAAATTCAGAAAGGACCTTTCCCATCACTGGTTTGGCTCGTTTGGGCTCCATACAGGGAGCCTATGTGAAAGTGAGCAGGGAAAAGGGATGTGCAAAGGCAGAGGAGGAAATCCCCTAAATCTGAGCAGCAATTCATGGAATTCATGATGCAAAATAGGTTAATTCCTACCTATTTCTTTATTCTTAGAAATTATAACTGTCCAGCCTCCCCCCCATCAGGGCTCTGCAGATGAGTGATGCCACTGCTCCCCCACAAACCACATTTATAATGTTTTCAGCCAGCTCTGCAATTACTGAGCTCTGGAGCCATAATTTGATCGTCCTGCTGATGTCTGAAGAGATGAAGCAGCTCTGGCTGTAAATACCTGGCAGCCATTTCAGCTTTGTCCACCCATGACCCTCACAAAGCCTGCAGGGCCCAGAAGGCTCCAAACCCCATTTTTGGGTGTTCCCCATCTCCCACTGCTGCACATTAAAAATATTTCAAGGGTACGACCCTGACCACGGCTGGTTTCTCTGCTTCTCAGTGCTGTAGGTGCCACGGGATGTTTGTACTTCACACAGACCGGGGTGGATGCTCCAAAAAACGTCAGGAACGCTTTGGGAACAAACAGGAAGATAAAGCAGCGAGGTCTTTGCAGGAGGTGCAGACCCTCCCCAGGCTCCAGTGAGATTTGAACTCACGACCCCTGGTTTACTAGACCAGTGCTCTAACCCCTGAGCTATGGAGCCTCTAAAATTGGGATGCTTTTGCCTCTGCAAACGTTTCATATCATAATTCTCTCTTCGTTCTGGAGTGAAATGGCACTGGCACTGCTGGAGAGTGCTGCTCCAAGGACTTAAAACCCATCAAAGTCATAAAACCACCACCACCACACCAGGTGAACCCAAAGCTGGAATTTACTCTCCCTCGGCTCATCCCTGTAAGATGGATGGTTCCCTCTTCCCCTGCAAAGTGGGAAGCTCACAAAGAAACGATGCTATTTGGGCTCTTCAGAGCTGTCGCACTGATTTATCAGAGAAGGGAATAAACAGGGGCCACAAAGATGCTCCAAAAGCTGGAGCTCCTCTCGTATGAGGAAATGCTGAGAGGATTGGGATTATTCAGCCTGGAGAAGAGCAGGCTCCAAGGTGGCCTTATCGTAGCCTGTGAGTACCTGAAGGGGCTCCAGGAGAGCTGGAGAGGGACTGGGGACAAGGGATGGAGGGACAGGACACAGGGAATGGCTTCCCACTGCCAGAGGGCAGGGCTGGGTGGGATCTTGGGAAGGAATTGTTCCCTGGGAGGGTGGGCAGGCCCTGGCACAGGGTGCCCAGAGCAGCTGTGGCTGCCCCTGGATCCCTGGCAGTGCCCAAGGCCAGGCTGGACATTGGGGCTTAGAGCAGCCTGGGACAGTGGGAGGGGTCCCTGCCCATGGCAGGGGTGGCGCTGGTGATCTTTAAGGTGCCTTTAAGCCCAGCCAGTGCTCCCATAGATCCCCCACCGTGGTGCCCTGGGCTGGCCCTTGGGTGATCTCTGGGTACAGGAGGAGGAGCTCTGGCCCTGCACAGCCCCTTGTGCACCAAGTCTCAGCTTCCTCATATGCCACAGGCGGCTCCTGCAGAGCTGGAATAGAAAAGCCCCGCCTGGAACACCTCGAATTTGAGGGAGGTGTTTGTGGAGACTGTCAGCAAGTCCAGGAGAGGATGCTGGCTGTGCATGAAACCCTCAGGCACAGAAATGTCTCATGGCAGGGGAAAATGCACGGCAGCCGCTGAAGGGGACTCTGAGCTTCAGGGAAGATGCACAAAGAGAAAATATAAGTACAGATGGTTAAAGGGTGACTCAGAAAAAGCCACATTGTGTCTATTATTCCTGGTCTTTTTTGTGGAAGAAAATTGCTCTCTTTGAAAGAAACCAGAAATTAAGACCATCCATCCTCCCAAGCGCAGAAAAACACAAACCCTCATTAGGTGGGCTGAGAGGCAATTCGCAGGCCTTTATCTGACGGGCTAAGAGCAGTATTCTGTCTGTAGCTTTTAGGGAGAAATGATGAATTACCTGGCATGGGTTCAGTGCCTGAGCCTGGCATTGGACAAACTCACAAAGAAGCCCGAAGCCAATCAAACAACTTCGTGCAAGCCCCGCCGAAAGCAGCCCTTTGGGGGCACCCAGGGAGGACGTGCACCAATAAAATAAAGCTGGAAATAACAATGAACATCCCATGCAGGAACATGTGCTTGGAGCATGGTTTCCAAGAGCAGCTGGGCTTGGAGCCTGGGAACACATGGCCGAGCCATGAGAGGCTGCCTGGCAGAAGGCACTAATGGAGCAGTTTGACACAGGCTGTGTTCAGACCTTGAGTTGCAAAGTAACAGGGTTTCAATGTGTGCTGCTGCTGGGAGCACTTTGGTGAGGAACGAAAGCTTCTGGCCGTGGGGAGTGATGGAGTGGGGAGTGTGACAGGCTGGCTGCTGCTGGAAAGGTTGTGCCCTCGCTTTCCTGGGTGAAGCTCTGCTGCCTTTCCCAGTGTCGGGGTGTTCTGGATGTTTTAACCTTGCAGTGCTGAGAGCTGGCCTGGGAAGGAGCTGGCACTGCTGCAAGGCTGCCATGGGGTGACAGGGTCATTATGGAATGACTGCTAATGAAGGCATCGTGAATTTTCTTGTTCAGCAGGAGCTGGGCTGATGAGAAATCAGGTTTTGATTTGTTTCTCGTGTTTGGATCTGTGTTTGCAGCCAGGTGCTATGATTTGGCTTCTGCTCTAAGAACCACTCGATCGTCAGGAAGGTGGAAAGCTCTGCCTCAGAATTTCCACATGAGGTACTTCAGCAGTTCAGTTAAAATGCACCTGTTTAGCTGCAGCAAACTGAAATATCGACTGCCCACTCAGGCAACCCTGCCTAGGGACAGAGCCCAGTGCTCATTGCAGGGTCCAATCACCAGAAAAAAACCCTCTTTTAGCTTTTATCTCCTACCAGATATTTCCTGGTTGCTTTTTTGGATCCAGACTCCTTGAAAACGCTGTGGAATCGTCCCAGTTTTACCTGTGAGACGAGGAGTCTGAAAAGCAGAACTCGACAGTTGCAATGCTCGTGGTTTTCATGGCAAAGAAGAGTTTCCTCTGTGTTCTTTGCTTTCACCCAGGGATCAGGGAAATTGCTCCAAAGTGGAAATGTTTGTGTACAGCAAATTAGGCATTATGGGCATGATTCATGGGTAATCTTTGCAATCCTCAGGAATATTTTCTGAACAAAAGTCATATAAAGGGAGTCCCTGGACAGAGACCTCCCGCTGCTCTGTGAAGGCAAAAGGCAGCAGTGGGCAGCAATAAAGCAACAAACCAAAGCCCAGATGTTTGTTTTCCACGGATGGAAACATCCCTCCTGAAGGAACAGCGAGCTTTGCTGGCATTATTTACGGGGTATTTATCTCCAGCAAATGAAATTGTTGCGTCATGTTGGATTTCTGACAAGCCCAGAGTCCCCGGAGCCCAGCTCCGATCCGAACCGGGGATGAGAGGCCACCTCAGCTCACACACAAAGGCTGGACAACGGGATGGACGCTGCAAAATGCACGAATAAGCCCTGGCAATGATTCCACCAAGAGCTCGGACGCTGCACCCTCTTAATTATAAGAAAGCCACGAAATCTCAGCAGCATTTTCGATCTGAAGCACGGAGAAGGAAAAACTCATTCCACTCTCGCAGCCGTACCTGAAGGACACTATTTTATCTCCTTCTAGAACTGAAAAGGTGAAATTAGAAGAGAAAAAGGACGAGGTTAATACAATATTACAAAGCAGGGGGTTCCTTCTGGCCTTGAAATGAACCTGGAAATTTGGGTTGGCTCCCCCGGGCTCTCCCGGCCTGCTGGTGGCCGTGACAGCCCAGTGGCCACCAGTGCCTTAAAGTTCCTGCCTTCCTTTAAAGTACCCTTGTAAAGTTTTCTTGGAAGCCAGGAGGAGTTTCCTCAAGTCCTGGGAAAAGGAACAAAGCTGGGGAGTGCTGTTTGGAACGAACACGTTGCTCTGAGGGTGCCCGTTTCGCTCCCCATGCCCAGGGAACAGGAGTTATTTCTGGAATGCAGCTGCCTCTCTTTAAGCTGCTGTAACTTCTCCCTGGAGCCCTCCTCGGATACAAAGTTGGTCGAAATTTTACCCTTGACCCGTTTCAGATTAGCAAAGAGCAAAATCCAGCTCGTTCTGAGAAGCACGTGGAGCTGCTGGTGCTGCGCAGGCCCGAGGAGCTCTGCAGGCACAACTCAAGCTGCCTTTCCAGGAATTTTCAGGAACACTTGTGGAACAGAAAGAAATCCGTACTTCTGAGTAAGCAGAGGGGCTGTGCACGGCTGGAAACCTGCATCTCACAGGCATAGCCCCCCTGCCCTGCCCTGCCCTGCCATGGGCACCACGACCCTGCCACCAGCCCAGGGCCACCACTCTGCGGAGGGTCCGAGGTCCTCTGGTGTCCAGGAGGGATTGGCAGAGCCTTTGGAACTCTTTGGGAATAAACCCCAGCTAAAGGCAGCCCTCGGCCCCGAGAGAGGAGGAGTTTTATTGGCAGATGCCCTTAATTACAGAGGGGACCACCAGCCAAGGCAGCATTTTGTGCTGTGCCCTGGGGAGGATGCGTTCCCGGCTGCGTGGTGCCAAGGCTGGTCACAAGGGTAGGAGACAACGCCTTACCTGCAGCAGAAAAGTTAAATGAGCTGAGCGGGTTGAGCCTGGCTCGATTTTGGGTCTGCCAGAGCTGAACAGCAAAGAGAGGGTCCATAATCCTATGAAGGGATAATTCACTGGGCCCCATTATGGACCCCATGGACACCAAGCAGACAAAACCCCTCTGATTCCTGAACAAATATTTCCACTCTGGCTTACAGCATCTTTCCTAACTGCTCCCAGGCCAGCAGCAGGAACTTCTGGCCTGTAGGAGTAAACAAGCTGTTGTTCATCCCAAATACCCAGGGCTGGAGGGAGGACTCTCCTCTGGGTGCCCTCAGGAAGCTCTCCCTGAAATCTGTTTTCCATCAGACCCTCTAATGTCACACAGGGTCCCATAACAAGCAAAGTCCCTCGAGGTCTCTTGCAAAAGCTGTTGTTCATTTTCTTTCAGGGCACTGCAGGGAACCACCAGGATTTTCCTCTTTTTCTTGGCTTGTGCTGTTCGAAAGGTTCTTCCCCCAGAGGGTGCTGGGCACTGCCCAGGCTCCCCAGGGAATGGGCACGGCCCCGAGGCTGCCAGAGCTCCAGGGGGGCTTGGACAGCGCTGCCAGGGATGCCCAGGGTGGGGTTGTTGGGGTGTCTGGGCAGGGCCAGGGGCTGCACTGGGTGATCCTGGTGGGTCCCTTCCAGCTGAGGAGTTTCTGTGGCTCCACACTGAGCCTGAGCTGTTCCAAGCCCAGAGGTCTGGCTGAACAGTGCCAGTGACATCCATGTGATCCCATCACTTCACACGTTGGGTAAACCCCTCCAAGCACAGCCATCGATTCTGCCACCATCTGTTCCTCTGCCCGTGTGAGGAGCCATCGATGTCAGGGCAGACCCAGGAGCGTTTATTTCGTAGCTGGTTCGTGAGCTCGGTCATTCACTCCAAAGCCAAGAGCTGCACCCACAGAGAGCCCAGGGTCCCAGCTTCGGAGGAAAAGCCTCACTCAGCCCATGCTGGATAACCCAGCTCCCAGCAGCAGCACTGCAGGGCAGCGTCTTCTCTCGGCCTCCTCACATGGAAACTGCGCTGGTTTTCCCCGTCATTTCAGCCTGCTGACGACGAGCAAGGCCCATTTAATTTGCTGTCCTTGTCTGCTCATTAATTCTGCTGAATTACTTTATTTACTAACATACTTCTTCTAAATTACTTGATTACTTAACTAAATTTATTTATTTACAGTGGATAGCAGAAGAGAAAAACAGCTGCAGCAGGTCCTTGCTGACAGTCCCCCAAACCACAGGCTGGGAGTGGCAGTGAAATCCCTGGATTTTGGGTGCTGCCAGCACGTTGCATAAGCTCTGGGCAAAGCAGAGGATGTGTCCCTCAGAAGGACATTTCCTCAAACCTGGGGGCAGATTTTCATCTTGTTTTATTGTCCCCAGATGTTGCTTGTCCAAACGAGGACAAGCCCGAGCCCCTGAAGCACAGACTGAGTGGTGTGAGCAGCACTGAACAAGCCATGGAAACTCTGGGGGGATTCTGGCAGCGTGACACCTCCTACATGATGGGATTAACGATGGATTCAGCTGGAAACCACGGAACTCTGAGCAACCAACTGAACAAACGGAGATAAACCAAACCCCGCTTAACTTCCTCCTTCCTACCAGCTCTGCTGAAGTTTCTTGTGTAGGTTTTTTTTAAGAGAAGCCTGGAGTCACAGAATATCCTGAGCTGGAGGGATCCACAGGGATCAGAGTCCAGCCCCTGGCCCTGCCCAGACACCCCAACAACCCCACCCTGGGCATCCCTGGCAGCGCTGTCCAAGCCCCCCTGGAGCTCTGGCAGCCTCGGGGCCGTGCCCATTCCCTGGGGAGCCTGGGCAGTGCCCAGCACCCTCTGGGGGAAGAACCTTTCCCTGATCTCCAGCCTGACCCTCCCTGGCACAGCCGCTCCCTCGGGTCCTGTCCATGGTCACAGAGAGCAGAGATGGGAGCTGCCTCCTCGGGAGGAGCTGCAGCCCCCGGGGAGGTCTCCCCTCAGTCTCCTCCAACTGAACAATCCCAGTGCCCTCAGCTGCTCCTCGTACAGCTTCTCCCCATGGGCCTTCACCATCCCCACAGCTCACCTTTGGACACTCTCTGACAGCTTAGAGCTTCCTTATACCGTGGTGCCCAGCCTGTGCATCCCATTGTAGAGAGACCAGCAACTCCCTGGCTGGGGGAAGGTCCTTGGAGCTCTTCTCCGGTGGCCTGAAAGGATGAGAAAGCCCAGAAATCACTGGTTTGGGGAAGCAGCTACTGGGAAGAAGGTAACAGGACTTTGGGGGCTGGGGCAGAGCTCTCCTAAGGGGGCTGAGCTTTCAGCAAGGAAAAGTCCTGATCGGAAGGGCAGAACTGTCACGTCAGACAGAAGCAGTGCCTGTGCACAGCCACGGGCTCCAGCTCTTAGGAATATCAACTGCCACAATCTCACTCCTCTCCTCTCTCAGCAGCCTTTCCTATTAAATTCCTTATCAGCTGGTTTTGCCAGCGCAGCACAATCTGTGTCTGCACAGCCTGAGCTCCTCGGGAGGCAAGAGTTTCCAAACATCCAAGGGCAGAAATCAGCCATGGGAAGTGAGGTCTGGAGGCGGGGTTACTGAAAGGAACTTTTGCCGAAGCCCTGAAATCAGGTTTGCAGCCCCATCAGAGGCGGGCGATGCCTGAACTCCTTCAGGCTCGGGCTTAGAGGTGGAGGAACAACGGATCAAGCACAGCCCTAAAATTCCCTGCAGTGAGAACCTTGGGAAAGTAAAACGTGATCCTCTTTTCTTCTTTATTAAGGCAGCACAAGGGTTTATTATTCTATCCCTAAAGAAGGGGCAGGGCAGAGGTGATTAGAGCTGAATTTTCAGGCAGCAGCAGATCCTAGCAGCTGCCCAGACGGATCGGCCGCCTCCGTAAATAAACCGGCTGCAGACAGGGAAGTTGTTGTCTGAGGCCCAGCAGCTCCGCACAGGAGATGAGATGTGATGTGGGGAGTGGATTTGCAGCGCATATTTCACATCCTCCGAGCTCAGCCCCGAGAGCAAAATAAAAACAACGCTGAGGAAGCCGATCCCTGTGGGATCGGGCCCCGCGTGTGTGGCGAGGGCTGCGGGGGCGGCCTGGGGGCTCCTGCTCCAGGGGGCTGATGTGGTGTCAGCTCCTGCTGGAGACGGCCTGGGAGCTGCTGCTTCCATGGAATCCTCTCATTCCCAAGGGTGCTGCTGCGCTGGGGCCCCCCGGGTTTGTCGGCAGCTGTGCCGCTGAAAACTTCTCAACGCCGGATTTGCTCTCCCAATTCACGGCCTGCTCGCACAGATCTGTGGCGTCCTCCTGCAGCCAGGCACAGTTTGCTCTTCTCCTTCGTGCTGTGAGTAACTTTTCATCACCAGAGAATGTCGGGGTTTCCTGCTCAGGGCTTCTCCCAGCCCGGGAGTGTGTGGAGCTGCCCAGGTCCCGGCACCGAGCCCACGGGGGCTGCTGGACATCTCCCCCCGTCAGAGCTGACCGCTGGCCTCCACCTCTTCTCCTCCACCTGCTGCCGACCACCAGTCCATGCCAGGCCCTTTGTCCTCTGGTCTCTCAATTTCCTTAAAGCTTTTGATAAGGATTCTGCAAAAGGCCTTTAGAAATCCAGGTAGGCTTTGCCAGCTGGCTTGCCCTCTGGCCGTGTGGTCCCTGTTGGCTTTTCCCAAGGTCTCCAGAAGCCTGAGGAAGCATCATTTTCCCTCAGGGCAGCCACGTTGACTCTCCTGGAGCAGCTCGTGTCACCTGGTGCCCCCTCACTTCCACCCGAGCACTGCCTTGGCTCCTCCACGCTCCCCTGGCAGGCCTGGGAGCTCGGTCAGCCCAAGAAGCCTCAAGTCCCTACCCCTGTTTGAAGCCCCACCTGAGGACAGGCCTGGCCCTTCACGGACAAACCCCTCAGGGACGGCGGGACCTGCACCCCACACCCTGCGGGAGACTCCGGGAGGAGATTTTGGCAGGGAGTGGACGGTGCTGGGGGATTTCCCCCTTGCAGCCCCTGTCCCTTCTCACGGAACAGGGGAAATCTCCCCGCTGCAGCCTTGGGAAGATCCCGCATCCTTCCCAGCGCAGGTTTTGCATGGCAGGAGTGCCCTCTAGTGCGGACCCAGAGCTCTCCCTCACCCCGGCCTCTGCAAAAAGGGACCCCAAACGCGACCCCCAGGCCTCGGACAAAGTCCCCTCCCCACGGACCGTCTGCACTGACCGAGCTGGGGACGCCTTTGGGAGCAGCAAGAGGGAAGAGGGTCAGGGAGCTGTTGTTTTAAAAGTTGTCCTTTGCTTTGAGAAAATTCCTGTTATTTGAACAGTTTTCCACTAGGTGTGAGACGTCAGCATTGCTATGGAGAATTCCTTCCTTCGAGTTGTTTCAGGTTTTGCACACTCGGGGTCCGGGAGGAAAACCGGGTGGGAAATGTCTCCCACCCAGTGGCACTGAAAAGCCACCAGGTGCCCAAACACGGCACATGCCCGGGATGTCACAGCAGGCACCCAGATCATCTCCTGAAGGAGAAATTCCCACTGAGAAGAGCCCAGCTCATGTGGGGAAGCTCCCTGAAAGGGAATGGATGGCTGTGCACCCCTGGCGAGGCTGCAGGGAGGTGTTTTCCCCGCAGGACCTGTGTGGAGCTGTTTCCCTCTGTGCCCTGGAGCCCGACCTCGGAGCTGTGCCAGCACAGGACTTTGGGCAGGAGGAGGTAAAAGCAGAATATGGGTGATTTGTCTACACTGATTTGTGACAATTCCTTCAAGCTCAGTCGGTTTTCAGGGCAAATGGTAATTTTCTTTCTTTCTTTTTTTTTTTGTCTTTTTGTGGTTTTTTCCCTCTGAAATCAGGGCAAATCATACTCTGCTTTCTGTTTTCTGAGCTGTTCCTCTGTGGTTATTTCTAATTCCTGTCCTTATCCAACTGGGACAGAGCAGAGGTTTGGTCCTGTAGCAGCAGAGGTTGTGTTTGTACCTGGCAGTGCTGCCTTGGTCCCAGCCTGGGATGAGGGATGAGGGATGAGGGATGCTGGATGCTGCTGCAGCCCTGGGCGAGCCAATTTCTCTCTGCCTCATCTGCAAAGTGGGAGAATGGCCCAGTCCCAAAATGGCCCAAAAGTGATTCCGTGCAGCACGAATCCGAGGGCTTTAGCTAAATTCCCTTCAAAAATCCCTAAATGAAGCTGTCCTAAATTACACCACTTAGACTAATATGACAGCGTCCATGAAAATTGCATTTTCCCAGTTGTTGGCTCCTCCTGAATTTGGAAGCATGTTAATTTTCTAGAGCAGCTAAATAGTTTCCTCTGATGATTAAAAAGTGAATAATAATAGCAGTGCCCGCCTTCCCGAGGCTCATGTAGGACTTAGCAGCAAGAAATTAAACACAGTAGGAAATTCCTTGAAAGAGTTGGAAAACAAATGATTGATACAATCTCGCCCTCCCTCCCGGCTCTGTGATCTGCTTTTAGAATGATTATTAAACACAGGGAAATTCATTTGGTGCTGTAACATGAACAAGACAAATTACAGTCTCTGGAGCTCGGTTAATTGCTAAAGAACACTCTGACCCTCCGTGGGTTCATCAGTTATGGGAGGTAATGAAGGGAGCACTCGCCAGCCTGGGGGGCTGCAGGACCAGACAGGGCCCCCTCCCTGGCAGCTCCGGGGGAGATGATGGAAAACTCAGCACCTGCAACCCCCTCACCGGGCAAAACCCAGGGATGGGGATGCCCAGGAGCCGTGGAAGGGGTGAGAGGTTGGTGGTCGGGTCCCACCCTTGCCTTGCTGCGGCTGCTCTGAAGGGCCTTGGTGAGATGTTGAGCCTTCCACGGTGGGATTCATCTCCCTGAACTGAGATCTCTGGGGATAATCCAGCCTACCCAACCCTACACCCAGCACAGCCTGAGGGCATTTTCCAGTTCCCAGCAGCACCACAGCTTCCCCAGGTTTGCCAGTGGGATCCCAAATCTCACGGCGAGTTGGCTTGGAAAGGTCCTGAGACTGCCCTAAAACCCCCGGGGTGTTATGGGTGGTGCTTGGGCCAAATTCAGGGGATAGTTTGGATTTTTTGGGTGTCATCACAGAGGTGGAAGTGGGAGATTTGCCTGTGGCCTCGGAATGCTCAGCACAGGCACTTTGCAGTGCAGGAGTCATGATAAATTCATGAGCTCTGGCAATGCTGTGTGCGGTGTCACAAACAGAGCCATCGCTCTCTTTTCATCCAAACATGCCAAATTATTTTTTTCTCTCCTTCTTGTTCCCCATTCCATTGTGTTAGACTGAGATGTAAAATTATTAATAGAATAGTCCATTAATTTTATGATATTTCATTATTCAATTATTTCCTCCATTATTCTTCCACATTAAATCTGAATAATTTATTCAGTGAATTTTGCAAGCAAAATGTTCAATGCATAATTTTCTCCTTTGTTAATATTCTCCCAGTTCTAATTGTCCATGAGAATTTGATCTAATGCTCTCCAGAAGAGCAACCCTAAGACAAAAGACCCAACGCAGAGCTGCGCTCAGCACAACGATGGTGTTGTTCCCCATCGAGGCTCTCCGTGCTCCCAGCGGGATGGGCAGGCAGGAGGGAACAGGCTGTACCTGGCACGGGAGCCAGCAGCAGCTCCCACTCCGTGTGAGCAGAGCCCTTCCGTTGGGGAAGGGAGGGCAAAGCCTCGGGAGCAGCCGAGTGGGGAAGCGTCTGTGTGCTCAACTCCCTTCTCCCAGCAAAGACCCCTCAGCCCCTTGGGGGGACATGGAAATGGGACAGGAGCTCCTGTCCCACACGGTGTGTCAGAGCTGTGCTGGTCTCCACTGGGAACCCCAGGAGAAGGAGGCCCTGGGCTTGCCAGGCTCCCCTGGGACACCCCAGCTCCCGCCACTGAGCCCTCCCGGTGCCTTTGGGACGTGCTGGGGTCTCCCCTTGCAGCAGGTTGGACTGGCTGTGCCCAGCCTGGCCAGCCCCACCTGTCCCGTGGTCATGGAGCTGCTGGAATCTGCAGGAGATCATCACAGAATCTCCTTGGAAGGGACCCACCAGGATCCTGAGTCCAGCTCCTGGCCCTGCAGAGACACCCCAACAACCCCACCCTGGGCACCCCTGGCAGCGCTGTCCAAGCCCCCCTGGAGCTCTGGCAGCCTCGGGGCCGTGCCCATTCCCTGGGGAGCCTGGGCAGTGCCCAGCACCCTCTGGGCAGGTGACAGAGACCTCACCAGGAAGGCAGAACTGAGGTGATCAATCCCCTGCTCCATCATCAACACCAACAACTCTCTTGCTAACAAGCAGGTGAGGTTTCAGCTTCAGTCAAGGTTTGTTTCTAGTTTCCTGCTGTGCATTTTCCAAAACCCCCTCCTTTTGCCTGGCATCTGGCACTCCCCAGTGGGCTGGGAGAACTTCCAGTCTGGGAAGCTGAGCTGAGGAGCGTGGGAGACTGGCAGCGCTCGAGCTCTCCCTGACACGAGTGAATGAAATGTAGGAAATAGTAAATAAGGAGCTTTCAAGTCAGAATTAACTCTCAAGCCAAAATTTTGGGGAACTTCAGGAATTCACCGTCCCTTCCGTGAAAGCCACAGGCATTGCTGGGATGTTTTTAGCAAATGTGGGCAACTCTCACGGTTTCCCAAACAATAATTCAGGCAAACGGAGCCCTTTTGTTTTCACTGAACACCGCTGACCAGCCAGTCACCTTCCCTGCTCCCTCACCTCGGCTGCCTGGGCTGTTTTAGGGCTGAAATCCAACTAAAATGGGACACAGCAGCTCCATATTCAGAGCCGGAGCCACCACACCAGTGTTGGCATCGCAGCAGCTCCAATTTAGGGAACAACGTTTTCCCCACCCATGTCAATAAATCAGTGCTAGGAACGGTGATAAGAGGGGTAAAAATAGAGCCCCCCAAACGTAAGTTTCCCGTGGTTAAAGCTAAGAACTGCTGTTTTCTGAAATAACATCAGCAGAAACACATGGGCTGTGTCAGCCATTGCGGCGTTCCCAGCGACCCACGTGAATGGAGATTCTCTGATTCACTTGGGCAAAAACCTACAGGAACAGGTGTAGAAATAGCTGCTGTGAGTCCCCTCGAGGCAGAGGCACTGGAGACACCAAAATAACGGGGCTGCAGCGAGACCCCAGTGCTCTGGCAGCCCACAGAGCCCAGTCCCCAGCTCGAATCTCCCTGCAGGAGAGGGGAGGCTGCGGACCCTGCTCTGCAGGGAGGGGAACGGCACCTGGGGGCTGCACTGAGCCACAGCCACGTTGTCCTTGGGGGTTTGCAGTGGCCTTTTGGAGGGGACAAGGCCAGCCCTGTGACCCTCCGTGGAGCTCTGCTTTCTGCCCAGGGTGTCTGGGCCATGGCTGCTGCCTCTGGCTTGGTCCCCATGGGGGTTTTTCTCAGCAGATCTGAACTCTGCAGGGCAGAGAAACTCATTCAGAAAGTGCTCAGGGAGGGGAGAATCTTCCCTGCCCACAGCCAGCACTGCCCCGTCGGTGTTTGCAGCCCTGGAGATCTCCTGGGGGAAGGAGAGGGGCAGGAGGAGCGAGGGGAAGGAAGAGTTCCCCACGCCCCGAGGGACTGCAGCACCTCGGGTTTGCACTCCTGGGCAGGACCTGCCAGGGCAGCATTAAAGGTGGTGTCAGGTGCTTGGGCTTCCCCTTCCCCTGCCTCTCCCAAACAGATGCAAAAAATCAGCCAAGGAGAGAATGTTCATTTAAAGGCTTCACACGTTGTCCCTGCCAAAAACAAAGTGTGAGGATTGCAACCAAATTTAGCCCATATGCCACAGGCAGCAGAGATTTGGAGCTGAATTCCCTCCACGGGAAGCCCTCTGGTTTTAGGAAGCACGAGGAAAACACGATGCCTAGACTGAAAACGCTATTTTCCGTGCAGCACAGCAGCCACCTGAATTCTGCTCTGGCCGCGGGGTCTGAGCAGGGCACTGAGAGCAAGGGCTTTGCAGAGGGCTTTGGGTGGGGATGTCACCCGCATCGATCTAAAACAGTCTCTCTAAACCCACCTAAAAAAAGTTTTCCTGCTCAGGTTTAGGTGTGGAGCTCGTAACGGGGGGAAAAAGCCTACAAAACAAACGAACCTTGGGCACTGCCAGGGATCCAGTGTAGTTTCATGTGAGGAACAAACGAGATACCCCTGGAATGGTGGCGTCTGCCCAGCACCGGCTGCAGACACGAGGACACTGAAAGGGAACCTGAGCTTTTTAAATTGAAATTGCAAAGCAGAAAACAGCCCCGCTGCTTATTGTGCAGTGCAGAGAACTTGGGAATCCACCCCGTACTTTGGAGCCATTAATTATTGCTTAATTAGAGCAAGGAGCATTTGCAGGATATGCGATAGCAGATAATGGCTGGTTCTCCAGAGAGACTCGGAGCTGGGCACAGAAATAGCAATTCCTTGCACAAAGGGCAGCTGATTTCATTGGGAAAGGAGGAGAAGTGGCTGATCAAGTTCATGGACAGGGAACATCTTCATGTGGCAGTGCCAACAGCAACCCCAGGGAGTTTAGAGAAATGAAAGGGGGACAGGAGGTGACCTGCAGAAGGTCTGGGGACAGGAGGTGACCTGCAGGAGAAGGTGTGGGGACAGGAGGTGACCTGCAGGAGGAGGTCTGGGGACAGGAGGTGACCTGCAGAAGGTCTGGGGACAGGAGGTGACCTACAGGAGGAGGTCTGGGGACAGGAGGTGACCTGCAGAAGGTCTGGGGAAAGGAGGTGACCTGCAGCTCTGGCCCATCCCTGTGGGGGATGCAGAACCCTCCCTTCTCATTAAGGCCATCCTTTAAGAAAGCTGTCACCAAGCACCCCGATTTCTGTGAGGTCACCTCAGCTTGGGGCTGGCCCTGGGCTGTGCGGGGCTGGGATGGGGTGAACCAAACGTGAGCATCTGGTTTGGTTCCAGACTCAGCAACAGAGCAAGGGCAAACCCTTCCCAAAGGGGCGTTTTGGGACAGCGGTGTCTCCCGGGTGGATCTGTGGGTATGGGACAGGCCCAAGGGGCTGATGTGGCCCCAGTGCACTGATGTGGCCCCAGTGCACTGATGTGGCCCCAGTGCACAGAGACCATTTGGATTGAGGCCTCCTTAAGGAGACAAAACAAAAATTCTTGATATTCACCAGAAAACATCCATCTAAAACTGGTTTTTGAGTCAGAGCTTTGAGTTGCAAAAGAGCCTTGATTTTCTTCTTTGCCCACACTTTCCACGGCGTGTTTTGAAATCAGAAGGTGCAGCTCACTCTGTCCCCTCTCTCCTGTCTCCAACCATCCCTTTAACAGGCACCGAGTGTTCCCAGGTGTTTGAAAACCATCCCATCCCCACAGCTCCTCTGACAGATTTGGGGGTTTCCCTCCTGCTGCTCAGGACCCCATCCCCAAACCCCCTCCTGTGGAGCTGTGTCTGCGCCATCACTGCCCTTGGGACATCCCTCCCTCCCCTGAAGTGGAATTTGTGGAGACCAGCCGCTCCTCTCCCAGGCCCACAAGCCAGGTTTGCACTCCCTGCTGCAGCACAGGCTCCCCGTGCACCTTCCCCGCAGTTTCTGTTCCCCTTTTCAAACCGCAGCTCTTTCCCTCGAGGTGTGAGCAGCAGTTTGTGTGAGCGTGTGAAACCTCTGTGGGAACACTCCAATCTCGGCCTCAAACCTTTCAGAGCTCCGTCACGAAGGTGGCAGCGCCATGGCTGCACTTCAGGGTTTCTCCGCCTCCCTTCATTCCAGCCAGGAGCAAAATCCTGGCCCACAGATGCATGACCCAAAGCCTTTCTCGGGAATTTCATTGCATTTCTCTTGCTCCAGTCCTCAAAGTCACCCAAATGTTCAGATTCTCCACCGAACCGCCCTCCCCTGCCAGCTCTGTGGCAGCAGTGATTCCATGAGCTCGTTCCTGCCTCCCCAGCCGAGGTCCCTGAGCAGATCAGTGTGATCTGCTCCCAGGTTGGGTCCTGCACTCCCCTGGGCCCTGCCCAAGCCCCACAGACCCCTCTCAGCACAGAGCGGGCCTGTTTTTCCTGGCTCAGCCTTCAGCTCCGTGCAGTTCTTGCACGAATCCCCATCTTTCCCAGCTTAAGGAACAATTTCCCGGGAGGAAGTGTGTCAGATCCTCTGCTGAAGCCCACCAGAGGGACCTGCATTCCCTTTGCAACAGGATGTGGTATGGGATTGAAAGAGGGGACGGGGCGAGTCTGTCCTGGATGAATACCTGTCCCTTTCCCTCTTTCTCTCTCCCTTCACTTCTCTCATCTTTCTCTGGAAATTTTAAACTCCCCGAAGCTCACTGGGAGTTCCTGCTGTTCGCACTCCTCCTTGTGCAGATCACCCAGAATTTCACTGTACTGAGTGCCCTGATTCAGGCTTTTGCCTCGAGCATGGGACTGTCCAGTCCCAAACCCTCCTTCATCAGCCTTTTCTCAAGCTGATCTCTCATTGTGGAGCTGTTGCACATCATTATTTTAAGCCTTGATCCCAACTGCCTCTCGGGCAGCCTCACATCCATCCTCATCCCTCTTTCCATAAACCCAACTCCACCTTTTCCTTCAGGATCCCACAGCACAATGGGATCCTCCTCTGCTCTTCCCCCCTCTCCCACAGAGCCCCCTTTGTGGCTCAGCCCTTTGCTCCCACCCTCAGACCTCACCATCACCGCTCTGGTCCTTCCGGAGGTTGTTATTTGTGCAGCCACCTGGGAATTTTCCCCACCCACTCTTCCCTTCACCCCCCACTGAGTTGCAAATTCCATGGTTTTGCCCCTTTGGCTTAAAAAAATCCCACATCCCCACACTCAGCTTGCTGGGCTCCTGTGGCCAGCTGACCTCACTAAATAATTTTATTAAATTTCCCCTAACTTGCCCTTTATGAAACCAACCCCCCACTCACAGTCTTGTCCGTTTGGGATTTTTTTCCCCCTTCCCTTTAATTCAAACTGAATCAACCCCTGGCCACTCTGTCCAAGGTTATTTTCTATGACCAGCTCCTCTGCAGAGCCCTCACCCCTTGCCAAACCCACGTCTGAAATAGCATCCACCTCCGATTGCTCCCATGACTGACTGGTGCAGAAAGGGGTCCTTTGCACCCACAGTTCCTTGGCTCCCTCCATTCACAGGATCATCGCTCCTCTGGTCTGCACCCTGTAGGATGATGCTTCACTGCTGTGCTCTGCCCAGGCCGAACTCTGGAGCTGCCTCTGCACAGAGTCCTGAGTGGGTTTTGTGCTGGTTGTGACTGTGGGAATGTGGATTTAGGGAGAGCTACAAGGAGATCAATGTTCATGGAATCCCAGACTGATTTGGGTTGGAAGGGAACTTAAAGCCCATCCAGTGCCACCCCTGCCATGGGCAGGGACACCTCCCACTGTCCCAGGTGGCTCCAAGGCCTGTCCAGCCTGGCCTTGGGCACTGCCAGGGATCCAGAGGCAGCCACAGCTGCTCTGGGCACCCTGTGCCCGGGCCTCCCCACCCTCCCAGGGAACAATTCCTTCCCAATATCCCACCCATCCCTGCCCTCTGGCAGTGGGAAGCCATTCCCTGTGTCCTGTCCCTCTGTGTCCTTGACCCCAGTCCCTCTCCAGCCTTTTTGTAATCCCTCTTTAGGCATGGGAAGGTTTCATATCAGAAAAGTACCAAAAGCCTGTCCAAATTCCCCAAATCTCCCTAACACAGCTTTGCCATGGGATGGGTGGTTACAGACGAGATTATCTCACTCATGGATATCTCTGACAAACCCATCATTTAAGACTCTGAATGAGCAGTGATTTTCCAGTGCAGAGTTTAATCCAACCTTTCCTGTGTTTAAATCCCTCGTCCACATTTCCCTGTGCTGGACACGGCCTCCAGGAGCACCTTGGCAGGGCAGGAATCAGCCACTCTGTTTTGCTCCTGTTGTCCCTAAATATGACATTTATTAGCAGCAATTGCAAAAATAAAGTTCAGGTACAGTGACCAGGGCTGTGTGATTTTACCAGACTCTTAATTTCAGTTTTCCCACCTTAAGAGTGTTTAAATCCCACTTTAACTTCCCAGCCAAGTGATTTCTACAACCAGAGTGCAAAGCAGAATGAGATTATTCCACATGTACTGAGCCTTGTGGCCTCGGGACTGCAAAAGGGACACAGTTCAGCTCCAACTCGGGACATCTCCTGCCCATCCCGTGTTTTCCGAGCGGTGTTTGAGGCGGACAAAGGCGTGGCGGTGTCCCCACGAAGGTCTCGGCAGCGCTGGGGTGGTGCCCGAAGGATGGAGCTGTGCCGCGCTCCCCCCATCCCTGCCTGGGGCGGTCGGGGGGACCCTCAACACCTGGGAAATGCTCCGATTTCTGCAGAACTCCGCTCGCTTTGGGCCGCTAGAGGGGGGTGCCTGTGCTGCTGCGAGCGCCGAGCCTTGAAAGCGTTTGGAGATAACACGGGAACATCACACGGCGGCTCGGAGCCGCGCTCCCCGGCTGGCAAACGGCGAATGGAATAGGAAATAAAAGCTGTCAGCGAACAAATGTGCTGCTGCTGAGGGTATGGGGAGCTGGGGAAGGAGTGACACGGACGGGAAGGCTCTGGGTGACGGTGAGGAAGGAGCTGGGGGTGATGTGACACAGAAGGGAGGTGGGTTTTGAGCAGAAAAGGTGCCAAATCCCCAGAAAGTACCCTGAAAATTCCACTCTCTGTCAAGTGCCTGGTCCCGAGCATCACGAGTCCCCCAAAGCCAGGCTTTTTCCCGCCTGCATCCCCTAGGCCAGCTCAGCCCGGCTGTCCCCAGGGCTGCAGGGTGGCGGACAAGGGGAGCTACGAGGTGGCCCCGGGGCTGTGTCTGCTTGTGGGACCGAAGGGGCTCATCCACAGTGACCTTATCAATATCCTTTGGGCTTATCAGTGTCTGTGCCTGTGTGCAGGGAGGGCTCAGGCAGGGCCTGGGCTCGGCTCCAGGGCCCAGCAATGGCCCCAGAGCAACGGGCAGGGACTGAGCCCAGCAATTCCCCCTGCACAGGAGGCAGAACTTCTGCCCTGGGCAGTGCCCGGCCCTGAACAGAGGCCAGAGAGGGGCTGGGGTCTCCTCCCTGGGGATGTTCCAAACCCACCTGGACACACTCCTGAGTGACTGCTCAGGGGACCCTGGGTGAGCTCCACAGGTCCCTCCCAGCCAGGGCCACTCCGAGGTTCCGTGTCTGTGGTGCCCAGAGCGGGGTCATTCTCGTTTGGGACAGAGGAGGAGCCCCCCAGCAGCAGGTGAGGCTGGGAAAGAGGAGGGAGAGAGAACGAGGATGGAGAGAGGGTCAGGGAGAACCTGTTTGCGTGGAGAACAAGTCCCACATTCCAAACCGGAATGAATTCTCCTGTTGTGGCACCTTCTCCCCAGTTTTATGAAACCGTGAGCCCTCCTGCAGATGTCCTTTGCCCGCCATGGCACGGGACAGTGTCCCTGTCACCCTCCCCACGCGTGGGGAGCAGGGAGGGAGCGCGGAGCTGCTGTCAGGCATCCCCTGCCACATCCATCCAGCCCTTCCCCGTCTGTCAGCGCCTCGTGGGGGATGTACGGCAATTAACGCCTCACGCTCGTGACTGCTTCCTGGTTTTTGCTTTTTCTTTCATATATTATTCATTTTTCCTACTTGTAGTCGATGTTTGCAAGTCTCCCCGCTTTGAGCTGCAAGGAGAGCACTGGGCTTGAAGTGCTTGATGGTGGTGACGTCTGGGCGCCTTTGTGCTGCCGTTTGCCTGAGCAGGTTTGTGTGGGAAAGGGGAATTGACGAGGCAGGAGGGGAGGGCTGGGATCTGGGATCCAAAGTGCATCCCTGCCCCTGGATCCCTCCCAAACCCAGCCCTGGGGGTGCCCCCATCCCACTCCTGCCCAGCCCGGGGCTTCCTCGGAGATGCTGAGGAAGGGGGAGGCCCGTACGTTTCTAGAGGATGGATTTTTCTTATACTTTCTGCAATTATCTGTCCTGAAAGTCCCCTTGGAATGCAAAATACCCAAGTTTTGTTCAGCCAAAATACAAAACTCTGAGCTCTGTGGCAGAGAATCACAGAGTCTCCTGAGCTGGAAGGAACCCACCAGGATCTTGGAGTCCAACTCCTGACCCTGCACAGACACCCCGACAATCCCACCCTGTGTCCTGTGGCATTGATTTAATTTGTTCATTCGATTTGCCTCTCACTTCTGCATTTTTATTTTTAATCTTTCTTGTAGGACCTTCTAACAAAAACAGATAAATGAATTTTAACATTTATTTCCCAAAACTTCCATCAGCACCCAGAAGAAGCCTCGAGGTGCTGGGATTTCCTGGAGAAGGTTGACCAGACCCCGTTTCCAGCCGAAAGTGAAGCTGAAATCAGAAGGAATATTAATGGCACAGACTCCAATGCAACTTTTATTTGGAATCTGCCAGGCAGTGATTTAAAAATGCAACATCTGAGAAGAAATTTTCCTCTCAGCATTTAACCAATGGTTTGAAATTCAGTTCACACATCAACGACGTCACTCGAACACAGGACCTGACATTTATTTCACCTGGAGCTGCTGAGCTCTGGTGAAAACAGGGGCTGGAGAGCAGAGCTGGCCACAATTGCATTAAAAAAAAACCCCTGCTCTTAAATTTCTGAAACACATGACATGAGATTTGAAGGGTCTGCCTTCAGTGTGAGACACACTCAATATTCCCTAAAATCTGATTATGGCTCGAGCATCAACATCCTGTTCTTTCCAACAGAGATGGCCAGAGAACAGAAGGTTTGTCTGAGGATTTCAGAGGCAGGAACATGGGCAGGGGTAATTCTTGCTTTCGCCAGAATAATGAAACTTTGGATTTCAGCGGATTTTGGAAAGGGAGAAGTCGAGCTGGAAAATTTCTCTGATTTTTCAGAACCAAACCGAAATGCTGCAAATCACCTTGGCTGATTCGACCAAAACAGAAAAAGACCACCCTCACCAATTATGTTCCCTCAGTAATGGTCTTGGTGTGCTCCTTCCTCTTCCACCCCCCTGAACAGCACTGGAAGTGCTGTTTATGATTTAAATCTTATTTATGATTGCAGCGGGGTTATCACATCACAGGAGGGGGTTTGCCCGTTTTCCCCGAGATTTTGGTCAGTGTTTGGGGATTCTGTTTTCATATCCCCAAAACCTCCCTCAGGAAGAGCTGATCCCCAAACCCAGGGATGGGGAAATGCCCCAAGTCAGTCCTCACCCACTGGTGAGAGAACCCCCTCAGGGGCGTTGCTTTGGTCAGGCCTGTCCTGAAGGGATGATTTTGTCCAAGTGGATCAAATCCCACCACATGGAATGGACTGGGATTTTTTCTTGCCATTCCACGGGGATTCAGACCCGTGGGGACCAGACTGCCACGGTGCCACCAGGCAGCAGCAGAATCAGGGGTTTTTTTGGAAGGATATCAGTTTTATATCTGCATTTTATTCCGGGGGCTTCGCAGCTGCGTAGGAATTTTAAGCAGGATGGAGACTGGAAGGACCTGGCAATGATAATTAATGTGGGAGCTGGGACCTGACTGTGGGAGAAAACAATAACAAAGTTAAAGCATTCGGGCTCTGTCTGGAGCACTCTGCAGGCTTGGGATAATTCTTGAGCAGGAGAGGCTCGGTGTCGTCGTGTCCACACGAGAACCAAGGAGAAGGAAAAGCTGTCCTGAAAAAACCACAAAACCCCCAATAAAAATGAAAATATTTTGCTTTTCTGATGGAAAATTGTAACAAGACCAAGAAATGTGGGGAAGTTTAAAAGGATCCTGGGGTGGAAGGCAGAAGGGGTGCAGCAGCCGGGATTTCTCCGGGTGTTTTACAGCTCTGTGGTGTCACAGGTTTGGGCTTTGCTCTGCCTGACCAAACTGGAGATGGCTCCTGCCTTGCTGGGGTTGTTTTGCACAGGACCTGGTCCTTGGTGTCCCAGAGGAGCCCTTGCACCTAATTCCCATCAGCTGCAGGGCAAAATCCAACGGGGTGGACAAGGCACTCAATGACTCTGACCCTAAAAATCCTCAAAATGGAACAGCAGCTCAGCACTGGAGCCGTTCAAAGGCCACTTTGCCACCGCTGGGAGAAGCCTGAGGGGGAAAAATCAGCCTTGGCTTGGTTTGAGGCATGGCCCAGATCCTCAGGCTCCATCAAGGAAGGCCTGATGGCAAAAACGGATTCTTCTCTACTGGGGGAGCCAAATCTTTTCCTATTAATGATCACCAGGGTTTTGTGCTCGGTGCAGACGTGCCTGGAACTACAGAAACAGCTCCGGGGAGTTGCAAGGTGTACAAAAAAATTACATTAGAAACTGTCCAAATTGGAATAATTTAAAGAGAGTTAAAAAAGGGCATTCAAGAATAGACTTGTTCTAAATGTCTCCACGCTGATTTCTCTGCCTCCAAATGTGAGGTGCAGGTATTTGTGGAGTTACAAGTAGGTCAGTTATTTTTGTCACTCATTATTACTTGTGAAAAATGTGTGTAGCAAACGTACCAACATTCTGTAGCAGCTGAATTTGGGGCGCTGGCATTTCCCTCACGCGTTCGTAGGGTATGAACGACACCATTTCCTCGTCTCAGTGTAAAAGGCGGCGATTTCCAGAGCCCGGCCCTGTGGAACCCCACTCTGCTGGCATGGAGGCGCCTCTGGGATTCCCCGGGTCAGTTCGCAGTCTCAGGGGAGCTGGGGGCACCTCCCTGGAGCTCCGTGGGGTTTGGGTCTCCCCCGGGCCACGGGATTGGGTTTTTTGCTGGTATTTGCAGGGCTCCTGGAAGGGCAGGGGCTGTGCCCTGCTTGGAGGCACCTCCTCGTGCTTCAGGGGATCTCTGGCTGCCTCTGGAGTCAGCAGAGAGACTCCACAGGATCAGGGAATACCCTGAAGGAATCTCTTTGGAAGGGACCCACCAGGATCACCCAGTGCAGCCCCTGGCCCTGCCCAGACGCCCCAACAACCCCACCCTGGGCATCCCTGGCAGCACTGTCCAAGCCCCCCTGGAGCTCTGGCAGCCTCGGGGCCGTGCCCATTCCCTGGGGAGCCTGGGCAGTGCCCAGCACCCTCTGGGGGAAGAACCTTTCCCTGACCTCCAGCCGGAGCCTGCCCCGAGTGGGCGCGGAGCCCTCGGAAGGGGATGAGATGTGCAGGAGCAGCTCAGGGCGTGCTGGGCTCGCTCTCACCTCCTGCAGTGCCCTCCTGGGCCAGTGAGCCCAGCCTGTGCCCACATCCCTCGGGCTCTTCGGGGAGCACAGGGATGGTGAGGGAGGGTCTGATCCTGCATCCACGTCTCATCTCTCAGGAGCAAAGTGGACGTTCCGTCGCTGTGTCTGTGCTGACGACTTTCACCACGGTTCGAGAGAAATTTTAGCTATTTTTCACATAAAATGAAGAATTTTTCCTCACTTCCTCATTTCAAATAATTTCTTGGGACTTTGCTTCTTCCTTGAAGAAAAAGACAAAAAGGAAAAAAACCCCAAATAAAAGCGTTTTCTGCATCTTGCACCGCGGCCTGTGAAAATCCTGGCCCCGAGGCTGAATTGTGACGTTGAGTCCCTCTGAGTGATCATTTACTGCATTTTCTTTCGGGAGTTTTAAATTTCGTGTCATTCAACTTCAGAGAATATTCTTCTGCTGTTCCAAATATGAAAATAATGAATCAGAAAATTATTCCTTTTCCTCCGGACCATTCATTATTTCCCATTCCCTTCCCTGGTCCCCACTTCTTTCTCTCTCCTTCCAAACCTGGTACCCCCCACTTTGAAGTCTCTGCACAAGAGCCCCTTCTCTCTCTGCAATACCTGTTTTCAGAGGGAGTTCTGCTATTCAGAGGTGCCTAAGGCTGATCCTCAAAGAGGTTTAAACACCTAAATTCCACCGAAATTGAGGCGAATGAGCTTTCTGAATGCTTTTGAAAAGCCGGGGCTTGTGCTGCTCCATTAGGTGCATTTGAAAGCCCAGGACTGAATGCAGCCGCGGGGATGTCACGCAGACAATCTGGGCAATGGTTTTAGGATGTCCTTTGGATTTATTTTATTTTTTTCCCCTCACTTTTTCCCAAAAAAAANATACAAAAAAAAAAAAAAAAAAAAAAAAAAATCAGTCAAAAGGCATTTAGAGAAAATTGTGGAGTCCGTTTGGACACGCTCTCAAAGCGAGTCTGTGATTTCCCTCTAACGACTGCCTGTGAAAATTTCTTTGAAATATTCCCTCACTTAAAAAGCAGAAAAGTTGTCCAAAACCAGAGGAATTGCACACAAAATGAGAGATTTTTCTCACCAGGCAAACGCAGCATTTGCTGTTGAGCGAGTGAGAGCTCGTGAGCTCTCGTGAGCGCTGGTGCTTGGTGCCTTCATCAACCACGGGCTCCATTATCCCTCTGAAATCTCCCATTCCGGAACATTTTCCATCTCCCAACTTCCCCTCTCCTGTTTAGGCCATTCCACTCATCTGATTCGGTATTAATGCCTCTGAGAAGGAGAAGTTTAATTTATTTTTAAGACTTGGGCTCTGTCAAGGTCAGTGGTTGTACAAAGCCAGCCAGAACTAAATTTGGCAGAGTATAAAATGTATATTTTTATTTATTTCCAAGCTCCAGGAGAATCCTGGGTGTTCCAGTCAATGGCAACCAAACCCCAGTTAAACCAACACAGAAAGAGAGCGAAAACAAAAGGAGATTTACGGTGCTGGGGTAAGGAAATATTCCAGGAAAGCCCGAGGTGCAGGATTGAGGAGGGAGCATCACCTGCATGAGAAAGAAAACCCCGAAGCTCCTTTATCTGAGCAGGAAAGCAGCACTCCTCTCAATTATGTAGGAATTGGAGGAATCCTGCTTCCCTTGTGGCCTGGTCCTAGGAAACCCACACAAAAGGCGCAGCCTTCCAAAAGCTTTGGCAAATCCCCGCTTCCACAGGCTTAAAGCTGGAAATTGCAGCTCGGAAAAAAGAACAAAAAAAGGAGGGTGAGGAGGGAACAGAGGAAAACTTTCTGGAATAAAACCCTCTTTTAGCATTTTTTTCCTGCCGTTTTTGCTTTGCTGGCAAGCGACAAAACCTCTCCCCAGCAAGGCCAGGGGTTGTGGGCAGGTGAGATGAGCTGGGGGCTGAGAAGGGCTCCAGGGGAAGAGAACTCATCCCTTTCCCTGCTCGGGCAGGGCTGAGGCTCATCCCCTCCCCGGGAGAGGGGCTCGAGCACCTTCTGTATGTCACACACGGCCACCACAGCCCCGGGGACAGGGATGGGGAGCAGAGGGATGGGGCAAGGGAAGGTTATTTGTGGATCTGGGCACCCAGAGCACGAGCTCAGCATCCATCCCAGAGAGGAGCTGGGCACGCTCGGGGTTTCGGGTGGATCATCACCCTGATTTCCAGCTCTGCGTGGGTTGGAACGTGCCACGTCCTTCTGTTGGGCTTGCAGGGAGGCAAAACCTGACTGGAATCCGTATTTCTGCTGTGGGTTTTAAAAATAAAACTAGAGCGGGCTCATTCCAGCCATCAGCCCTCGTTTTCAGGCCGGGCTTTCCTCGGCTGCAGCTCCACAAACCATTTTTAATAACCGAGATGAAACATCAGCCTGTGACCTATCACATCATATTGCATCAGTCAAATTGTGTTACATCCAATAATAAACTCCTGCCGCTGATGTTACCCAACATGACAAGCCAAATATAAACCTAGAGCTGGAGAATTCAAAGAAAAGTGCAGTTTTGATAAGCCAAGATCTTAAAAATATCTGAGCTGCTTTTGATGGGGATTCGTAGATTTATTCTGAAGCCTAAAACCCTTGGAGAAATCGGACTGGCTGTGAGCAGGAATATTTTTCTAGACAGTTTGGAGGATATGTGTCCTATAATTGCTTTTAAAATAAACTTCAGCTACTGTTTCCACAAAAACAGCAATTCCTGCCACGAAGCGGGTTGTGAAAAAAACAACAGGAAAAGCAAGACCGAAAACTCCCTCCTGAAATTCAGGCTGACATTATCTGGATTAATAATCAACTAATAATTAATCCAAATATCTGGTTTCAGGCTGCTCCAGAGTGAATTCTGCCAAAGGAAGAATGGGTGAAAATGGATGGGAAAAATCAGAGCATCTCTGATTTTTCACTGTCACGTGGCTCAGTGACAAAATTACTTGCAGGGGAGTTTTTAGTGAAGGGAAGAAAAATCTCCCCAATCAAACCAAAGCAGCTCCTTTTGGGCGAAACATTTTGGTCGCTTTACATTTGGAGAACGTCCCTGGGTTAGGACACAGGAAATGTATTTTAGGCAGAGTCAGCTTTCGAGGGAGCGCAATGAAAACATCAAATCCTTCAACTGGGAGCTGCCATGAAACCTCAGTTATTTGCAAAGTTATCATTCCTTCACAGGGACTGGCAGCATTTTATTTAGAATCATGGAATGGGTTGGGAGGGAATGGACCTTAAAAGTCATCTCATCCCACCCCTGCCATGGCGGGGACACCTCCCACTGTCCCAGGCTGCTCCCAGCCCTGTCCAGCCTGGCCTTGGGCACTGCCAGGGATCCAGGGGCAGCCCCAGCTTCTCTGGGCACCCTGTGCCAGGGCCTCCCCACCCTCCCAGGGAAGGATTTTTGGCACATATTTACCCTAAATTTCCCCTCTTCCAGTCTGAATCCGTTACTCTTTCCCCCATCAATGTTTTCCTACATCCCCTGTGTTTTAAGGGTGTGCACGGGAGGATGAATTTCTGTGTGTGCCGAGCAGAGTCGTTCCCAAAATGTGAATGTCTGGGCTTGAATGGTTACAAAATGTGGTGGAATCCTATGGCTGCAATAATTCCACATCTCATACGTATCAAGCAGAACATTTCCAAAATCCCCACGTTTATAAACTCCTTTGCCCCTGCATTTGAGAGATGTTTGTGCATTCAGGTTGCAGGTATTTACTCTGAAATCCCTGCTAAAAGCTCCTGTCCAAGAGAATAAATCTCTCTGGCCACACCTTGTGGTCATTCTGGCCAGGAGGTCCATCCACATCGAAAAATCATCAATATTTTAAAGTGGGAAAAATTCCTGTTGCCAGTTATTTTGGGAAGTGCTGTTTGGGGTCAAAAGCACCCGGCAGCAGCTGCTTCCCTGGAAATTCCTGCAGAGCCCCGTTCCTGCTGCTCTGGGGTCCACGTTCCCCGCACCAGCGTCCAACAGAACTGGTTTCCCACAGTTTCAAGGGATGAGGCCATAAGGATTTTATATCACGAGTCCTGAGTCATTCAAAGGAAAAAAAATCACATTGAAGCTCCAAGGATTTTATTGCAAAAGCGAAGTAAAAAATCGAAAACACCCAAAGTTTGAAATTTTTGTTTACCGGATGCTTTGGCATCTACTCAGAGTATTTCTGTGTTAATGAGGGGGAAAAATCACACATCGTGCATCCATTGTTTCCTTCTCCTTTTCCTTTCTTGCACATGAAAAAGAGAAAAGAGATTGATTGAGCTGAAATTTGAAGCCAATCTCAGGGGATTAGTTTCATATTCACTTAGTTTCCTGTAAAGCTTCTGCATTTATAGTTATTTTTAAAGAAAAACTAAACTGAAGGTTGAAAGCCATTAGCAATAACTCACTTGGATTTTAACTCATTCTGATGTTTACTTATTTTGATTTTAATGCACTCTGATATTCTTATGCCATTTGCTGGCACATTTCCATGGATTCAAGGAGCTGAATTGTTCTGATTTGCCAGTCTGGGAGCAGGAAGGAATTCAGAGCGCCAGACCCACTGAGCACCCAAGTTCCTTAGGATTTAATTGCATTTAATATCTATTGATAAAGGTTTGGTTTAACCCTTTCAGGAGCGTTGCCTTCATCCAGCCTGACAAAAATGCCTCTGGATTCATCCCAGAGTTTCCTGATGGCCTCAAAATCTGAGGCATCATGAGCAGGGATATTTTTTTAGTTTGGTGCAACCCCGGAGGTGCAGA
Source organism: Mohoua ochrocephala (assembly GCA_013398855.1). Taxonomy (NCBI): domain Eukaryota; kingdom Metazoa; phylum Chordata; class Aves; order Passeriformes; family Acanthizidae; genus Mohoua; species Mohoua ochrocephala. Next base: position 310,806 of record VZTA01027067.1, read on the forward strand.
GCAGGTTGCACCCCACAGGTGCTGGGGCTGTGTGTGACCGTCTCTGCTTGTCCCGTGCCCAGGAGCCACTTCCTGGAACCTGCACATCAATCTGGAGAGTGAATTCGGGAGGTGCTGCCTCGAGCAGGGAGGCTCAGCACAAGGGAATAAATAAGTGTGTGGGTAATTCGGGCTGTGGGGGCTCAGCAGCTCCAGCAGCAGCAGGGAGGGGTGGGTTTTGTCCAGCACCACCACTGCAGAGCACACAGAGCCAGAGGGGATTCCTGAAAATGCAAACCCCGAGCCCTGGGAAGCCTCGGGGCCGAGTGAGCAGCGAGGGGCTCCTCCCTCCCCTGCACAAAATGCACCAGGAAGCTCCTGGAGGATCCCACTCCAAAATCCCCTGATCATCCTGACAGGGAGGGAGTAAACTCAAGCCCTAAAGGCAGCCAGGCTTCCCTGGGCAGATCCTCATTTTCTCCTTGCAATATCCTTTAATCTTCATGCCTGTGGGAGTTACTCCTTCCCTTCAACCAAATAAAAAGCTCCCATCAAAACCTGTGAGCGCCCTTCTGGCTGGGAGGACCTCACTCCAAACTGCCCTTCCTGCAGGAATGGCACTTTCCCAGCAGATTTCCCGGGAGAAGAGCCAGGTTTGACCCTCAGCACCATTTCTCTCCTAACTCGCAGGGTGGCATCGGGGCTGTTCCTGTGCCATTCCCTCTGTGCAGGCTGGGACAGGTCGTGAGCACTTCGTGAGTCACAGATCGTGAGATGTCGGAGGAGGAGTGTCAGCATCTGAGAGGATCCAGAAAAGAACAGCCAGAATGATGAGAGGTTGGGAATCATGACATGTGAAGAGATGGTAAAAGAATTGGGTTCCTCTAGTCTAAAAAAGCAGCACAAACTTGACTAAAGCCATAAAAACGGTGCCTTTTGTGGCAGGGCCGAGTCAGGATACAACAAACCCCACTGAGAGCGAGGTTGAGCTGTGCTGGGGCACACACGAGGTGCTTTACCTCGGACACGGGAGCTTCACTCACCTGGAACACCAGCAGCTGTGCTCTGCTGCAGCCTCCTGCTGGGACAGGGGGTTCTGCCTCAGAGCCGTCCTGCTCCTGCTCCAAACACAAAATACCTCACCCTGCCACCTCACAGGAGAAACCTGAGCAACCTGGAATGGTTCCAGTTCGGAGTATGGACACCCGACCTCAAACCAGCTGGGAATTCTGGGGAGGGGGAGCTCCTGCGGGTTCTGTCCGGCCTGAGAGCAGAACCACGGAGGTGGTGCCAGGGAAGAGACCCAATCAGTGAGAGTATTTCATCTTTTGGGGACCCCGAGGGTGTCCCCTGCTGCACGTGGGGAGACTGCCTGCCATCAGACAGTACAGCTGTGGTGCCAGGGTCTGGCTGCCAGGCTGGGCAGGTCACAAAAGGGAAATCCCTGTCCTGCCCCATGAGCAGCCCCATGCGTCACCTTTTAATTCGAGGCACTTTTGTCCTTCAGACCCTGAAACTGCAAACTTAACGAATCCAAAGAGCTGAGTCCAGCCTAGTTTGAACCTTCCCTTCCCTGACTGCCCTCTGATCCGGAGCAATGGGAAGGGGCAGTAAGGAACTGGCTGCTCCTGGGAGCACATTCACCTGGGGTTCCTATAAAATCCATGGAAAATGTGCAGTGATTGGTGATCAGGAACTTGCTCCAGTGGGTTCGTGTCAGTTGCTTAAAGAACTACACCTGTGCATTGCTCCTGGTGAGCTGTGAACTTCAGGGTGGGCATTTTGGACGGACCTTGGTCTAACCCCTTTGTGTTTGGAATTATCCATCCTCACCTTTTCCTTGCTGCCATCCCATTGTTCTGCCTGTGATGGGCCCTCAGTCCACAAGGTCCCTCTCAGGGCTGCTGCAATGAGGAACCATCAGCACATGTTTTGCTATTTCCATCTAAAAATGCCCTTTTAGAGATGATCACCTTCATCATAATTGCAGCAGGGCCCAATGCCAAGTGAAATGAAATGGAATTGGAAGCACCTCTGGTGCCTCTGACATGCAGGAGCTGTGGAAAGCAAGGTCACAGTGGCCTTCAGGTGGAGCAGAGGCACCAGAAGGGCCTTTTGGAGCATCTCCAGTCCATATGAACAATTCCTGTGTTTGAGCCCAGCTCTGCCCTGGCTGACCCTGCTTTAGGAGGAGCTGGACACCCTGGAGAAGGTAAATCCTCCACCTTTCCACCAAAACGTTCAGCAGCAGCCCCTGCAGGGCACCGAGCTGGCCCAGGACACGGGGATGGCTCAGATTTCTCCCAGCTTTGCCGGGGAGCTTTGGGCCAGCAGGATCCCTGCTGGCAGGGGCAGCGTTAAGGGCCCGTCACAGGGTGTGGATAATCCAGCAGGAATGTGCTCAGTGCCAGGCCTGACCCCAGCCCGGGAGCTGGCACTGCACAGGTGGCACCGCACAGGTGGCACTGCACACAGAGCCCGGGGAATGCTGCTCACCTTGAAATTCCCTGAGAGCAAAGCTCTCATTCTGCTGAACTGGCAACGTGAGGGGAAAACCCCAAATATTTCATTAACCCTCACGGGCAATAACAGAATAAACCATAAACATCCTGCAGCTGCATCATCACCTTCAACCCTCCCTCACCCTGGGCCACGGCCCTGAGGCAGCGCTGCCAGGGGAAGGTTTGATCACTTCATGGGCACCGTGGCTCACCCTTATCAGCAGGACAAACCCCCTCTGATCACTGATCCCGTGTGAGCAGATCCCTGCCCTGCTCCCTGCATGCCCCAAAGTGCCACGGAGCCAAATTCGCTCCCGAGCCAGCGGAACTGAAGCACACAGCAGGAACTGCAAGCTGCAGAGCCAGGCAGAGCAGTTGTGGCTGCAGGGATGGCTGAGTGCTTTGCTTCTCCTGCGAAGTGCTGTCAGTTCAAATCCATAATGGAACCTCGAATAAAATGAACTCGTTTTTCCTGGCTGGAAACTTCCCAGGACTTCCAAGTAATCCGGTGTCACATTGCCAGCAGAATTGGGCAAATGATTTATCCCACCATTTTTGTCTCTTTTTTTTTCCATCGTGCCACATCTGTGGGTGGTTCAGGATATTGCTTGATCAGATTTCTCTGACGAGACGATGGCAGGGCTGTTTTCCACTTCATGATGGTCATACCGGGAAAATCAGACCTTTCCTTGCTGGGAGCTGTGGTGCAGTTTCTACTCCAGTGCAGTTTCCTGCCACCCTGCCAGGCTGCGGGAGGAGCTCCAGAAGTTACCCCAGGCACACGTGGGCAAGGAAAGACGTGCAGAACTCCAGGTGCTCCAAGCAAAAGCAGCAGTTGCTTGGCTGAGCCGATTCCATCCCATTTTTCCTGCGGGATGCATGGATGGTGTGTCCCTAACCCGAAGGAGAGGGCCGGGGGATGTGTGTGAGGGCCAGGGCTGCAGCCACGTCCCACAGAAGTTGTGGTTGCACAGTCTGGAGGGTCAGTTCCTCTCTCAGGCTGGGAGGGGCTGAACCCACAGCTTGAGGTGCCCCAAAAGCCAATCCCAGTGTGAAAAACCAGGGCTGAGATGTTCTCATGCTCCAGGTTTGTAGAGTCCTCCTGAAGTATCTCTCAGAATCCCAGAAAGATTCATGCCTTGGGTTGGGAGGGACCTTAAAGATCATCCAATTCCTTAAAATTCATCCAGGACACCTTCCAAAAGAAGGTTTGAGGAACTGAGATTGGCTCGATGGCCTCGGCCCAACCACCCATTCCAGAGACCTGGGAGTGACCACAGCTCCAGAAAAGCTGATGGATGAAATCAAAAGAGCCCCGAGGACTTTCAGTGCACATGAACATCAAATTCACCTACAAGGAGGGGGGAAACAGTGGAGCAGCTGGAGGCTGAGTCCTGCTCAGAAAGGGTCAGGCTTTAGAACAAACCAGACAGAAAGAAATATGAAAGGTGTGGGGGAAAAGGGGATTCTGTGCAATAAGGAAATTGCCTTACAAATAATTCAATCTGCTCTTTAAATGCCCGGTGTATCAGGCAGCAAGATGCAGCAGAATGTTTTAGAAATAGATTTCATTGAGGAAAAAAATCCTATAGTGCTGATAAGTGGCAGACAGCTCAAGAAAATTCACTAAACAAAGCCGGGCGAGTGGGCCAGCAATAAATGTAACCCAGGTGAGCAGGCTGGAGGTAGAAAGCAACAATAACTGCAGGCAGTGATGCCTAAATGTGCTGACAGCTCCCATTATGAGACTCAGTTCTCAGTTTTTGATAACTTTGCTACTTTAATTCACTCGGGCTGCAGCTCTCCCAGCCGAGCTCCGCTCCAGACCAGCTTTGAAAAATTGCTGCTGTGGATCAGTGCTGGGGGTAAGGTCTCTGGGAATTGATTAGGCAGGAATGACTCCACATCCTTTTCCTCCAAAACGCTCTAAAAATCAGGAAATTCATCCAAACGCTACGTTAGAAGGGAAGTGAGGCTCCGAAGGGAAGCACCAGAGGATGTGGAAGGGGCAGCAGGGAGGTTGCCCTGCTCTGTTGGGGCTTTGGCTGGAGAAGCCCAGCGCTCCTGCCAGGCAGAGCCCTCCTGTGATGTGATGTCACTGCCAGGTGTGGAGGTGTCAGAGTGCCACACACCACCAGATTTTCCCTTTCGGCCTGGGAGACAGAAGAGCTGTGAAAATGTGCCTCTGCCATTAGAGCTCCATTTGCAATATTGATTGGTGGGAGTGGGGACAATCTCCCGAGCCAGGTTTGTCGTGGCCCTTTCGGTTGCATCCACAAACTGGTCCCTGGAGTTGGAGCAGGGACCAGTAACAGCAGCAGGGGCTGAGAGCTGGTTCTCCCTCCCAGGGCCGCCTGCTCTCAGCACCACAAAGTCAGAAGGAACCTCAGCACTGCTGCTGAAAATTCCCAAGGAATCCAGGGATACCTGTGGATGTAGGCACATGGCTTTCGTCTGCTTGCAGAGGGAATTCAGCATCTTAATTCTAGCAGGGCAATTATCCTCCTACAGGCCCCACTCCTCACACGAGCGCTTGTTTGCAGTGCAGTTCCTGTTTCATCCCCCACTGCACTCCTGGAGAAGCGGGGACACTGAAAAGCATCCGTAGGCAGGGATGTGAGTGGGAACCGTACTGGTAAAATTATAACAGTGGTATAATTATCCTGATCAATTTTCCATATAAAAGAGACTTCAGAAGAACTCATTTGTTTAACTATGTAAGCCTCGGCCTTTACTCCAGTGGCATCTCTGTTCACCAATCAACATAATGAACATAGGCAATTAAGGTGCACCAGAAACCTGGTTACATTTCCTAAAGGCATTTCCCAATGTCCAAATGCTTGATTTGCAAAATTAATGAGCTGCTGAAGTCCCTTGGTATAAATCAGCACATCTCGACTGACTTCAGATGAGATCCCCTCATCCAGCTGAAGGTTGGGTCCTTTGTTAGCCATGGGCTGCTCTGGGAAGCAGAATGATGGTTATTTTCAATATTTACAGTTTGATCCTGGAAGTTAATTTGGACAGAGGACCCAGAGATGGAATTAAACAGAAGCCTGGGCACAAGCACTCATGCAAAGAGGGAAAAAAGGCTTTTTCCTGGGGGCTGAGTTGTGCCTCGTGCGGTGCCCCACTGTGATGGGCAGACTTGCAGCCCCTCATTTTCACCCAGGCAAGTTTCTTCCCAGAGAACTGGGTACAACGTGCAGGCTGTGGCCCCCCAGATGCCAGGGAGCAGCAGTGCCCCTCGTAAGCAGTGGGGTGCAACGGTGGCCGTGGCACATTTGCCGTTTGCTGGGTGAATCCCATGGAAACGTGGCAAAGATTCTGGTCCTCGATCGCTCGGCAGCAGAAAGCGAAGGGATGTCAGGTCCTCTCTCACAACTGTGTTGGCTGATGCTGCCCTCAGGGGGTGAGACTCCTCCTAAAACCTCTGAAGTGTTTGTGGCTGATTGGAGTGAAAGCGATTTGCTCTAAACCCTGCCCATGTTTAGTGGGTTTGGCACTAAAGGACCAGCCCCGCTCCTGCAAAGGACTTGATTTCCATTCTCCTACCAGCACTTGGGGCCAGAAAAGTGTCAGCAGGAGAAGCGGTGCAAGGGGCAGTGTCAGGGACATCCTGAGACCCCACAGCTCCATCACCTGCCCTCGGGGACCCGTCCTCACCCCACACTCAGATCTGGGAGCAGCTGGGATTTGTAGGGAAAGGGAGGAGTTTGGAATCTGAATCTGGCCCACAGCTGCTGGCTGCACCCTCCCCCAGGGCCGTGGCATCCCTCAGACTCGTGCCGAGGCCAGGGGAGGTTTATGCTGGATATTAGGAAATATTTTTTCATGGAAAGGATGGTCAGGCTGCCCAGGGAAGGGTGGAGTCTCCATCCCTGGATGGATTTAAAAGAGGTGGATGTGGCACTTGGGGATGTGTGGTGGCCTTGGCAGTGCTGGGGGAATGGTTGGATCTTTGAGGCCTTTTCCAGCCTAACTGATTCCATGATTCTGTGGTTACTGGGCTGCCTTCCCTGCTCTTTCCTTGCTTGCTTATCCTCATGGACAAGGCTCCAGGTTACCCTGCAGTGATCAAACATGAAAAGCAGGGCCTGTGCATCCTGAGACAAAACTCCCCGAATTTTCAAGGCAGGAGTTTTGGCCAATTAGAGCAGCTGTACAGAAATCCTGAAGGAGATGTGTAATTTTAAATGGATGAGGAATTCTGGCCTTGCCAAGGCCCTGACCCTGGGGAGCTGCTGAGGGGTTGGGCCTGGGCCTTATCAGAAAGGGGATTCCAGCTCTGCACCTGAGCTCCTGCCATGGAACAGAACAGAATGGAACAGAATTAAATGGAATGGAATGGAATGGAATGGAATGGAATGGAATAGAATAGAATAGAATAGAATAGAATAGAATAGAATAGAATAGAATAGAATAGAATAGAATAGAATAGAATAGAATAGAATAGATCACCTGCTGGATGTGGAGCAACAACCCTGAAGTTCTTCCTAGAGCTGGATCCATCCAGGCTCGGGCTCTGCACTTCAGGAAGAACATGGGACAGCTGGCAGTGAGTGCTGGAGGTGAGTGCCAGCCGAGAGAGCTGTGGGCTGTTTAAGCTACAGCAGAGAAGGAGGTGCTGAGAGCATCTTCAGAGAGGTCTTGTGCAGCCCCTGGGGCAGGCAGGATGAGGAATGGGGCCGGATTTGCCTCAGGGATGTTTGGAGTAGGTGCTGGGGAAGCATCCCTGAGGATCACCCAGCACACCAGCTGCTCGTATTGGAGGCTGATCAGCACCTTTGTCTTACAGAAATGAAAAACATCTCCGAGTTTCACACAGACCCGGCCAGAGGAGAGAGATGGACCAGGTGGGTCCATGAGGACACCGGTGACCTTCTGGCTGGAACTGGGAAGCTTTTGGTTGTTTGCCACAGCACCTTGGCAGGAATTCTGTGCTCCCTCTCAGTGCAGAACCACAGACACATTTTCATGTCTTGACATGACAAGAGTAAATGGCCTCGAGTGGTGCCAGGGCGGGTTTAGATTGGATTTTAGGAAAAATTTCTTCATGGAAAGAGTTGCAAAGCGTTGGCACAGGCTGCCAGGACAGTGGAGGAGTCACCATCCCTGCAAGTGATCAAAGAACGTGGGGATGTGGCACTGGAGGACGTGGTTAGTGGTGAACATGGCGGTGCTGATGGTTGGACTCGATCATCCTGAAGGTCTTTTCCAACCTTACTGATTCTGTGTGGCTCGAGTTCAGCTCCATGTGGTCTCCACCAGCAGAAAAGTCTGGGAGATCAGCTCAGAGCTCTGTCCAGCAGCAGGAAATGAAATGAAAGCCCAGAAAGTTGGCAGGACTTTCACAGCAGGGACTGTGAAGGAGGGCAGGGATGGTGCAAGGAGCAAGGGGAGAGCTGTTGGCCCGCAGTGAAAATGCATCTGAGTGACTCCAGGAGACACTGAGCCACAGCTTGGCAGAAACACCGAGATTTTTGTAGAATTCTACACGTTTCCCAAGAAAGTTGCATTTTTTGCAGTGCACAGACAGGCCAAGCTGAGCATCCTTCACAGCACAAGGACAGGGGAGCATTTCAGATGCAGAATCTGAAGCATTTTTGATGACCCATTCTTTACTCACATTCATTATTTAGGTCTGACTGCTTCAGAACCCTGACGGTTTCTCCTTATTCTCAAAGACAGATGCTGACGCTGAGCTGGAAGTTTTTCATCTGCTCTTTACATTGAGTTGACCTCTGGCTCTCCTCCTAACGGGAGCTCTGAAATACAGGGAGACAAATCCAGAGCCCTCGTTCCGTTCCGAGGGCCGCAGAGGCAAAAGGGTTCCCTGTCAGTGATAAACTGGTGCAACGACGCCACGGCTTTATCTCACTGGACATCTGAACCAGGCTTGTCTTTGTATCAGCAGTGCTCTGAGCACAGCCAGTGGAACGGGGAACTGCTGGAATGACCCATCCCAGGCACTGGATAACCCAAAAATGGAGCTGGTGCTGCCCTGCTGGGAGGGCGTCACCCCCCATCTCCAGGGGGTTCCAGCTGCTGCTGTCCCTGTGCCCATCCTGTGCAGAGCAGGCTGGAAACAGCTCGGAGAGGTCCCTCCCTCTGCCCCCACCCTGCTCCCTCTCTCCAGAGCCAGCACCATCCTCTCTCCTCAAACTGCATCATCAGATGTCCGGAGCGTGAAATGCCATCGTGCCTGACATCGCACATTCCTCACATTCCTGGCTTCTCCTTGCTTGAATTTCCCTTTGTAGCTTTGGTGTCCGTACAAAACACACTGGAGTTGATGCTGGTTCTAATTCACTTTTAAAGACTTCCAGCCCAGCCCATCCATCTGTGTCCCTGAATCTCTGAACCCTTCAATCCTGCTTGCACTGTTTGCCCTGGGCTGACAAAAAGCCCTTTTGTAGCTCAAAGGCAGAGGGAAAAGAGGGACATTGGATTTTGGGGCCACTTCCCTGCTAGTTCCAGCAAGTCAGAATAAAACAGAGGAGCAGAGCAGCCACTGAAGACAAAAGACTTTGATCTGATTTTATCAGAAATACTTGTGCCAATGAGAAAAGGAACGGGGCAGAAACTTCAAGGTGAGAGTCAGGATCAGCGGGGTCTGAATTTCCTTTGAGGCCTTTCCATTTGCCACATGAAAGCTTCCCCCTCTCCTTGTCTTCCTTCCTGGGCTCCCTGGAACATTTTAGTCTGGCTGCAGGTGATGGTCTCTGAGCAAAGTTTCACTTTCTGGAGAGGCTGTTGTATCTCCTTAACTCACTCCTCTTCCCACTCTGTGCCCTTCAATTCAGCTTCAAAAGTCATTTCCCTCCCCGGCTTTTTCCCTCATATATAGAAATGTTTACCCAAAGGTTAAAAATCCATTTGCTGTGACTCAGGAGATGTGCCTGGCACTGAGGGCTCTCTGGACAAAGACACTCTAATGAGGACCTAATTAAGTGAAAGCTGCCACAGGAAATCAGGGTGGACAGGAATGTTCTGCTGGATGTCAGACTCCGGTAGCTCCGAGTGAATTGGGCAGGAGGGCAGAGCTGGAGGAAAAGGTGGCACTCCAGAAACAAAGGAATTTGTGATTGCCCATAACTAGAAATCCTGAGAACCCTGCAGAGCAGGGGGTGTTGAGGAGGACTCTCCTCCTGGTGTGACACAAACACAACCGAGAAGGCCTCAAGCTGGAGCCACAGCAGCCCTCACCAAACCCGGCCCGGGGCTGGGGAGCTGTGCCCAGATTTGTTGTTTCTTTGTGTGGCACTCTGTGCTTGGGCTCCACATCTGCTCCTTCCCTGACTGGGGATCTCTGATCTTTGGGGAGCAGGAAGTTGTTGGACCTCACCGAAGGAGGTCTCAGCCCCAGTCCCGGAGCGGACCCGTGTGGCCCAGCCCAGGTTCCTGCGGTGTTGATCCAGATGTGGAGGTGGCTCCACCGGAGCTCTCACACAGCTCAGGGACATTGTCCCACCCATCCCCACACCCTGCATTTCCCAAAGACACAGAGAGACGAGCTGTGGGGAAAGAAGAGCTGATTTTTTTCTTTTCACTACAATAACATTTCCTCTTGTTCCATCTGAGGGTTTAGTGCCCAGTTTTGTTTATTTGTGCACAGAGAACAACATTTTCAGCTTTGCTTTCTCTTCGTGAGCACTCCACTCCATTCCATTCTCACCTATTGAGCTGTTTCCAAATGCCCCAGAGGATATTTGTGCTTACACAGGACTTGACTTTTTAATATGAAATTGAAATAGAGGTGGCAGAAGAAGCAAAACCAAAGCACCACCAAAAAAAAATTCGACAAATCTATTTCAACAGATTTATTTCCCTTTGCTCCCTTGAATGGCCCAGGAGCTGTGGTGTGACTGCCACCCTACAGGACAAATCCCTATTTTCCATTGGGGTTTTCAGGAATACAACCACAGGAATACCCCTGGAGCTAGATTGTGCCTCAGAAACAGGAATTTATTTTTTTTTTTACTATTTTCTTCTGACTGGGTAACAGCAATTCTGAACATTTTGAATTGAAGCGAGGCAGAGCCTGTCAGCTTCCCAAAAGGAACACGAGTATTTCTAAAGAGCTTCTAAAGGAGGTTGCAGGATGTTAATTGCCTATGGATACTGTAAAATGAGAACTAAAATACCAAAGGTTGCCAGGTCCCCTTCAGTCATTTTTTCCCCCAGAATTCAGGCTGCAGCTCAGACCTGTTCTAAAGGTAAAAGGCTTTTTCTTCCCTACCTGCAGATGCAGGATGAGACTTGTCCCTGTCTTTTGCTCGCAGACAGGTCAGCAAACACCATCTCCATCTCCAGAATCTGGGCGAGATTGACATTCTCCTGCGCTCATTTCTGACGTGCAACCTTTACAGGCTTTAGCAGGGCAAGAAATTAGAATGAACACATTAAAACCTGCAAAAGAAGAAGCATGAGCTAAGCCAGCGGAAATCTCAGCGTTCCCCTCTATCTGCCTACTCCAGCCAGCATCTGAGAGACCAAATTCTGCCCCACTAAAACCATTCCAACCCCCCTGAAGCACAGCTATAATCCATCCCTGCCTGTTGAGCTTCTGCTGCAGGAAATTTGGAGGTTGATGGTGATTATTTGCTTTCGGCACTGGGATGGTCACAGTGACCACGGCACAACGACGTCCCCAGCTGGGCTGGGTCCCTCCATTTATCCCTCACCCCGAACTTGGAGAATCCAACTCCTCAGCCTCTGACGGCCCTGAGCTGTGCAGCCCTGCAGGAGCAAACGGAGCTGCTCCCAGCACCTCTGCCCCTTCTGCATTGGGCTCCTCCAGAGCTTCGGTCTGCCCTGAGTTTCTCCAGGAGCTGGGGCCACGTGTGACTCTCGGGGTGGTCACCGAGGGACAGCACATCGCGATTGAGAGCTGATCTTGCTTTATCAGAAGTAGCTGGGTGTGAGATGGGCTCCAAGGATGCCACAGGGCAGAAGCAGAGAGGGCTCTGAGGGGTGAAATGAGCTTGAATGTCCCTCCCAACCCAAACCAGTCTGGAATTCTGTGAACCCCCAAACCAGGTGCTGTCACCCCATGGCCACCTTCCCTCTGCTGCTGGCACGGCTGAAGTTGCCCAGACCAGCCCGGATTTTGTGATTCATTGTGGCCCCACAGTAACCAGCCATGGTTTGCCTGTCCTGCAAACCCCAAATGCCGTTCACCCTCCTATTTGCCTCTTTTCCATTTGAGCCCTCAGCAGCTGCACTGTCTAATTCTTACCACTTTTAGAAAACAGATTAATACACAAAATAACACCACGAGCAGCGGGGATCTGATAAACTCAATTGGCTCAATGACTGCTGGCAGCATTTTCCCTAAATCAGAAATCATTCTGTGAGGGACAGGATGAAAGGAAGAGCGAGGCTCAGTGTGTGAGGTCTGTGTGTGCAAATGCGTGTGTGTGTATAAGCACTTGTGGGTGTTTTTTTAAATCAGCTCAGCATGCAAATATATATTTCTGCTGAAATGATGTTCAAACAGTCAAAGCAGAAACAGATGTATTGAAAATATAAATACAGGGCTTAATAAATATTTTATCATCAAATATTTCAAAAATGTCATCTTTAAAAACATGAAAATTCAGCCTCAGGAGGACCAAAATATTTAATCACTCTCAAGAAATTCTTAAAAGGGAATCTCTTTCCATCAGATTCCTTCTAAAGAGAAGAATGAATTTCCAGGTGCTGTGAGCTATATTTATTTTAATCAAAATCACTCACTGAGTTAAAGGAGATAAAATAATCAGTGAGGTCATTATTAAGTGAGATAACAACTTCTGAATGAATGCTCTCATTAATCTAATTATAAAATGGAATGGTATCTTGCTAATCAGGCTGTTAACTGCACCCCTGGAAGTGTGAGGCTGTAATCACAGTTGTGTGAGCCAGGACAGGGCTGTGGGGAACGAGGGGGAATCTCATCCCAAACCCCGCTGGCACAGGTGAGGCAGGGGCCTGACGGGGAGTGTGACCTGCAGCTCGTCCCCACGGAGCTGAGGGACATGAAAAACTGTCTGGATGGGCCCCTCTGCTCCACCTCTGCTGTTCCCCTGGCCTTGGACACGGAGCAACACCCCATGAACATTCCCCAACAGCTCCATGAGGTCCATTCTGCTCTGCACAGGGGGTTTGGGGATGGGGGGCGTTGGGAAGTGTTTTGGAGGAAGGGTGTTCAGCTGGGCACAGGCTGAGGAGGGCTCTTGGGCTGCCTCTTTCCTGCTGTGGGAGTCACAGCCAGGGCTCCTGTGAGCCCAGCTGACCCTGGACTCACCTTTGCAGTCAGAGATTGCTGGGCTGGCAGAAGGAATTCAATCACGCTGAGTCCAGAGGAGGCCATGGAGCTGCTCCCAGGGCTGGAGCCCTCTGCTCTGGAGCCAGCCTGGGAGAGCTGGGGGTGTTCACCTGGAGAAGGGAAGGCTCCAGAGTGACCTCAGAGCCCCTTCCAGGGCCTAAAGGGGCTCCAGGAGAGCTGGAGAGGGACTGGGGACAAGGGATGGAGGGACAGGACACAGGGAATGGCTTCCCAGTGCCAGAGGGCAGGGCTGGATGGGATCTTGGGAAGGAATTGTTCCCTGGGAGGGTGGGGAGGCCCTGGCACAGGGTGCCCAGAGCAGCTGTGGCTGCCCCTGGATCCCTGGCAGTGCCCAAGGTCAGGCTGGACATTGGGGCTTGGAGCAGCCTGGGACAGTGGAAGGTGTCCCTGCCCATGGCAGGGGGTGGAACGAGATGAGCTTTAAGGACTCTTCCAATCCAAACCAGTTTGGGATTCTGTGAATACCCTGGGCCTGTTCAGACCCTCCAACTGTACCCCAGCACCCCCTGATTTCATTTTATGGCATCTTCCCACTCTCTGTGCACGTTCTGCATTTGATTTCCCTTTGTGGGATTTGCCATTATGCAGGTGATCTGTCCCCTTACCTGCCCTCACCAGGGGCATCCAAACCCATCCCCATCTGTCTGACCAAGATCCTCCCTGTCTGTCACAGCCCGAGGGGCCTGGGCACGGTCCTGGCAGCAGCAGCAGCTTCCTCAGCTGCTCTGAGCTGTGTCCTGCAGGTCTCGCCCCTTTTCCTGCACCGTTTTTCCCCCTCAGTTGGTGGTTGCTGGTGATTTACCAGTGTCAGTGCTCCTGGTCCGTGGAACACCGGGAGAGGATGGGTCCTGAACCGCGGTGCCTCTCTGGGATTGCTCTGAGGGAAAGAATTCTCCCTCTCTCAGCGGTGCCAGGTGAGCGAGGAATGCCTGCCTGGTTTAGAATGTGTGCTAACAAATCCATGCATGGCAGCTTGATGAAAAGCTAAAATGACACATCCCTGAGTGAGCTTTCCAAACAGCGTCACGGGATTTTAAATATTTGAGAAGAAAGATAACGTCGTACAAATTGTATAAAATGTGGCTGTACCACTGCGCCAGCTCTTCAAGGGGGAGTGAAGGTTTATTTCGTGCCCAGGTGTTTTCATAAATCTCACCCAGGCCTTTCTGCATTTTCAGTTCCTAAATTCCTCTACATTCTGACATAATAATTTATTTCCTTGGGGTGGGGGAGAAAAAAAAGGGAGTAAAGATTTTTTTCCTACTTATTAACGCCTGGTAAGAATTTTCACAGCTATTAATAAACCCAGAGTACTTTATTTCACTTGAGCAGATCCATGAGCCAAGTGATGTCCTACCAGACATGTTTTGAAATTTCCAGTAAATGCACTAAAAATATTTTGCCACAAATAATATGGAAAGTGCCTTTCATTGCAACACTCAGTTTCCTGTTGTCTGTATGAATGTTCTACAGCCAGGAGCATTCCGATTTTGAAGTATGGAATAAATTCGGGTTTAAATGAAGTAAGAAAGGTTACTATTGCAGAAAAAGCCTTCCTTCCCCAAAATTTCAGGTCAGCTCCTCTGGATTATGGGAAGAAGGTGCTCAGAAAAGTGAAGGTTTCTTTGGTGTTTATTTTCAGACCAACTTCTCTAAAGGGTGGTTCCATGAAGGACGGATTTGCTGAGTGGCTTGGAGAATTTCCCTGAGCATTTGGAAGTCCCATGGCTGGGTTGACAGAGCAAGCGGGCAGTGTCACCCTTGGTGGCACTGCCCTGGTGCCCACCCCTCTCTGATATTGGAGTTCCTGTCCCCCAGGCCGTTTCAGAGACATCAAAGCTACAGTTCAGGAACCCTGGGTGCACTTTGGGAACGCTGAAATTCAAGATGTGACACTCTGGAATGGGAGCACTGGCCAAGGTATAAACCTGATTGCCCAAATCAGTGCTGATACAGAGGGAATGCTACGTGCAGCTTTGTCTCACCAAAATGTGCCCCAGACCTTGCTGAAAGCTTGAATGGAGAGCATCCAGAGGTCCAAAATCCAGACTGATTTCATCTGGTCCCAGTGCAGAGCTCCATCCTCCACCCTGGTTTATCCCCCTTCACCACACCCCTGTCCTGCCCCAAATCACCTCCTCTGATGAATCCCAAAACCCCTCAGTGCTCCTGGACCTCCCTCTCCCCTCAACTCCAGCACAGACCCCTTGCCCCAGGTCCCCAGGAGATGTTCCCTGCCTGTCCTGCCCACGCAGAGCGCTTCCAGCAGTCCCTGGGATCCGGATCATCCTCATCCTGTCCCAGCTCTGGCCCCTGCTCTCTGGAGAGAACTGGGCTGCCCTGCAGGGACTGGGGGACACTGGGATGGGGCTGGGAGTCAGGGATGCTCCATCTGCAATGGGCAGCCGCTGGAACACCCCACATGGAAGGAATTCTGCCCTGGAAAGGCGCTGAGGGCACATCCCGGGGGTGTGGGCTGCCCTCAGCTCGGCTGCCTCGCTGCAGTGGGGATGTGTCCGCACCACGAAGGGGGAAGCACTTAAGATAAAGAAGCAAATCCACCATTATTAAACATTCCCTTCCACCCTTTACCAAATCACATAATACTGATACTCCCCCTATTTCGCCTCGGGAAAGGCACGGTGGGTTAAAATTAACAGCAATTCTATATTCATTGCGAGCTCCTAATTAACCGGGCTGGGCCGTGCTGCTCCAGCCAGATAATTCCCCAATATTTAGCCATTAGTTCTCTCCAATTTGGCCTCCTCCTCCTCCTGCTGCTGCTGCTGCTGCTGCTGGTGAGTTGTGCCTCACAAACAATTACGCTGAATGCCAGCTGTCCCCACAGAGCGCGGCTCCCGCCGCCTCGTCAGGCCCGCGCTGCCCGAGCCGGGCGGACAGTTTGACATCTGACATGGAGTGTGGGCAAAAGGGAGGGTCAGCCCCAGCCCCAGAGAGGACTTTTAATTGCAGCAGCCTCGTGGGCTGAGCACACACGTGGCCCTGGCACGGCTTTCCCCTGACAAGTCGGTGGTTCCTGCTCCGAGGAGACCCATCCAGGCCCCGCCAGCCTCTGCTGCAACCGGAGCGGGATTTGCGCAGGAGGAGCCTCTGGAGGCTGTGGGCTGGATAGGGGACAGGCCAGAATGTCAGTGTAAAGTTGATATTTTACTCTGTGGAGAAAAAAAATGAAACGAAAATCCGGAAAGCAGAGGCCTGGGTGGCCTTTCCTGCCATCCTGTGTGCGAGGGCCCCTGAGGAGCTGCAGGGGTTTTCCTGCAGGAGCAGCTGAGGGGCATTTCACGGGCAGGATTTACACCCCCAGTGTGGGATGTCCCCAGTCCAGCTCTGTGGGCAGTGGGGCTGAAAGCAGAGTCTGGAGCCCGCTGTGTGGGCCCCCCAGTGAGGCAGGACAGGGATGGATGATCCCTTCCCCATCCCTTCCCAATCCCACGGCAGCACCGCAGACGGGTGGATTTTGCTGAGAGCCTGGGACTCGTCCCACGGCCAGCTCAGCCCAGAGTGGGATGCAAAGAGGCGCTGGGCTGGGTGGGATCCTCCCCGTGCCCTCCCTCCTTTGGGCTGCTCCAGGGACTGGGAATCTCCATCCTCTCAGGATGCTGTGCTCAGGCACATTCCCTGCACCTGCCCGGGTGTGCAGCTGCGGGTGCTGGAGATGGTGGGCCCAGGACCCGCTTCACTGTTTATTTTAAGGCAAACTTCACTCAAGGGTTGTGTATTACAAGAAGAAACTTTTATAGTTGAAAAGGTTTGATTCACATTAATGCGGAAGAAAGCAGTTGCCAGCTGAAATTCCCTGGAAGAGAGTCTCATGGGATTCAGCAAAGAAGCAAAGAAATGTGCATGTTAATATAATATTCTTTCAGATTCCCACATAAAACGCTGCATGTTTTTATGCTCAGTGTGGCAGCTTACTTTTATTTTAAAATAAACAAGTGCAGGTTTAATGGAGGGGCACTTGTTGACAGACACATTCATTTCTCACCGGAGAAACAGAGGAAAAGCACAGGTGCATTCCTGAGACAAGTGGATTTCCAGATAAAAGGCTAATGATGCTCTGTGCTCCTCAGTTGCTGGTGTAAGGAGCTGAGAGGCATCGGTTGAGGTGGAATAGGTCAAGCTGGCTCTAGGGCGAGCAGCGAGGTGGCACCCATGGGTCCCAGCTGTCGGGATACAGGGGGGGCACACGGGAAAAACCAGCTCTGCCGGGTGGGGTTTGGCTGGCACACTTTGCTGGGTTTTTTGAGCAAGTTGAGAAGCAGAGGAGCTTTTCTCTCTGTTGCCACTGCTGAAATACTCCCCTGCTGTCCACCCCTGTCCCAGGGCATCCTCTCAGCAAACACAAGTCAGGAACACTTGCCCCAATTCATGAGCATCTCACAGTTTAGAGTCACTGTCACCAGGAGAAGTTGATCAACTTATTTGTTGTAGGTGTCCATGTGAAAAATCCCATTGGTGCAAAAGTTGCTTCTGTGCTGAGGAGTCACCTGAGATGGAAAATAAAACCCCCCGAACAATTCAATTTCTGAGTCTGTCAGGTTCAGCCTCTGGGTATCAGTGTTGCAAATATTTTGACTTGTAAATATCTCCCTGGATAGCTGGGCTGGCTGCAGGGCAGCTCCACAACCCCCTCCCTTGATAAAATCTGGGGGTTTGGGGTTTTTAGGCTGGGCAGAATCTCCCCAGGGTTCATTGACCATCACTTGGTGCCACGGCTCTGAGGTCCTGCTGGTGGAATTCCTGAGGAACACCTCACCCAAAATGCTGCTCTGGAGCATTAATTCCTGCACAGGGATGAGTTAATAGAACCCCCAGACAACCTTGTGCCCAATACTTCAACACTTTCACCAGGAGCCCTGAGTGCTCACAGGACTTTGAAAAACAATCAGAAAAAAAGCCACCCCCAAATGTTATTTTTTTACCCTGGGATTGTTTTCTCCCAAACTTTCAGTCAGTGCTGGCCCTCTGACACCCCTCACCCAATTCAGGAGCACTCTCATAGCTCAGAAGCAGCTCCTTCAGGCAGCAGGAGGATCAAGGAGAGAGAACCTGGAGAAAAGTCTCAGATTCCAAGGGCTCAGGAGCCCAGGGCAGCTGCTGGCAATGAGGAGCCGCGCTGCAGTGGTGAAGCAGCCACAGGATCTATCTGTGCCCCTGTTTGTCTCTGTGAATATTATCTCCTTATTAAAAGAAGGAAAAATAATTAATTAACCAATTAATTAAAGTTCCCTTGCTTTTTATTCCAGTTCAGCTCGCAATTTAAAACTGGCCTAGTAGTTAAGATAACAGTAATTAGGAAGGCAGCCAGGTATACGCTGGGATTTCCAGATGAACTTTGTGACTTAGAGAGGGAAAACATTAAAGCAGAGACCCTGCTCTGCTGTGTCGGAGCCATCCCAATCTCCTTTAAAGTACCTGGATCACTGCAGGAGGAGAATAGAGAGGGGCCCACATCTGCGGGGACTCAGCACAACCATCCCCAGGTTCCAGGCGTGTCCCTCAATCCCCGGGAGATTTGTGCATCACCTGCACCCTCTTAGCCACGGCTGAGGTTCCCCTTCATCTCAGCTACACCAGGGTGAATTTGACCCTGGAAACTTTTCTTCTACACCTCGTCCTTGGTCCGTGGCTGGAAAAATGAAGGATTCCTCTCCCCTCTCCCACCCTGCCCCCCGACAGTTCCACGGTAGGTGAGAGCTCCGGCCGTGTCTGGTGATAATGATCCTGTGTCTGTCACAGCTCCGCTGTGCTCAGAGCCTCCTCACTGATTAATGTCAAAATAACAACTTCTGGGCTTTTTGCACGCTTGGAAACTTTTCAGCATCTCGCTACCATCAGGAGTTCTTTTTTTACCCTTATATTTATGCACCATATTAGGGTGACTTTAAAATTTAGATGAAGATGGAGTTTAGGACATTGGACATTGCATAATATATTCACTCATCTGCATATTGGAATTCAGAAAGCAACAAATGATCATTTATTTTTATTACAGGAGGAGTTGACAGAACTGCTTTACGCTTCAGGTTCCTGACAGCTCCGTTTTAAAACATTGCTCTGAATCACTTAAAACCTTGCCAGGTCTTGAGCATTTTGTCAGAAACTTTCCGAGCTGATTTCCTGCTTCACATGGATGCTTTTATATCAGATTTTTGGGAAACTGACTCTCAAATAGGCCTATCATTTCTTTGGATGCAATTAAGGGAGATATATTGCTAAGCTAATGCTGAAAGGCTCTTAGAGTTGTTTTTGTTGAGTAGCTCTGATACCTTCCCAGTTGAGAGCAGCGTTGGAAGGCTGGGAGGGCTGGAAGTGTCCGTGGGATATTGTTCCTGTGGACAACAGCCAGGTTTAAATGTCCCGTGGACCACAGGAAAGACCAATTCCGATTTCGTTTGGAAGTTCACGAAGATGCAGCTGAGCTGTGTGAAAGCCCAGCGGTGCTGCAGGTGCTGCCACAGGGCCGGGGTGGGGTCTCGTCGCTGAGATAAACCCCGTCCCCAAGGGCAGGGAATGGTGTGGGGCTGAGGATGGGCATCATTCCCCCACACCCCATCGGAGGGTGGGAGCAGCAGGAGCAGGGGCAGCAGGGACACAGCTGGGCTGGGATTTTTCAGGGAGGATGAGTGTGGGGCTCTGCCATGCAGGCTCGGTGTTCCCGGGACACCCAGGGCAGGAAAGCCAGCAGCTTCCACTTGTGCTGCTCCCAAACACCCTTTCCCAGGGATGTTGGAACAGGGACACCATTCACAGCCCCTGGTATCGCCAGGGCTCCGATCCTGGCAGAAAGCAGAGGTTGAAGATGTCCCTGCTCACTGCAGGGGTTGGACCAGATGCCCTTTAAAGGTCCCTTCCAACCCAAACTCTCCCGTGGTTCCATGATTTCTGCTGGAAGCTGCTGGTTCTGCTGCTAAAGCTCCATCCCGTTCTTCTCCCGCTCTCATCAGGCAATACCTGAGTCTTCCCTGGTGGGGCTGGAGTTGGGCTGGGCCATCCCAGCTCTCCCTCTGGCTTTGGGAATGATGAAGGAGAAGCAGACCCAAGCTGGAAGGTGCTGCTGGTGGCTTGTCACCCATTGCTGTCCTGCTGTCACCTTGCAGGGTGGGCTGGACCCCCTCCAGTCCCCCTGAGCTCAAAGGGAAAACCTCCCCATGCAATGCCAAGGAGATGGAAGCAGCAAAGGGCTCCCTCAGAGTGAGGAGACCGAAGAGGGGATGGCCTGGCTGGATGTGGGGTGCTGTGGAAAGTGTGGGAGTCAGTGGGATCACTGCTAAAAGGTGTGGTTTCCTCCTCCCAGGATCTCAGGGAATCAGGGAGCTGCTGGCAGGGCAGGGATGGGGGCAGTGCTGGGATGGTGGCCGGACACCCAGACTGCCTGCACGGCTCTGCTGGGGATGCAGTGCCAGTGCTTCCTGCAGCCACGTACCTTTTTATTTAAAAATGACAAAACCACTAATTAGAATTTTCTCCCTGCATTTGGCTCTGGAAAAAAAAAATTAAAAATGTATAAGGCCCTGTGTAGTGCGTATGTATATTTTATTGCTGCATAATTGGGATCTTCATTAGTTCCCTGGGTGGTGGAGTGACAGGCTTTTCATGTGCTGCAGACACTAATGCAGGGTGATACGGCTCCCTTTTCCTTTTCATTCCGAGATGCTCCATCCTAAATGCACTCCAGGCTCCCTCAGAAGGACTCGTGTACCTTTTTGGGGAACACTCTGGGCTGCAGCGTCACCGAAAGCCAAGGCTCTGATTGCAGCAGGAGCGAGGGCGGGGGGGGCCGTTTGGAGATTGAGAAAGTATTAATTATGTTAATCCCAAACCCCAGGGTATAATTGCTGCTGCTCTCAAACAAAATGTTACTTTTATCTAAATGACTAAAGTGGGAAAAGCACAATCCGGTTTAATTTAGCGCCGGAGCAGCCGAGCGGGGCCGGGCGGGGCCAGAGGTGGCACCAGCACGCATTTTATAAAAAGTGCATTTTTTAATTCTAAAAAATTGTTGACAAATACGTGTCCCAGTTTTTTAAAAGGCTGATCATATTTTTAGTTCTCTGAACAGAATAAAGATCAACTTTTCCCTTTGCTGTCAGAAATCCTAACCCACCACTGTCCACTGCTGCAGTTGGTGCTTCTGTGAAACACCCGGCCGAGAATCCCTGCACTGGGGCAGTCACCAAACTCTCATCGGGATGGGATAAGAATGGAAGAAGGGACCTCCTGAGCCAGATCCATCCCTCTCATCACCTGTCCCCGCCCGTGGTCTCTGTGGGATGCCCAGAAGGAACAGGAGTGGCTTTTCCCTGGGGAGTCCCCCTGCTTCCAGCAGAGTCTGCCTCAAGCATTTTGCTCTGAACACTTTTCTACACCACTGTGTTTCACACAACATCCTGCTCTTCCATTCCTTCTCTTCCTCTGCTTCTGGAACCTGTTTGTCCCTTTGGGCTCCATGACCTGCTCAGCCCCTGTGTTATGAAGGGTGATTGTGCATTCTCAGGGATCTTCCCTCTGCTGGCTCTAAACTCCTCGCCTGATGATTTGAGATGTTCATTGCAGTGGTTTGTGTTTGGGACAGCAGGGAGTAACTGCTCTCCTCTCACTCCTTCTCTGTCACTCATGATTTTGTAGCTCTTTGTCCACCAGAGCCTTTCTCTTCCCTGTGCAACCATCCAAGCCGAGGTGGGAAAGTTATTCCAGAGTTGTTCTAAATCTTTGGTTGCCCTTCTTGCCCATCTCTAAAGCTTTCCTGGTTTGCAGATATTTTTTTCGTGGCAGTCTCAATAGGAATATGTGTCAGGAATGTGCATAATATCCAAAATATATCCACGCCATACAAGGTCCTTTCTTGTTATCTCATGACGGGGAAAACTTTATTTGAAAGCTTTTTTGGAAATCTAAATGCTCAAGGCTACATCTGTTTTTCCCTCCAGGATGTAGAATTGGTCTGTTGGTCAGTTTTGGATGAGATAACAGCTTGTTCTGCCTCAGCCCTGCTGATTTCGTTCTTTATTATGGTGTCTCCCAGATTTCCTTGTAAAAAATCAAGGTTCCCATTTCACAGCTTTCTGTATTTCTCCTTCAACTCTTTTTAATAAATTGGCAAGAAATTCTCAACCTTCTAATTTCTCATGCATAGGTGAAGTGACAGATTTCCCAGTACAGTTAATAGACTGGAATTTCATTTTTTCATTCCTTCGCCGCTCTTTGGAAAATACCATCTGCTCTTGATGAATTTTTATTATTCAATTTTTAATTTCAAGCCTAAAATATAAACCAGTTCCTCATACTTATCCCTGGTAATGAAAATTCCCCATGTGGGAACATGACTAAATTCCTCTGTTTATTTAAATTTCCTGCCGTGCCCTTTCACAGTTCTCCCTCTGAATCCTGATCTTCCATGAGTTGTACCATGGCCCAGGGTTACCTTCTAGTGCTTGAAAAAAAAAAGGTTATCATTACTTTTAATACTCTTTAGCAAGTTCTTTCTCAAGCACAGTTTTGGCCCTTGTTACTATGGGTTTACATTAACTTGCCAGAGTTATCCTTTGAGTTGGAGTTGCTTCTTTTATGCTGCTTTACAACCATGGCCAGAATGACTTTTGCCCATTTAAAGTTTTCTAATAATCTTCCAGAGCTTCTAATACAGTTTATTTCAAAAGTATCCCAACCACTTTCAATCATTTTACCCTTCTAGCCATTCCCTTTCAATTCCCTTTTAACTAGTCTCCTCTTTTTTTTCTTTTTCTGTAGTTTCCCTTTAAACTTTATCAGAGTGGTTGCTGCTTTTTTCCCCCCTCTCCTGTTGAGTATTGAACTTCAGTCTATTACGGTCACTCTTCTGTGGGGATGGGTTTTGATGGTTCCCCTTGAACCAGGGCTCCTGGACTGCTCCACACTAAATCAAAGGTTGCTTCTCCTCTTCCCTGCACTCGGGAGCAGCAGCGCTTTTGCTGCCTGAAAATGGAGTCTCAGCCCCTCAGCCCTTTGTAGCAGTCTCCCATCACCACGGGGGGAATCGGAGTCTACTTTTATTTTTGTGTTTTCAGCCCCGAGGGACCAACTAACACTGCTGAGGCCTTGCCTTGACTCTGTCACCGTCGTGGGGTTGTCCCTGCCCATGGAGCACAACACAAAGGCCACCAGGCCTTTTCTTCCCATGTAGCCACGAAATTTCTGTCCACAGGAATTGGAGCCTGGAGAGGAGGCCCAGCTGAGAGGGGCCCTCAGCCCTGGGTGTCCCTGGCTGTCCCTGGCTGTCCCTGTGTGCAGGGAGGGCTCCAAGCAGGGCCCGGGCTCTGCTCCAGGGCCCAGCAATGGCCCCAGAGCAACGGGCAGGGACCGAGCCCAGCAATTCCCCCTGCACAGGAGGCAGAACTTCTGCCCTGGGCAGTGCCCAGCCCTGAACAGAGACCAGAGGGGCTGTGGGGTCTCCTCCCTGGGGATGTTCCAGAGCTGTGTGCACACATTGCTGTGCCCTGAGCTCTGGGATGGCCCTGCTGGAGCAGGGAGGTGGCAGCAGTGACCCACTGTGGGCCTTTCCAACACAAACCCTCCTGTGACTGCATTCTGTGAAGTGATTCTGTGATTCCATGACTGATTCTGTGATTCTGTGACTGATTCTGTGATTCTATGAAGTGATTCCGTGATTCCGTGACTGATTCTGTGATTCTGTGACTGATTCTGTGATTCTATGACTGATTTTGTGATTCTATGAAGTGATTCTGTGATTCTGTGACTGATTCTGTGTCTGTGATTCTGCGACTCTGACTCTGTAACTCTGCTTCTGTGACTGTGATTCTATGACTGATTCTGTGATTCTATGAAGTGATTCTGTGACTCTGTGACTGATTCTGTGTCTGCGATTCTGCGACTGACTCTGTAACTCTCTGCTTCTGTGACTGTGATTCTATGACTGTGGTTCTGTGGTTCTGTGAGTGATACTGTGACTCTGCAACTCTGTGATTCCTCACTCTGAGAAAGGGCTTTACCCCTGCAAAAAGGCAAATCCTGGATGTTTGGTGTCCTCCAAAAGAGAAGCCTGGCCTGAAGAGAAGCTCTCAGGAGACAGAGGACACTCACTTCCCTCAGGACTTTGTGCCAGGGTTTCATCACCTCCATTGTTAAAATCTTGGGGGTCATTTAGTCTGAATTTCTTCAGCTTCAGCTCCCAGCCATTAGTTCTTATTATGTCTTTCTCCATTACATCAAAGAGCCCTTTAGCACCTGGTATTTTCTCCCTGTGCAGGTACTTACAGGCTGCTCAAGCCACCTCTCACTCTTCCCTTCCACAATCTAAACAGATTGTGCTTTTCAAAATCATTCACTTTAGGGCAATTTCTCCTGACCTCAAGTTATTTTTGCGGCTCTTTTCTGAACCTTCTCCTGCTCCTGTTCCTTTTTACAAGCGCAGACATCAGGCTGGCATCTCCTAATCCAGGCTTGATGTGAGCATTCCCATGTGGAGGGAAGAAATCTTCCCCTGCCCATCCCTCTGTTAACAGAGCATTATTAACTCTCGGTGCACTGACAGCTCACGTTTGTTCCCTTGCCCACAGTGGTCTTTAATCCATT
The DNA here is from genome assembly GCA_013398855.1 of Mohoua ochrocephala. Taxonomy (NCBI): domain Eukaryota; kingdom Metazoa; phylum Chordata; class Aves; order Passeriformes; family Acanthizidae; genus Mohoua; species Mohoua ochrocephala. The sequence continues at coordinate 335,211 of VZTA01027067.1, forward strand.
TTAGGCCCCACTGTTTTCCAGGAGGTCCTTTTTGCCTTTGGATGGATCAGCTTCACTTGGCTTCACATCCGTACCTGTGATCCCAGTCACTCAATTTGCTGCCTGGTCAGGGGCATTGCAAACATCTGCTGCTTCCCAAACCCACTGCCAGTTCCAGCACAAAGGGAAATCAGAATTGTTTGACAGCGTCCAATTGCTATGAAACCACATGGACCAACATTTGTTGATTTTCTAGGTGTTCAGCCTGTGGTGGAACCCTTGCTTTGCACAGGACCACGCCAGGCTCACTCAGAAAGAACTGATGTTAGCCCAGTACCCCAGCCTGAACATCAACAAGGATTAAAAGTTCACATCGGAGTATAAGAAATCTCCTCAGCCTTGTTTTGGGATGCATTGAAATATGATGTTAAAATGTTTGGATCTAATAGATGTTGCTTAATACGGTCCTGCTGTCCTAAAGGACAGGAAAAAACACATCTGCGTGCCTTGCCAAGCACTGGCACTGAGGGGCTCAGTGCCCACTCGTGCTCTCCAAGGGCCATTTTGCCACTCAAATGCACATTTGGTTTGGGTGTCTGTGAAGGAGAGCGGCCAACTGGAGGCTTTCTGTATGTATTTTATTAATTCCTTATTGAGAACCCATGGCTGACACAGCTGAGCGTGTGACAGAGTGAGGGTCACAAAGGCTCGTGTGCAGGTGGTGGGGCTGAAACGGTGAAATGTTTTGCTGGTTTTATTCAATATTACAACAAATAGACCAGGTTGGATGGGGCTTGGAGCAACCTGGGATAGTGGAGGGTGTCCCTGCCCACAGCAAGGGGAGGATTGGATGAGTTTAAGGTCCCTTCTCACCCACACCGGTGTGGGATTCCTGACTCTCAGCCCCTGGGGCAGAAGGTTTTCATGCAGTGCTGCCAGCTCGGAGTCTTTTCAGGCTTCTCTCTCTCTCTCTCTCTTAAAAAAAGAAGTGTCTGTATGGAAAGCATTTGTAATTATCATAGAGTGCAGAGCATTAGCACAGCTACAGCTACAGTTGTGTCACTTTGTAGTGCTAATGGTGCATTGCTGGGGTTGTGTTTCCCTACAGTGACAGCTCTGATACCTGGCAGCCCAGGTGCCGAGATCCAGCGTTGTTTTGCTACAAGTATGGGGGAAATGTAACAGATTGGTGGCGTGTAAATGTACCCTGGTGGACTGGAGCACAGCACAGGCCTTCCTCCTCACGCCAGGAGCTGGGCTGTGCGAGGAAATGGTGATTCCACATGGGATGGACCCAAATCACTGCAGAATAACCCGGCAGAATGAGGGGTGCATTGACCACGCATGGGAAGGTGTCAATTGAAGATCCAGGTGAAAAGAGGTGGCCTGGCACCCTCTCCATCCTGCTGGAAAGGTTGTATTCTTCAGTAGCAAATTAAGGAAACTGATTGATCTAATTCTTGTGGCATTTTCCAGCTGCTTTGTCACACAAGGTCACTTCTTTGGCACCCTCATGCTAAGCCTTTCTGAGATACTGCTGCCAGGAAATTCATAATTTAACGAGGGAGTTTCAAAGCAAGGGCCAGGGTTCCCTGTGCCATGGCCTCTGGAGGGTTTTCCAGCCAGCTGGTGACATTTTCCTCCTGCAGCTCCTGGGAAGAGCTGCAAAGGGAAGAACACCAGGCAGCTCTGCTGGGGTGGGCTGCCTGAGCTGCCACAACCTGCTCTGGGTTCCCGGATCCGGGGAGGACTGAAGAGCTGGAGGTGCTCCATGGCAGCTGGGCAGACACCCATCCTCACGCTGGCACAGCCCAGCAGCTCCTTGGAGCTCTCAGCTGGAGCCTGGGGGCCTCTGAATGTGTTAAAGACAAACATTAAGCACAGAAGGCTCAAATGCACCTTCTGAGGGCTCTAGAGAGGCTTGACCTTGCTCCAGGGACCAGGGCAGGAGGAGAGGACGTGACACCACGAACACAATTTCCATTGCTGGGGGTGGGCACGTTGTCACCTCTGAGGGGTGTCCCAGGCCCAGCAATGTCCCCCCTTGCCGGTGCAATGTTTCGGGGTGCAATAGTTCAGGATACACCCACTGACTCGCTTGGCCTGCCTGTGGTCACACAGGTGACACCAGCACATCGTGTGTGAGCCACAAAGGTGGCCAAGCTCCCCTGGGACACCCTGACCCACAGCCTGCTGGTGTCCCTGCAGCTCTTCCAAGCTTGCTGACCCCCATGTTCCATGACTCCCACACCTTTTCCAGGGCACAGTGCAGCTGTGGCCAACACACCCCTCTCCTTTCTCCCTGACCAGCCACAGAATCACAGTTCTGGGGGCTGAGGAGGCCTTGTCCCAATTTAACACCTGGATCACAACGGCAGTGTTCGATGCTGCCCACCAGGTTTCCTTGGAATTTTTCCAGAGAGATGAGGTTGTTGGAGCTGAGCAGTTCCAGGCAGTTTCCTTGGCCCTGCGCTGCTGTCTGGGTGTGACCAGACCCACCCAAAGTCCGAGTGTTGTGTCTTTGCGAGGGTGCTCAATGGGGGGGGGCACAGCCTCCCGAGGTCAGGCCCTCACTTCCAAGCCCCCTGTGGAATTTGGGGAGACAGAACACTGAAATCTGTGGAATGCATTTCCTCCCACCACAGACCTGGGCTTCAGCACAGGAGATGCCCTGGGCTGCTCTGTTCTGCTCTCCAAGAAGTGGGAGGAGAATTCCCCCTTCGGGGTTTCCCTGTGCTTAGGCTCATGCCCATTTAAGGTGCCACACCGATGTGGCTCAGTTCCACCTGAGAAGGGAGCGGTTCTCCCTTTTCCCTGTCAGCCAGGCCTCTGCCAGGTTGCCTGAGATAAGCAGGAAGAAGCTCAAGCCCATTTGAAATAGGTCACTGCAACCACACTGAAGTTGCCTTTGCCTTGGCTGAATTGATTCAACGCGACCGGTTCAGCGTCCACCCGAATCCTCCTAAGTGAAAACTTCTGTTCCTACAAATCCCAGAATCCCAGACTGGTTTGGCTTGGAAGGGACCTTAAAGCCCATCTCATTCCACCCCCTGCCATGGGCAGGGACACCTCCCACTATCCCAGGCTGCTCCAAGCCCCGTCCAACCCGGCCTTGGGCACTTCCATGGGAAGTCCAATGTTCCAGAGCAGAGGGAAATCAGGAAGGGGACACCCTCAGTGACCTTGAGGCAGCTGAGTCTCCTGTAAGTGCTCTGTGATCGGAGACACTTTACACTGAGCACAGAATGATGGTGTCACACGTTGTGCTCTATAATTACAGTGTTTCCACTGCAGACTCAATTTTTAGGGGTTTATAACTTTTCTTAAGAGAGTGAGCAGCAATGACCTGTTTCTGCATTCGAAGCAGGTTTTAAGGTCATTATGTGAGTGTTAACTTTCTGCTACATTGTGTTGTAATGGAATGAGTCTTGCAGAGGAAAAGCATTCCACAGGATTGGCAAAAATGAGCATATTCATCTTAATTTTTGCATCTACTTAATTTCAGGAGCTTTTATAATTAAATGTTTGGTTGCACTGGCAAATAGAAGGAGCAAATCCTTGCCATCATGAAAACAATCCCATTCCATCTGTGTGCTGTGGAGGAATGAAAATAGCTGTACATGGAACTTCTCCTTAAAAAGCCAAAGGATGAGTTTTCCATGCTGGAAGAGCAGATGGGTGTTATTTTCTCCATGTTCTTTCTCACAGGCACTGGATCCTGCTCTCCACCTGGTATCACCTGCTTGGGAACGTGCCCTTCCCAAGGGAATTGCACATTTTCCTGCACTGCTGGGTTGAGTCCCGCCACGGCATCAGGAATGGGAACTGCCACCCTGGAGCTCCAGCAGAGCTGTGGGTGAGGAGCAGAGTGGTGGCCATGGGGACAAAGCCATGCCCTGCTCTCCACAGGGACACAGGGATACCAGGACACACGAAATCTGCTTCCCACAGCTGAAGGACACAAGCCACCAAAAGTGTGACCCTTCCTCAGGCAACAGAACTGCCCAGGAGACCACAAACTGCACTGAGAGGAGTCTGGTTCACAGTCGTTGCCCTTTTCCTAGAAGGAGACCGTCACGTCTTGTAGGATTCCCACTGGGATCATTGCTCAGGTGCTCGGCTGCAGAGCAAATCAGGGCAGTGCTGAAGCTGAGCTTCTCTCAGATGTGTGATTCTACCTTGACTCACAGCCAGAATTCCTTTTCACTTATGGAACCACCACTCTGGAGTAGGAAAAGTGGATTCTTCCCAGAGAGGGAAAAGTGGATTGCTCCCAGAGCTATGGGTCTTGCCACATGGTCATCAGCCTGCAACTGGTGACCCCACAACTGGAAATAATTTCCTATTGGGAATGTTTCCTATTCCTCTATCAAAAAGCTGCTGGCCTGTTGGACAGGTGGGAGAGAGCACGAATCATCCAAAGGCTGGGAAACAGCACTGTAATCCAAAATAGCCACTCAGGCTTTTTATCAGCCCAAAAGATGTAACCCATAGATCTCAAGTTCTTCCATGGGCAGGGGAGAATGGTGGATGAGTCTTGGACAGGTGTTTGTGTGCACAGTGCACCAAGGTCACAGTGAGGATCTGCAGCCTGAGGGTTGGAGAGTTGTGAGAATCAGGATTTTTTCCATGGAAAGTGAGAGCAAAGCTATTTGTGAGCCCTGTGACCCCACTGCCTCCCAGGCTTCATCCCTTGAGCACCTCTGCTCGAAGCAGTGGGACCTTGGGTGGTACCGAACCGGGTGAGAAGTGATGTCCCCCTGGGGAAGGGATCTCCTCCCTCCTTGTGCAAACGGGGAAAGGAGCAAAGACTCCCAGGGGCAGGGGCTGTGTCAGGCTGTGCTTTTGTAGAAGCTCCCTGGGAGCGGAGCAGAGCACAGCCCCTCTTCAGACCTCTATCAGAGTTCACAGAGTTAACTGAAATATTCCTGCTCCTACAGCTTTAATTCATTCAGACTCGTTCAGAAGCTTCTGATAATAAGACCTAATTTATAATTAGGCTTTATCAGTAATCAGTTAATTTATAGAACCCTAATTCTCACAAAGGTATTTCAGAGGCTTTGCTTATTACATTGTGGAGTTAATGCCCACAGACAACCAAATCACAGCGAGAGGATGGAAACAAATTTCAGGGTAATCCTGCTCCGTCGAGTTATTTACTTGGGATTTCATGCAGTGGGTGGAGCAGGGTGTAGCATTTCAGCCAGCAGCCAGGGACAAGGGGACTTCCTTCCCTCAGACACGTCAGGGGTGGGGTATCAGTTGCAGGTAACCTTCCCTGTGCACTGAGCCAGCTGTAATCTGCCAGGGATTCCCAGAGCTCGGAGATGTGCTGGGAAACGAGTCCCACACGGGGGAAGGGGAGATGCTGATAGGGAGGGAGGGAGGGAGCCAGGGCTGCGTGGTGAGACATCACCTCCAAGGCTGAATCCACAGCCCACAGAGAACCACAGAAGGCTCCTCATCAGCCTCAGGTCTGATGGTTCACACGTTGCCGGTCTGGGCCAGTAAGAGTTGCCAAAAATTCCCGAACGGTGGGATATTTCTGGTGGAACTGACTCCCTCAATGAACGGTCACTGCGCTCTTGTGTCTCTTTGGGATGCAAGCCAAATTTGTTCCCCTTTTCCTGCAATCACATCACCCTGCAAACCCATCTCCACCTTCCCATCCTCTCTCTCCATGCTTTCAGACCATTCCACAGCTCTGACTCCTGGTTTCTCACCCAGGTAGCCCTTTGCTCTCCCATCGTTCCCTTCAAAGTAGAGGAAAAATCCAGACAGCTCCTCTCTCTCTACTCGTCTTCAAATCCCATTGCTGTGCATTGCTTGTTTCTCTTCCAAAAGAAGCACAATCCACAAACATCCTTGCCATGCCTGCTTTCAGAGAACTGGTAACTATTTTAAGCCCAAGCCCAGGCCCTGGTGAGCCTGGATTGCTGCCTTGCAGCGCAGAGATCTCCTCAGTGGACTGTCATTCCTCCAGTCCTTAAGCCCTCGGAGAGCTCCCAGCCAACCACTTTCAATTAAATTTCAATTAACAGATCTGAGCAAAGCGTTCTCTGCCACGGCATCACCAGGAGGGCTGGATCAAAGCATGCAGGCGAGCAGCTCACCCTGAGGCCCTTCACTTTGGGACCGCGTGGCCACGTGCAAACCTCCCAAAATGGGGCTGTTCTGGCGGTGGCTGGGTCTGTGTCTGGCTCGAGGGCAGGGCTGTGGGAACGGGGAGGAGTCCCCATCCCAGCAGGGACCCCCTGGCCTGCAGGAGCCCTGGGCCAGCAGTCGGGTGACACTGTCCGTAGGGCACAGCGGCACCCTGGCACAGCCCTGCCCTGCCCCAGCCCTGGGGGATGCAGAGCCTTGGGCCACGTGCTCCAGTCCATCCTTTCAGCTCCTGGCTTCCCTTTGGTGCTGGATTGGGAGTGCCTCATTCACCATTTGCATTTGTTTAACTGAAGCCTTGTGAAGGGAGATTTGTAAAGTCCTCCCAGGTCTCAGCTGCAGCAGGTGAGGGTCACCACCCGTCCACAGGCACCGCTTTCCCCGATGTCCTCCCACCCCATCATCCCAAGGGATGTTTCTGTTCTCTACACGTGCTGCAGCAGCTCAGCTCGTGCTGTTCTCCAGCTCTGCCTTTCCCTTGGAATTCCACCATTCAGATCCCTCCCACTCCCCCGTCCACTCCTAGGATAGGTTTTCTTCGATCCCCAAATCTCTGAGCCGCCTTCTCCTGACGCCACATCAGCCAGTTCTCCTTCCCTGTGATTGCAGAGGAGCTGCAGCCCGTTGTGCTTTAATTAAGGTGTATTAGCAGTGGCGTGTTATTGATTTACTGTACATTTGCATTAGCTGAGTACCTCGTGCCCTTATCTGATGGGCAGAGCATGGATACAGCGAACAGAGCCTCCCTGATGAAACTCGAGCACGAGAAGGAGCAGGCCCACCCGGGTGGATCTGCAGAGCTCTGGCTGCTTGGCAGCGGCTCCTGGAATTGCCAGATGCAAATCCAGATGATAAGGCGTGAAACCCGAAATCCAGTTTTATTCAGACTGGCAGAACTTCCCAATCCAAGTCTTTCCCATTTCGTGCTTCTGTCTGTATTTCCCGGCCCGCAGCACAGAAAGTGCTGTTGGCTTGTGCCCCTTCTTGCAGGGCGGGAACCACCCAGCTCAGTAAAACACACAGAGAACGGCGAGTTCATCCCCTCAGAGGAGGCTCACGGTGTGGGAGGTCACACCTGATGCTTCTGTGACCAGGGGAAGCCCCTCAAGGTGTGCAGGGAAACCTGGGCTTGTCCCCACCAAGTCAAGAAGGCAGTTCCTCAGTTCCAGTGGCTCCCTCCAGCAGCCCAAACCCAAAACTCAGCCCACATCTGCAGGACCCCCCAGCCCAGGGGCAGGGCTGAACCCCGTGGCAGCTGAATGATGCCCCGTGCTCCGGCCCCAGCTGACCTTGCCCGTGAGGACAATGACCCTCCATCGCGCTCCTTACCGTGGCCATGATCCACGTGTGCCTCAGCACAGGGGGCTGGGGCTCAGACTCAGGGAGGGCTCCCAAAACCGGCCTGGTAACAGCCTCAGCTTGTCCAGATTGAAGGCATGGGGGGTTTGTGGCAGACCCCAGGCTGATCCCTCGGTGCACAGGTACAGCCCAAGATTTGGGCCAGCTTGGGCTGAGCACATCGTCCCCCCACAGGAGAACTCGAACGTCTGACAGCCTGAAATCTCCAGGGTTTCACACTCACCCTCTGCCTTGGGGGAACAATTTAGCAGCAGAAGTGAACCCCACCCTGCTGGAAAACCCCAACACGCGTTGGGAAGTCCCATAAACCAGGTTACCCGCAGCAAACCTGGTGGATCTGCCCATGTGCTGGCACCGTGGAGAGTCTGCTCTGCTCCCTCAGCCCACAGCTCCTGCCCACACACAGCCAGGGGCATGCAGGAGAGGGGCCTCAAGCAGCATCCTGAGATGCTGAGTGCTCCTGGAGACATGGCTGAGGTCCTGGCCAGCTCTGTGTTCCCAGCAGGAAGGAGATGGGATGTGGTGTCCAGCCAATGCTGCTCCACAGGGTGCCCAGAGAAGCTGTGGCTGCCCCTGGATCCCTGGAAGTATCCAAGGCCAGGTTGGACAGGGCTTGGAGCAGCCTGGGACAGTGGAAGGTGTCCCTGCCCATGGCAGGGGGTGGAAAAAGATGAGATTTAAGGTCCCTGTAAGGTCCCCTCCAGCCCAAACCACAGCCCCTCCTGCCACACAAACTTTGGGGCTAAACAAGCAGCAATCAGGCACCTTCCTGCCACCTCCAAAGATGCTCTGCTGCCCTCAGGCAGACCTTTGGGAACTGGAATATCTCCTGCTTGCCCAGCCAGGGCTTCCTCACGGCTTGAGCATCCCATGCCTGTGGTCCCCTCTCAGTTCTCCTGCTCTCAGTTTTTGGTCTGTCGATGCAGTGTCCAGCCCTGTGGTGTTTGCAGAGACACCAAGTGACTGCACTCAGATACTCAGACAGCTGTAAACAAACAGATCTTCAGGGTAATTCAAAAGAAAACTGAAACGAGACAGAGTTGGCCTATATTAATCTCAACGAGTTCTCAGCACAAACGAATGCAAAGAGCACATTTCCCTACGGGGGCAGTTCCATCAGCTGGCGAAGAAGAGCTGAGTAACTCAGTCTGTTCTGCACTATGGACGTGGCAGCTATTTTAAATATTTGGGAGTTCAGAGTTATCTGCTCCCGCACCATCCTTTAAATCAATTTGCAGTGGGTCTTTGTTGACCTTGCTGCAGAAAGCTCAAAGAAAATAAAAATGTCAGACGCTCATTAGGAGATCTGGAACAACATCAGCCAACCCATGAGCATCATCCACCCCAGCACCTGCAGCAAACCTGGCTCTGCCACCTACCCTAAAGCATCACTTCTGTGTTCATTACTGGGGCTGTGGGGACATCACCACTCCCACACCGGAGTCCAGGCTGCACCACTCGGGCGTGCAGGGGACACAAACCCAGGACAAACACCCAGCGTGGAGCCCTGCTGGGACCCTGGCTCTTCCCTTCCAGCCTTCACTCATCATTCTGTCTGTCGCCACGCTGTGAGGTCTCCCCCTGTGCTGCATTGTCCAGAGCTGAGCTGCCCATGAATTCCCTGCCTCAATTGCCACCCTCCTTCCTCTGGGATTCCATCCAGAGATATTCCCTACCCCAATTTCAAACCCTGCCTTTGTGGCCGTGTGCCACGAATGTTCCAGCTAAAGTGACTATTTCAGCCTCCACGAGAACACTCTGTCTTCACAAACTTGTACCTTTTCCCAAAATTCTCCTCTTGGAATGAATCTGCTCTATGGAAAGTTGGAGGGAAATCAATCTGGCCACATTTGCATTAGGAGAGAAGAGGAAAATCATACTATTTTCCTACCTCGTAAAAGCCCCCAAACCCCTCCATTAGAGGTCCTTTCCAACCTCAGCGACTCTGGTTCTGTGGCTCTTCACCCAATGCAAAGAGCTCCTCAGTCCTGACTCTGCATCCCGCCCAACCCAGCGGAGCAGGAAAGGGGCAGGGATGGAGAGGAGGGAGAGCAAACGTGGGCTGAGCGTTGTGACGTCGTTTGGTGGCCACCAAGGCGATCCATCAGGAGAAGAAGAGAAACTGTTGAGCAGAAAAACCTTTGCAGTCCCAGGTGGAGCAGGTTCCTTCCAGGTCCATATTCCCACAGCTGGGCCATCAGTGAACTCACTTATCCTGGAACAGTCCATGGGATTTAAAGGATTGCTGGTTCTGCCTGGATGCACGTTAAGCGTTCCCCCAGCAAGCCAGATACAAACACAACTGCCCCAAATGTGTGAGGGAAGAAAGCAGGGAGGGATTCAGAGCAGCTTCCAGTGATGGGCTGTGGTGTGTGGAGGTGGAGAGGGATTCACAGGAACCCCCAAGGGAACAAAGCTCCAGCTGTGCCCCCCTCATGGGTGACGTGGGTTATAAACTAACATCGGTGTGCCCACGCAGCAAAGCTCACCTCTGAGCCTGCCACAAAAAGGCACAGTTTTGCTTCAGCTAAAACCAGTTTCTAATTGGCTAAAACCAAAGGAAACTTGGTCCCCTGCTTAATGAAAGGATCTGTTCACAGACTCTCATCACTCAAAGTGGTTTTTTTGAGCCACGCAATGGTTTATGTGACTGGGTTTCATCGGCTCAACACAGTTCAAAACCTTCTGGGTTGGAAAAAAATGGTTCACAAAATGTGATGCTCCAGCAGAAGTAAACACAGACCTGCCAAATTACTGCAGCTTAATGAGTTCCCTCTCATCAGCTGAGCTGGCCTTGTGTGTACCCTCTTTGAAGTCAAATGTACTCGTGTAAGCACCCTAAGAGGCTTTAGGAAGGGATTCCTGTTTGGGCAGAGCTTCACAATGGCTGGTCCTGGCATTGTCAAGAATTAGGTGGTTGCTTTGCTAATATTCTCCTCCTGTCCTTGCCTCCAGTTGAGTCTCTACTTCATAGCCTGGCTCTAAACAACATCCCTGAGCTTTTATCTGCAGGTGACAAACAGAGGCATACAAACTGGATTGGCAGGAACACAAAGAAAGCTTTCATCTCATCACTGCACGAGGCACTTACAGGAACTTCTCAAGGAAAAAAGAGATTATGCATCAACATTGTGAGCATAAAGACAATTTAAAAGGGATGTTAAGAAACTTCATGTCAGGAAAATATAGAACATCTGCAAACAGACGAGTATTCAGTAATAAGCTACGTCAATGATCTCGGAGGAAAGAGGCTGTTTTCCTGCAGTGACAAGCCCAGAGAACATCCCATAGGGGATTTTAACAAGCTGAAGTGCTCCTTGTGGTCAGAAAACTCAGCTGGCTGCGTGCGGCCCTTGGGGTTGTCGGGCTGGGCTCATTTCACCTGCTCCAAGCTCTTTGCTCCTGAGGCAGGTGTGGAGGGCGGTCCCCAGGCTGGAACAGGGAACTGTCCTGGAAGATTTCTGGACTTCACACACACCCACCCCCCAACACTCAGTTTCGTGGCAGTTTATGGTATTTTGCCACCAGATTTGGCAGGACTGGGGTGACAGAAGCAGCAGGACAGTTGCAGGCTGTCCTATGGTCCCTCCTGGGCGAGTGACTCTGCAGGAACACACGGCGTGACTGTGATTATTATAACAATCCAGGATGACAGGAAAGACTCACCTACTAAAGAACAAGCTGGTTTAGCTGGTTGTTAGTCCACTAATTACTGGATAACTAATGGTAATGCATGTTTGTTCCCAGCTGTCAGCAGACACTGCCTACACTGGGGCACCGATGCCTTGGAGGTGCTGCATCCACCCGGGAAGTGCCGAGCTGAATCCATGTGCCAGCACAAACACTGCCAGAGCTGCCAGGGCGACAGGGGGCCTGGGTTTCCCTGGCTGGCTTCACCTTTCCAGGGCTCTGTGCTCTCGCCTCTGCCAGCTGGATGCAGCCTGGGAGCCAGCTGGATGCAGCACGGTGCCAGCTGGTGGGGCTGCCGACTTCTCTGGGCTGTGGCTCCATCTGAGCTCGCTGCCTTCTGCCGCACACGAACAGTTGGCAAAGAGACGGCTCAGAGGGTCACTGCGGTCCGGGGTGCCATCCCCTGGGACATCCTGACATGAGCCATCCCCACTGCCCAAGGCATTTCGCTGATATCTTCACTGAGCAAGTGCAAGGTGGCCTCCCTGGGGGACTCAGCCAACTGGCTGCTGCTTTTGCCATGTAATTTGTGATACACTTGTTCAAACACCTCCCTGCTCCTGCCCTGTGCCTGGATGCCAGCCTGGACAGGCTGTCCTGACCTTCTCCAGCTGCTCTTTTAACTCAGGGCAGCATCAGTGTCCTGAGAAATGAGAACTAGGGCAAGCCGGTGGATGTGGACCTGCGCTGTGTGCAGTGTTCTACCTCTCGAGTTTGGTGCCAGCAGGTTGACACAGTCACTGCTCCTCTGGGTTTAAGATGAAACCAGGCGAGATTTAGGCCTCAGCACGGTCTGGAGCATGTCCCACCAAATGTCCCTCTGCACTCCCAAGGAAGGCAGTGAAGTCCAAGGAATATCCTGCTCTTCGAGAGCCGCATTGGAAGAGGCAGCCCGGGGCTGCTCCCTCCTGTCAGGGAGTTGTGGAGAGCCAGAAGTTCCCCCTGAGCCTCCTTTTCCCCAGGCTGAGCCACCCCAGCTCCCTCAGCTGCTCCTCATCAGCCTTAAGTACATAGTCCTTCCTGCCATCAACTGCCTTCGCCAAGTTTTGACTGAATTTCTCCTTAATGACTCCAGCTTTGTCATTTCGGGGATGTTCCGGCAATAAGATATGACAAGGTGTGAATTATGGGACAATAATTCATGCCTGGAGCAGTGTCAGGCACAAGGCTGGGAGCTGAGGGCCGTCCATGCAGCTCAGTGTGAATTATTGCACCATAATTCACACCGTGAGGGCACGCTGAGGGACTAACCAGGGACTATCCACACCAAAAAAATGGGTTAAAAACTATCAGTTTTATTTAGCTTGCCAGATTGGAGGGGAATTACACTCCCTGCAACATTCCTTTTGGTCCATCCCCACGTTTTCTTTGCTGGAGTCAAACGGAGAAGGCCCAGCTGGGTGTGAAAGGGGTGAGGACTGGGGGGGCTCCTGGCAGCGGGAGGCAGAGCAGTCAGCACCTACCTGCTCCTCTTCCCCCTCCCGTGCTTTAAACATCCAACACCTGATCCCAAAGCGTTCAGGAACTCGGCACAAAGCAGGAGCAGGGATCACTTCCCCTGGAGGGCAGCACAGAGAGGGCCGCGAGGGCCCAGGCTGGAGGGTGTCACACGAGGTGGCACCTGGAGCTGTCCCAGCGTGGAGCTGTGTCTGCTGCTGAGCCCCACACAACCTCCCCTTCCCCCAGGCAGGAGCTCCCGAGGGACTGAGCACAGTGGAAAAGGGGTTTCAGCGGCACAGGGGACAGCCCAACACCGCCCCTGCCTGAGGCTGCCGGGCTGCTGCTGCCTTCTCACTGCTGTTAGTGGCCAGTCAGGTACAGGGGAGAGCTCCGGAAAAGGCTTTGCCGAACATTTCAAAGGCTGGGGTTGCAGTTTCCGTGCAGGCAGCGCACAGAAAGTCACACTTGTGAAATCTTTAATTTTTTCTTTTAATCTGAGAAAACAGCCCCCAGTGATATTCATCCCTTCCTAGAAAGCTGCTACAGTTCAAAAATAAACCCGATGGTTCTCCAGGGCTCTGTGGGAAGTGATCTGCCCCCAGGAGCCCCCCAAACAACTCTATTTTGCAGTAAACATGATCCAGCCTGCCCCTGTTTCGGGGCTTCAAAGACAAATGCCCTAAAATCTCTTTCCAGGGTTTCTTTTGTTGAACAAGGAGGCGAATCCTCACCCTGCAATAAGTGCTTCTCTCCGTGTAGGGGTGTCTCCAGTCCCTGGTGTGCAGTGACAGACCTGGGACAGCCCTGAGGAAGAGGAAGCTGCCTTCATCCCTGAGCTGGCCACCTCAGGCACCAGGGCTGTGGGTGATTCAGGGGTGGCTGCTGACTGCAGTGGACCTAAGGCAAAAGATAATTTAAGGTTATCCGGGGCAAATTCCAAGTCATTATTTGGGCTTCAGTTGCCCAGTCAGTATAGATCTCATTTTGAGATGTCTCCAGGTTAATTGATTGCTGTTTCAGACAGTTATTGATTTTCAAATAATTATTCTAATTATTTGCCATCCAGCTAGCTTTCTCTCCCTCTCCTCAGGCAGCCTGGAAACATTTCCTTGCAGAGCCCCACACAAGAGGCTGGTTTTTAGTGTTTCCATTGGAAGGTGGGGCACTGGGGCAGCACAAGGCTGGAGGAGACCCTGCCTCGCCCTGTGCCCCTGGCAGGGACAGGGGACCCACCACAATGTCCAGCCCCTGCCCCAGGGCTGCCAGGGCACTCTGCACATTGCCGGGGGTGCAAGGGGGTGACAGTTCCTGGCAGCTCCACAGGTTGGTCTCCAGCAGCCCTGGGAGGAACCCTCTGGAATCTGGAGAGCCCAAACGAGCTCAAGCTGCCTCTCAGGGTTCCTGTGTCCCTGTCCACACAGGACACAGGGAATGGCTTCCCACTGCCAGAGGCAGGGATGGGTGGGATATTGGGCAGGAATTGTTCCCTGGGAGGGGGGGCAGGCCCTGGCACAGGGTGCCCAGAGCAGCTGTGGCTGCCCCTGGATCCCTGGCAGTGTCCAAGGCCAGGTTGGACACTGGGGCTTGGAGCAGCCTGGGACAGTGGGAGGTGTTCCTGCCCATGGGATGAGCTTTAAGGTCCCTTCCATCCCCAACCATGCCATGAACAGAGATGAAGTGACGATTCTCTCTGTTTCCTGCACTTCTGTACTGCGGGGTGGCAGCTGGCAGGTGGGGAGAGGCTCTTTGTGCCACCACACTCCGAGCTGGGGGCACTGCCCGTGGGGTGCCCAAAGAAACTCCTTTTCTGCAGGACATTGCTGTGGGAGGTGAGCGCTGGAGACCTCCTGCAGGCAGCGATAAAACATCAGTGGCATCTCTAAAAATTATCTATGATAATTTTCTAACACAAAAGGGATGGCACCTAACGTGAGGTAATTCTATTTTAGATCTTATTATGATGGATAAAGATGAATTGATCACTGAACTAGAAATCGGTGGTTGCCTGGAGACCGGTGATCATGACCTGATTACATTAATTATGGGATAATAAAAGACAGTCCCGACCAGTAATATATACCTGGTGCTTCTCTCTGGCTCTGTGAGGCTGAATAAAGAGGTGAGGGAAACTCGCTGGGAAGAAAAATAAACATGTACGTAAATGAGTGCAAAATAAAAAGTTCCCACTAAGAGTTCCCAACCTGGCTCAAAAGTTCTATTTGTGCCATAATTTTTAAAGAATGGTGTTTGATTTTGAGATCTCTCTAGGTGAAAATGAAAGCAGCAATTGGAAAAAGAAGCGGTGTATAAAGAATAGGGGGGAAAAAAGGGAAAAACTAGTAATCAAGATAATTTAACATCTCTGAGTGGTAGGAAATTGATAAGGGAAGCCAAACGCATTAAAGAAAAATCTGGCTGATGAGTTATAGGTACTAAGAGCTGTTATTATCAACAAGAAAAAGAACCCTAATTGTGGTCCCTGCTGCTCCTTGAAAAAGATGATAAAAATGATAAAATTAGATGGTAAAATTAATAACAGTGTCACCGAGAGGATCCAAAAATGTCAGAGTGTCATTATCTTGGTCAAGCAGCTCATAAACTCCTCGGGGCATTGGAGGAAGCTTAAATTTAGAGAGTCTACAAGAGACTTTTTCCTCTGAGGGCTTCGGGGCTCTGCAGCAAATGGTCCATTGCATATTGCGAGGACTCGCTGAAATCCAGCATTTCCCCCCCTTTGGGCTGACCCAGGCCACAGATTGCCCCCGTTCCTGAGCCTCTCCTCTGTCACTGTGCTCACCGTGTTTAAAAACAGCGTCTTTAAAAACGATGGCCAATCGCCCTCCCTTACTCCGTGGAGATCTTATCTGGGGATAGCTGCTGGCTCCCGGCCCTGCTGCTGCAGAGCACTGGGGGGAAAGCAGTCAAATCCGTGATTATTTTCAATCGCAACCCGAGATTGTTTGTGTAACCACCATTATGAGAAGAGAGGGACCCCTGGCAGCCTCGGACACGTTCATCCTCACAAGCAGCGAGGAAGGGGAGAACGGGATCAGCTCCCAAGGGTGGAATGCAGGGTTTGTCCCCACATAGGAGGGTCCCGCTCTCAGTGACGCCACAGCTGTGTCCCACCACCTCTGTGGCCATGTCCCAGTGCCACCCGAGCTTGGGACGAGGTTTTCCACCCTGCACCGACCCCCAGACTGCTACAGCCATGGACAGCGGCCTTATCCCTGAGCTCTAAGCCCCAAGACAGGTCTGACCAGCACCCAGGTGGGACAGTGACAGGGCACGGAGCCCTTCCGGGGCACGGAATGGCGTTCCCACATAGACCTGGCATGACACAGCAGCCCCTGGAGCTTGCAAAGTGCTTGGAACTGTATTGTAAGCCCACGACTGTGTCACTGTCCCACCACGGTGCTGCAAAATGCGTGAAGGGGGATCCTGCACCCACAGCCAGCCACTAAACTCCTTTTGACTTAAAACTTTACTCCTGTCTTACTTGTTTATTTGCACTTCCACAGTATCAGGAGGTCCCCGTGGGAGCAAGGTGTCCTTGCCAGCCCTGGCACAAACAGCAAATAAGATGCTCTGGGTCTCAAAGGGCTTCCAGTCTCTCTAGCAAGTGGAAAAGGAGGAAAGGCCCCTCTGGCCCAGCCTGGAGCCGTGCACTGGGGTTGTTGTGACGCAGGGGCAGAACCGGGCACGTTGCCGTGTTGAACCTCCTACAGTTGGTCTCATCCCATCGATCCAGCCTGTCCGGATCCCTCCCAGTGCTGCAGAGGCAGGAAAGGCCTCATCCCTCAGGTGCCCCGGGCCCAGAGCCGAGGGGTGCCAAACTCAGCATCCAGAAGATCAGAGAATCGCGGAATCACGGAATGGTTTGGGTGGGAAGGGACCTGAAAGACATCGAATCCCCCCCCTGCCATGGCAGGGACACCTCCCACTGTCCCAGGCTGCTCCAAGCCCCAGTGTCCAACCTGGCCTTGGGCACTGCCAGGGATCCAGGGGCAGCCACAGCTGCTCTGGGCACCCTGTGCCAGGGCCTGCCCACCCTCCCAGGGAACAATTCCTTCCCAGTATCCCATCCATCCCTGCCCTCTGGCAGTGGGAAGCCATTCCCTGTGTCCTGCCCCTCCAGGCCTTGTCCCCAGTCCCTCTCCAGCTCTCCTGGAGCCCCTTCAGGCCCTGCAAGGGGCTCTGAGGTCTCCACGGAGCCTCCTCTCCTCCAAGCCGAGCAGCCCGAGCAGGGTGAGCGGCTGGAGCCGAGC
>VZTA01027068.1:0-67871 GCA_013398855.1 Mohoua ochrocephala
TGACAGAGGGTACAAGAAAGAGGGGAACAATTCATATGTGATTGCTGGAATGGAGTATTACCCGACTGCTCTCTCCACCGCACCTGCACAACCAGAAGAAACTCCTTCTCCCCAGAAGACACTCCCTTCCCCCTCGCCCCCAGCAATGATGTGAGTTGGTAGAGAATAACCTCCAGGTCCCCTCTTGGCTACTGAAAAAATTAACCCTGTCCTGGCTGGAACCAGGACACTCTGGTCTTCATACCTCTTCCTTCTTATGTGGTTATAAATTTGTTCTGTTATTAAGAGTCACACTTCTTGGTCTTGCTTTCCCAGACAACCATCATCAGCGTGGTTCGTAGCTGCATTTTCCCTCATCTTCCATACTCTTCCTGGGTACTAATTCTTAAGAATTTTTTAAATTCTATTGAGAAAGATTCCATAATTTCTCACATTACATTTTCATGCTTCAAGTTTCCCTGTGAGAACACTTGGAAGTGTGTACCATTAGTACTGATCTTGTCTACAGCTTTTCCTGAAAAAGGATGTTGCTTACATTTTCATATTAAAAGATTATTATTCTCACATAAGAATTCAAATTCCCTTGGGAGTTTGCTGAGAATAACAAGTACATTTCACATAAACCTATACAGTGACAATATTTTACTTGCATTTTTTATGAATAGCACATAAAGATTACACCTTAAGTATTCATTTTCATTTACCTCTCTCTTTCTCAGTTTCTTCCTCACTTCCTGAATCATGTTGCCAAGTCATCACTGCTTTCGGTGAAGGTGAATGCCTCCCTATTCAAGCCATTTCTTCAGTGTAAAAAGCAGAGAGATTTGGCTGCTTCATGGAAGCTTCCCAGCAGATTCTACTGTGTAATTCTCTAAATAAGCCAAAGACTGTTCTCCCAAAGACCACAGCCCTAAGTCTCACTGTGGGTCATCACAACCATCCTCTAAATACTGAGCTCAATCACTACAATAAAATTTGCTGTTCATGGAAATGATTGCCACCAATTCTTGAGCAGCAAAGTAGGGGCCTGGTTGGACTCAAAAGCAGTCCCAGTGTAGCCAAGAACCTCATGGGTTGCCTGAATAAGGCCACCATCCCAGACAGGGGTTGCAAATGAAGTGAGGAGACTTCTGCCAGTATCTACTAGCAAGTCACAACCACTACGCCCGCCTGGACAGATAGTCCACAACAGATCTCAACCAGAACCTCCCTGTCTCTTCCTTCCTGCTCCAGCCGTGAACCAGACAGGAGCTGCACGTGTCCAGTTTCACTGCAGGGCTCTGCACAGTCAAAGATCAACCTAACAGAGAACAGAACTCCCTCTCCTCCACTTCCCTGTCTGTCCCTTCCAGCAAGGTGCATAGGATGCATTGCCTCAGAGAAGAAATCCACTGCTATATATAATAAATACCACAGCACAGCAAAACACATTCATATTACGTATTACCCATTCCAAACGGGTTTAGAACTTTTCTCTGTGACAGTTTTGTGGTTTCCATCGACACAGGAACATGCTTCCTAATTAATTTAATCTAATTTAATTAATTAATGAAAAGTAAAACCAAAGATATGGGAACTGTTTTCACTGACATACACAGTGAGTTGGATGAATACGTCTTTGACAGATACCTCACAAAATATGCTCTGCTGAAATAAGCACAACATTTTTCTTCATTTCTTTAGCAATAATTTTGACTGTCTAAATAAGCATTAGTATTTTTAATAGCTTTATTTTTTTCTTGTATTACCATTAAAAAACTAACATTATTTGTAATAAATGAAGAGTTTGAGATTTTGTTCTAAGAAATCTAAAAAAAAAAAAAAAAGCTCAGCATTAATTAGTGTTACAGTGGAAACACGGGGTCTCCAAGTTCAGGTTTGATGTTATTTTTATAATGCAGCAGATACCAGCATCTACTAGAAAAAGAGGGGTTTTTTAATATGCTATTTTATGAAATATAAGGACATCAACTTATAAGAGCATAGTTTTAAATATTTATTATAGCTCTCAGAAGCATCTTGACAAAAAGAACATATTTGATCCTGATTTTACATTTCTCTACATTTCAGAAATCTGATTCTACCAACTGTAACATCTATGCTCCATTCATAATTACTAAGACTGAATGAATCTTCACATTCTCTTCAGAGGTATATAATAAGGTAACATATTTATTACAACTAATGACAGACACAAGAACCTGAAACCCTCCGAAAATTCTAATTCACAGGGGTCCAAAATACTGAAGAGTTTATCGATATATTTGCCAGTGCAAGAAGGTATCTCATTAATGTATTAAAATTTTTACAGTGAATAAGTATCTCCTCTATGTTCTTGGGGAGAAATCAATTGTGGAAAGAGAAAGAACATTATTTTTCAAGGGATGTTAAAAAGACACTGCTAAGTCTAATTTTTAGACCTCAGTTGATATCATCAAATATAAAAACCACATACAGCACAGAATTAAGAATTGTTATGGAAATATTCTTTCAGCAGATATGCCAGCATATTCCTTGAAACTAGTGGTTTAGGGACTTCCCAAGCTGCAAACATGAAAGTTACTGTCAAGTAGTACAAGTTGCATAAAACACAACCGATTATCAGCTTTTTCTTAACACACTGAAAGTAACAGGACTTTGCTCTTCCTTCACCATTATTCCTTCTGTTCTCCCATTCAATTCAGCAACTTCACATGACTTTTCAAAGCAAAATCTTCCCAGAAGCTCAAAAATACTGCATCTATTTCCATGCTGGACTGTCTTGTAAAAAACATCAACTTCAAGACTGAAAAGACTATCAGTGTAAATTATTCACTTGCCTGTTTTTCAGCTTGTCCATATTCCGATCCTTGGGGTGACAGGAAGTGACAAATATGACCATTGTTTTTTGCTTTTTCTCGAAGAGCCATAGCAGTTCGTACTGTAGCATTTCTAGCATGAACAAACACCATCACCTTTAGACAGAAAGAAACAAAATCAATGAGAATTAAAAAAAAGGTTTAATCAAATAATGAAAATGCCTCAATTACAAAATATTTCCTATGGGAATGACTGAACTAGTTAATACATGACATACTGATGAAAACTAATGCCACTTAAGGGCAATTAAAGGATGATCCTGCCTACATGGTATTTAATATTTTCAAAGAGCTTTTGAGAAGGTTGTATTTTTAAAAAATTCTTAAGTCTTTGAAAATAGGGAACAATCGTTGGCCATAAATAGTTCATCTTCACAAAGTAGTGCGGTTAACACTGATGTAAAGAGTTGTGTTATTTGACACATCCTAAATGATCTGGAAAGCAAATAGTGGGCTGATAAACATTCTGATGCCACAACTCGGCTACATGAGAGAAGAACAACCAATCAAACAAAAGAGAACTACTGTGCAATGCTCACAGTTAAAAGCCCACAAGAATATTACCACTGTTAACAGCAGGACCTCTAATACAATATTCAAAAGCCATGAAAACACTAATCAAAATGTTTGAGAGAAATGTTTTACATTTTTTTTCACGCCGCTGAGAATGTCAAGAGTCCTCAAAAAAGAGTTGGAGTCTTTTACCTAAAAACAACTAAAATATTCCATTTTGATTACTGCCTCCTGTAATACACGTCTACAAACAATCCTGTGAGCTTTGGAAACTTTGATAGAGGCACTCGGTATATATGCTTCAATAACTGGAATGAGACAGATGGACTGGGACCACATTGCATTTTATGCTCTGAGTTCCCTTTCTCTTCTGTCTAGTATACTCAATAAATTTCAATAAATTCAGCAAGTATAAACAATAAAATATATATATTTCTGCTTTCAGTTAGCAGAGCCTTGGTACAGACTTGATACAACTTCGGTTATGATTTCTAAAGCTTCTGCCTACATGTATGACAATATCTGACACCACAGCAGTCATTCATCCTGAAAGACCTAAGACCTTAGTATGCAGACAAAAACTAAGAAACAAGCATCGTGAAACTCTCCTCTACCCAGAAGCCTTTCAGGAGTTCTTATAGACACCTAATGTTCGGATGGGCAGTATGTTTCTTTGATGTTTCTTTCCCACTGTTTTAAAAGTAATAATGCACACCTAAATTCATTGACTTTTATGTATTAAATGATCACATATCAACACCTGCAAAAATTTAAAGTGACAGCAAAATTGTTGACCAAAAAAAAAGATAGACAGACAACAATCTCTGTACATCTTATTACATCTTGTAATCTCTGTACATCATCACATGTTTTTAAAGAACCATCCCTATTCTAATTGACATATAACACCTTGTTGAATGTTTTTTCCCCAATGAAGTCAGTAAACATTTATCAAATACACTGTAAGACAGCAATATAGTCTTAGGAGGGTTAATTTATCCTGTCCTGTGTCAGAGAATATTATATTTCAGTGGCAAAATCTCTGTGCATTACATTATGCAAATAAGTTAGGAAAAGTAATTTAGAATAGAGAGAAGCGGTTCCACAGTTACAAGCTGTGTAATTAGATCTGTACTCTGCAGTTCAAAGCTAGCTCTGGTGTATATAGCCCTAGTGCTGAAAGCGTCTGCTGCTGCTCTCCTGAAACCAAAGCTTTTAAATAATAAAAAATGTACAAGAAAGGAGAAAGCAAATGTCTCCAGCTAGGTTACCTCCTCAGAATTTTCTCGATGTATAAAACAAATCAAACCTTTTCACCAAAAACTTTGTTTAAAATTCACAGCAGGAACTGCTTGTATTCCTCAAAGAGTTGCATATTCCAGGTTTTAATCTTTATGAAACATGTTAGTGCATCACTGAAGCACAGATAAGTGTGCTATTATTACCAAAAATTTATAATCAGGCACTTGAAATACCTTGAAATACATTTCTTCTGCCTTGGACAGCAAAGATGCTTGGATTAGCTTTTGCTACTGGAAAATACATATTTCAAACTGATATTCTCTATGACAGCCTTAAAATGGTGCATCGTTTTTCTGGGGAAACATGCTGACTCTCTCAGTCATCTTTCCATCTTGCTATTAAAAGTGCTGGTGACTTGAATCCTTGAGTTCAGCAATTCTCTTTTACTGAACACCTCTCCTCAAAGAGAGAAGGCCTAGGTTTTGCCACCCACTTTGCATCATACCTTTCAAAGAAACTAAGATGAAAGAATGAATTCATTTAATTCAATGTTGATATTAATTATGTTGTAAAGAAACAAGTATCTCTATTTTAGCCTCAAGACACTGTTTGGCTCACACAGCTAAATCCTTATAACATGGTTTTTTTATGTGGTTCTTGATCTGGGTATTACTTCTACTGCAAATGAACAGTTAGGGATATTGATCAACAGATTAATCTCTCCAAACATTTTCTCCCTTAAGGTCAGCACGAAAACTCCTCCAAGTGTTTTACAAAACTCAATTCCTAATAAGGTTTCAACGCTTTTCCCCAAGGAGTGCTAACGACACCTATTTATGTTAAAAACATCTCCCTCCACATCATTAACTGGAACCATCTTACAGACTAAGTAAAACTCACTAACATGTAGCCTTATTCCAAAAAGTAATAAAACTGTTTTTGTCTTGTGTTGTGATTTCTTCCTAACTGCCAAGATACAGGTCAAAACTGCAGCGCCCAACATTTACAGAATGAAAAGTATATTACATGCAAAATATAGATGAAAACTACACACACAGTTCACGAATGGCTCTTGATCAAAAATGGTGATAAATCAGGATATCTTGATTACCAGATCTAACTGATAGCATAGCAGTGTATAAATGTGATTTCCCCTTCCTCTCACCAAATCCAGCAACTCATGAAGAACTATCCACAACTAGTAACTAAAACAGCAATGGAATGAGAAATTTCAGAAGTTGAACCTATACCAAAGCTTAAAAAGGTTAATACAGAAATTTTATTTTTACTTTAGCAGATTTTCGTATTTTGCATATTAAAGTCTTTCTGCATGTTAAACAACACCATGGGAATGGAAAAAGCTGAACAGGCTGTCACGTACCAAGGCAACAAGAGAATTTGAATTTACTTTCTAATTATTTTAATTAATGTTAGTACATCTTGTATTTAAAAGAAATATTGATATAATTTGCATGTGTACTAAGATCTTCTTTTACACTACAGAAAACTGGAGAATTATTAAGCTGCCTACAGACTAGTGCTAAAGAGACATTTTTTATATCCTTCCTTTTCCACAAAAAATTCTTCACAATTTAAAAGCAGACTGCATTTACTCATCACATAACATTAAATAATGTGGATTGGAATATAGGAATTTTCATTCAAGGTTGAGAAGTCAAAAATGCAAAAAAAAAAAATTTCAGCAACTTTCACCATTAAAACATCTGTACACTCAAGAGAAATATTTAGGAAACTGTGCTGAAAAACAAAGCTACACCATACCATACGATATGTTAACAGAAAATATTAACTAATAATGAAGAAATATATAATGTTTCATAAGCTAATCAAGAGTAAGCTGATATGTTTTGAACTGTTGACAGATTACCATTAATTGCTCTCTAAATTTTGATTTATGCACTCAAATTACTTCTGATCATCCCTGTTTAAACAAAACCTAGGATTTTTTAAAAAACTCTATATAATCTCATTAAAAAATTTATTTAACATCACTATTTATGTAACTACATTTCTATTTAGATATACTGGGTTTTAAGGGGTAACAACTCGGTTGTGCAGATATTTTTACTATTGCAATGTGCACTTGCTCATTTATTTATCTGCAATAATACTACTTTTTAAAGACATGTGCCCTGTAATTTCAATTTCTGTATTATTTAACATGGAAATGTATATTTACTTAAAATGTGACTACCTTAGCGAACATTTTACTGTACAGTCCCATCTAACTTTTTTCTTTCTTATAAATCACAGAATCTTTTCAGTTGGAAGAGAACTGCAAGGATCATCAAAGTCCTACTCCTGGCCCTGCACAGGACACCCCCAAGAATCACACCGTGTGCCTGAGAGCATTGTCCAAATTCTTCTTGAACTCTGTCAGGCTTGGGGCTGTGATTGCTTCCCTGGGGAGCCTGTTCCAGTGCCCAACCACCCTCGGGGTGAAGAACCTTTTTTCTAATATTTAACCTAAACCTCCCCCAACTCAGCTTTATGCCATTCATGAAACTATGCAGAGTTTTGGGGAGGACACTACATTGGAAATTCTTAATTTTCTTCCTATTGGCTCTTCCTTCATTTTGCCTCATATGTTCTATATCTATCCATAAAAATTGCTCTATCACACACATTTTGAAATACTATATTCTTTTTTATTCTTAATTTTCATTTCTCTTACAGTAAGGATAGGACTCTGGGTAAGTCTTTGCTCTGATCTTTCCCATTTGTCTCAGGGACGCTGGGATTCCTGTGGGCAAATCTTACTCGCAAGACAAAGGCAAAGAGGACATAGAATAGCTCAATGTTATGCATGTTTTATGTCACAAGGTTTCCTGCTCCATTCAGCAAAGAGCCATCACTTTCCTTAGCTGTCGTCCTGCTGCTGCTGTACTTGTGGAAGCCCTTCTTACTGCCCTTTACACACCTTGCCAGCTTCACCTTCAGACACAGTTTGGCTTTCCTAAACCTATTTCTGCATGCTTGGACAGTGGCTTTACATTACTCCTGGGTTTCTGGTCCCTGCTTTACCCTCCTGTCTGCTTCCTTATCATGTTTGTCAGGAATTTCTTTCTCATCCACACTTGCCTTGGGCCATTTTGCTTGATTTCCTGCACATCAGGATGGACTGTTCTTGAGCCTGGAAGATCTGATGCCTGAAATCCCCTAGCTCTCCCAGACCACCTGTCATAAGATCCTTTCAAGATTTCTGAAAAGGCCAAAGTGTTCTTGTGCAGCCCAGGACAGTGCAGCTTTTTGCCTTGTTCCCTCCATCAGAATCTTGAACTCACCATCTCATGGTCACTGCAGTCAAAATATCTCCCGGCATTCAGATCCCAAACGTGTTCTTTGCTTTTTGTAAGTATAAGGTACAGCACAGCATCAACCTTCATCAGCTCATCAACTGTCTGTGCTGGGAAATTGTCATCAATGCACTCCAGAAACTTACTGGATTGCTTTTGCTCTGTTATGTTGCCTCTCCAGCAGATATTGGGGTGGTAAAGTCGCCCTGGAAGACCAGAGACTACAAACATTAAGCTTCTTCTAGTTGTCTGAAGAAGGCCTCATTTACTTTATTCCTGATCAGTGTCTGTAGCAAAATCCCACAACAACACTGCTTTTGTCTATCTACCGGCTAATCCTCCTCCTAAACTCTCAGCTGTCTCATCATCCATCCCCAGGCAGAGCTCTGGGTATCCCTGCTGTGCTTTCACAAGAAAATTTCTTGCTGCCCTAACCTTGACCTTGCTCAAGATTCTGCTTCCACCCATTGCAGCACTCAGTCATATGAGGCCTCACATCACATCTCTGATCTCAATACCATCTTAGCTCATCAACTAGGGATGCAGATCCCTAATTTCTCCCTTTTGTTCCATATGCTGCACGTAGCAGTGCACAGGCATTTCAGAGAGGCACTCAGCTATGCCCATGTAAAACGTGACATTGTGTCCTCGGCCACTACGTAAAACTGGAAGACACAGGGGTTTGGTGTCATTTCCATTCAAGGCTAAGGATAAAACATTTATGGACCTTAAGTGACATTGAGCCTCTAGCATTAAAACAGGAGACTCTCATGACGACAAACCTTTACATTGAAGAACAGCCAGCCTTTATGCAGCAGCACTTATGGGAGGATGCTTTGAGTGAAAAGTACTTGCCCACATGAAACTTCATGACTCTGCCTTTATACAACAGTTATATACATTTTCCACTAAAGAAAACCTGTTTCAGAACAGTATAATAGGATCTGTGCTATCTTCCATTTGTAGCATTAGCCAAATATATTACAAATTGCAGAGGAAAAATGAATAGAGTGAAAATTAAAGCAGAGGGCAAATTAAAAATAAGACAAACAAACAATACTTTACTGACTTCTACAGGTAGTAGAAATTATTCTGAATTTTAATTGACAGGATAGAAATAGAAATAGCAATAACTATTCTTGTATAGAAAATTAAGCAAGAATAGCTAGTCTATTACTATGCAAATATATGTCATTAGGCAGTTAACAATTGCATTTTTGCAGATGCCAATGGACTTGAATGACAATTATTATTCAAAATTATAAGCAGCTTTTCACTGTATCTTTTTTTAGAAAAACAAGATCATGCAATAATTTGTTTCAAGCACTTCCCTCTGTCCTGTTTTGACACTATTTTGGCTTTATATAATAAAATATGTTTCTATGGTATAATAAAGTATATTTTCAACAAATATCCCTCTAGATTAAAAGTTGTCATGTTCACCGTGTCTCTTCTTATGTTTTCAAATCTATTTAAACTCACATGTATAACATTCATAATACGCAAAAATGACCCAGGAGTCAGTAGTGATAAGCAGATTCTATTCTGCTTTAATAAAGGAAAGGAACATAGAAGATACTGGAGAAATCTTTATATCTATTCCTGTTACTTTTACTTAAGCAAAAAAAATTAAGAAAGTTGTCATGTCAATCTATCTTCTGGTTTCAGTAACATAAACCTACTAAACAGTTAAAAGAACAGTCATGTTTTCTAATTTATTTTTTATTCAGTACTGATTTAAAGACAGACCTTTACCCAGATTTTTCCTCCTAATCAACAGGCTTTCTATATCATCAGAAAAATAAAGAACTGCTTTCGAGCACAAGCAGTGTTTTTAATATGAAACTTAATAAAGTTATGAAGAACTTAAATGATGTATTTATTGTTAACAGCAGTAAACTGTGCTAGACCAAAGGGAATCTCCCTCCTAAACCCATACTTTACATACCTAGTCCTTCTCAAAATATCCTATCCTAAATAAGAGTATCATAAATACCTCGTGAATAGCAGGCATGCAATTATCCAAGTGTAATATATTCTGGAATCATCTTTTCAGTAGCCACAAAGAAAACTCTCAACACCACAGCATTACATAAATGAGAAACTTCATAGGTTGGAAAGCGATTAGAACTATAAAGTCAAAAGGAATTTCCTGATGCATCTTAGTAAAAATTTATTTTCCATCCTCATGGATTCCTCAAAATACCTTATTTTCTACAGCAACCTATGCTTCTGTATATTTCTAATTGAAACCCACCAATGACATTACCATTGGATTCTCAGGTGACACCTGTCAAATGTCTGTGCCAGGCATAAGGTCTTGGTGGACAGTAGCTGCCTTGTTACGTTTTGAATAATTTAAAGATGTTTTGACAAAAAAATCAGGTAGTTTATTTATATAGTTGATACTGTCATGATAAATTAAGCACACGGATCCATTTCTTTCAGAGCTACAGGGCAAGAATTTTCAAAAACTTTGAACCACTGACAATGCTTAACATGTCTTTTGGAGTATCATTTAACCTTGCCATTGAATTCTTACTCAAAAATAATGTGGAGCTGACAGAAATCCACAGCCTTAACTTCCCACAGTCTTCTAGACTGCTAATGGTTTGCAGTGTCATATCTGAAAAACAGCTTTTAACATAGAGCTACTAAAACTCATCACATATGGCTGCAAGACTGATCAAGCTGCCTTTGCCACACTTCAAGTAGTAAATCTGCAACTTAACGCTTAGGTCATCCACAAAAGGCCAACTGGCTCAGGTTGTAACCATGTATTACTTCATTTAAATAAAACTTTAGGTTATGAGAAGCTGCTCATCTGAAATTAAATTTGAAATTTTTTTTTTGTTTAATGATTCAATGTAAATTCATAATATCAGAAGAAGAATAATTCTAAATAGTAGCACTTGCTACCTTAAACAGCTGTAATTACCAATACCTACAACAACTGTGTAGCTGTGCAAGACTGCAGACATAAACTGAACACCTCGTGTACTCATAATTAATGAGAAGATATTAAATTGGTGTTCCTGGTCTACAAAAATTCATTGTGAACACCTGAGTACACATATATAGACAAACTACTATATAAATACAAGCCTACATGCAAAAATTAGCATACTGCATAGAAACATTGCACACAAACATTTAGAAGGCTCCCTAATTGAAGAATTATGGGGTTTTATATACATAACTCGTTATGGCATCCATTTCCAGCAATTTCCTCAGCTGTTCATAAAGGCAGCTGACAAGGTAAATGTTGAAAGTCAAACAAAATTGACCAGAAAATATAGAGGATAATAGTACATACATATCATTTGACAATAACATGAAACATCTGGTATAAAACACTTATTGAAGCTTATCTTTCACACAGCACATCAATATTTCCAATTAAAGTAAGATACAAAATTTCATTTATACAGGCATAACATTATATTAGCTACTATATCCTTAAAGTTGAAAAGGCAGTTGTGGTGGAAAGGAAGAGCATAAATAAATGATGAAGAGGCAGAACATAAAAATA
Source organism: Mohoua ochrocephala (assembly GCA_013398855.1). Taxonomy (NCBI): domain Eukaryota; kingdom Metazoa; phylum Chordata; class Aves; order Passeriformes; family Acanthizidae; genus Mohoua; species Mohoua ochrocephala. The sequence continues at coordinate 11,463 of VZTA01027068.1, forward strand.
TTGCACCATCGCTGAATTAGTTTGTGATTTTGTTAAAGAAACCACACATACAAACGGGCCCTAATTGTGTAAAAACTGCAAAAGAAAACAATCCAAAACCTCAATTCTTCACTTAATCAGCTGACAGAGAAGTAACATTTAAAATCATCAGTCATAATTCACCTATCCTGCCAGGCCATTTTATCTTCTGTATTCGTGTATTTTTGTTCATACATATGTGCACATATAAATACAGAAGTAATATATACACATATATATATATGCAAATAAGCTACACCAGATGATGAAAGAGAAACAATCTGTACAGACACAGAGGTACAAAAACTCAGGCTGAAATAAGCTCTTTAAGCTCTACAATGAAAATCTAGGAAAAAACTCCCCAATCTAGACGAAGAATACATTTTAACAAATTCTGTAACTTCTCAGAGCTATTTGTCCAAAGCATGCTATAAACACTATTTTCACCCAGGAAAAAATAATAGGACAAGCTTAAGTCTCAAGGTACTAAGTTCCAGAGAGACCTCTGAAGAAAATACTGTTTTATTAAATCTTATCTCAAGACATGGCTATTAAAGCACTGTCAACAGCTCCAGTAACTAAGCTTATTAAACTTTTATCTTCACATGGCTTCTGCAGCCAAATAACAGCTGGAAAACTGATAATAAAGAAATTTAATCCATCATTTTTACAGATGAAATTAATACCTGTCAAATTCACTGCTGACAGTTTAATATAATAGATTTAAATTAACTACTCTGTTTCTTTTTTAGTTTAAGATAGCTCAGAAAAACAAGATGACACTTCTTAGTACTGCAAAGTTCAAGTCAATTATTGTACATAGAGAACAATTACAGACAAAGTGAATGCTTTATGTGCAATATACATCACAGAACCAGTTCTGACTATATGAGTTCAAGTATAATTTGTTTCTGATCTGAGACAACAAAAATCCTGATCTGTGCAAGGTGATACTTAGAAATTATTCCAAAATTTTTAAAAAGTTTATTGCACCTCAAAATTATTTCTAGTGAACTAAATGCGAACCAGTGGTGTAAGACAACATTTTAATTAAGAACATAAATTCTAATTAATAAAGCAATCTTGATCTCCAGAAAACTGCATAGTAACCACCCAATGCATAGACTATAATCAAAAATGTTACAGCTATACATGGCTGTATTCTGCACATTCATTTAATTTTAAAAGAGAAGGAAAAAGCTTGTGACAGGTATATCAGATGTAGTTGAGACAATACTGCAAAAGCAGAAGAGAACACAATCCAGCCAAAGCTAAAAAACTAGCTGCAAATGAGAAGAGTAAAAACTCAGAAACTAACTGTACTTAAAAAAGCACTTTCTTCAAAAGGTTAAAAAAACTGAACTGAAATAAGCACAAAATGGGCAGTTCGAAATCACCACTCAGTGCATCAACAAGAACAGATGGTTTGCATAAAGTTGTTCATTGTTACTTTCCATCCACGTTTTTCATCCCAGTAGTAAGATTTCTAGCATGTTAATTCAAAAAACGCTTGTTCTATCTCCTGGTTTGCAGTTATTAGCTTAAGTTAAGCGGAGTTGTTGCTAATTTTGTACAATTACTACTACTGCGTTCCCTTTGTGATGTTGTGGTGAGGCTTTCAATGCCATATAGCATTTCGAAAATCCAAGTTCTTTGCAACAGGCAACTTGGCGTCTTTGGCCACTAGAAAAGCAGTTCCTTGCATGGTGAAACCACTGCTTGTAAAGCCACAACATCTCCTCACTATTTATGTACTGACACCTTGAACCTCAACACCTGCACAAACAGCAAGGGCAATGAGAACCACAGAAAGGTGTCAGAACTTCCACGGAACAGCCAGTTTTTTCTCTGAACTGAAAACACCAAGCTCAGTGAGAAAATGAACTTTCAAGGAGTCACAGAATAAGCTGAGCTGGAAGGGACACTCATGGATCGTCAAGTTCAACTCCTAGAGTTTAGCTGAGTACCAGAGCTAGTGAAAGAAAAGTTAAAAAAGATACTGTCATGTCAGACTTGCACAAAAAACTCAAAAGCAGTGGGAAAATAGGAATTATTGTCTTAAAAAGAAAGAGAAGTTTCAGAAGATAAGAGAATGCCCAAGGCACTCCGAGTTAAAAACTGTCATAAACAGACAAAATGGCAAAGGACCAAAGTGCACTGGATATGGAACCAGGACTGAAACTTAGATACCTGTGACTGAAGATGAGTAGAGTAACAGAGTACTGAAGGTCAGGAAGAAAAGCCATGCAGGAAAGTAAGGTGCAGAGAGAAAATATAGGAGACCTGCTGAAACAACACCAAGGGCAAAGAAAACACAGGACTTCTTTTGAAGGTTTAAATAATATCAAAGAGAATCACTTATAAGAAAAAAATAACAAGAAAATGTTGGAGAAATAAAAGAGGTGAATAGTCTCGGGAATGTGGCAAAAGAAGAGTTTTATGGCTGCACTTTGAGGAAGAACCTCCTTCAAAAGCTTTCAAGGACTTCAGCAACAACTCTTCTAATTGATAGTACAAGAAATTGATGGGATTTTTTCTCGAGTGAATTTCAGACCAAAAAAAAACAGAAAGAAAAAAAGAAAAGATAGCAAAGAGTAAGGTTCTGACAAACTCATAACAGCAAAAATATTTAAGAGGTGATGGGGACAATGGGAGAAACATGGGATCATCTCCTGGTAACCAAGCTAATGAGATAAACCAGCGAAAGGTCAGTAACAGCAGGAGACATAATGGATGTGAATTTATGTGTCAGAGTGAAAAACAGTTAACTCCCTAGGATACTAACTTAAACAACTGAACCTTGTCAAAGAGACCAGCAGTTCAATACATTAGATAAAGGAATTTAACATGAAATCAAAATTTGCTCATGATATGTTTCAGAGGAATAACCAAAACCTTAAAAATATTATGTTATTTCTCAAAATTCCTAAAAATGTTGTTATTTCTCAAACCATAATACAACAAGAGTGTCATGTTATTGTCATAAATTGTTAAGATACAGTATGATATGCATTGTCCTAAACTGGTGTTGGGAGGAGAAGGGTAAAAGCAGAAGAAAGGTGAGTAGGATGGTAGATTTACTCAAGTGATCTCGCAGCTGGGATTGCCTAGGCCTGGAGATTACAGTACAGGAAAACCTATAAATTATGCCCACTGCTGTTTATCCTCTGTCTGTTTTGAGAAGTAGAATCTCGTGTGTTGAAATAAAGTAGGTGTTCACATAGACTGGAGGCACTCTCATGGACATGCCTGAGATCCCTGTCCTGAGAGAGAGATCAAAGCTCAGGGATCATAAAAAGCACAGGGAGATCCCAGCACAGTGGTACAACACGTGGGCCCCTGGTAAATGGGTGCAAACAGCAGCCCCACTGCCCATCAGGATGGGCTGAGCCTGGCAGTGCCTGCGCTGCCCCTCGTGTGTCTCTGCTGCCAAGACACTGCTTCAGGATCCTCCAGTTGGTGAGGTAATGAAAAAAATTAACTCTTTGCATTTCAGCCTGGGTTTGTGGTTGTTCTGCCTGTGTTGATTCACACAACTGGCCAGTAATGTAATGTAATGATTTCAATAAAGATGATGTTGACACATGCAGTCTTCAGTCACTGTCTTGGCTGATCTCGTGAGGTTCTCCACAGGCTGTCTCAGAAAGGTGCTACCTGCACCCTAGAACTTGTTGCCATTAGATGCCCTTCTCACAGGGCTGTAAAATGTGAATTTTTTGCAGCTCTGTAGCTGAAATAATGCTTTTGATTGATGTGGCCCACTAGCAGTGACTGTAGACAAGTCAAGCTGTAATAACACTGAGGGAATGATAATTTTCAGCCACTTAGCCTTCACCTAGTCTTGAAGCGAAGAGTCTCTTGGAAGAGAAATGCCAGAAAAATACTCCACCTGCAACTGAGCATGGAATCATATTTTCTGACAAATGGTGCACAATTTTTTCTTTCTTTATTTAAAGAATCTTCGGTTTATTAAGAGGTAGAAATAAAACTCAGAAAGTGCAAATTAGTCCAGGAAGATCTAACATCTTTTTAGATTATATCAAAACATAGCAAAATCAAAGTATGACATGAAAACAAATATTCACCAACTAATATCAAGCATGGAAGGACAGTCCCAGAAAAGCAGACTTAACAGCACTAGAGGTTCTCACTTAAAGCCGTCTTAGGAGGTAGGATCTGCCAGAGAAAACTTCTAACAGATTTCTACATTTTTAGCAATCCTACCAAATGAGCACACTGATTTTAAATGCACTTGGAGACCTTTGGGACATTTTCTGATCCTACTTCTTTAGTCACGACAGGAAGTTTCTAGAACAAAAACCCCAGAAAACTCAGTAGGGCAAGCCATCTATCAAACTTCCTCAAGTTAAACAAGAGGAGAATTGTGCTATAAGACAAATGTTATTGTTTCAGTTGCATTTGGTAATTCAAAGTGAAGCCTACAAATGAGATATCTCATTAGTTTGAGCAGATGGATCAAAATTAAAGACTGAATCACCAACTCTTAATTTCCCAGTAGCCAGGAAGAGCTTGAAGTTTTGCAGAGGATGAATGTTGAAAAATCAACATAAAAAGCTTCTCTCCATCTGTCAAAACACATGCCTATAGAATGCAACTACTCCTACCAGCCTTAGCCTTAAAAAAAATGAAAACACACATACATCTAATAAAAACACATGGACGTGTAACTGTAGTCGAACCTCACACTGCAACCCACAATATGGCAGTGACACATCAGCATGAATTCCATAAGAGTAAATTATTTAGTTCTGGTATGGTAGAATTCTTTGAGAATGAGTTAACAGAGCAGTAGATAAACAATGCTGAATTTAATTCATTAAGACATTCCAAAGACTCTGGTCAAGAATCTTAAAAGAGAAAACATTGTGAAAGTTCGATGGCCACAGGAAGATCTACATTAACTCAAGAAACTTTAGAAGAGGGAAAGTGTTTTCCTCTGGTTCTGGTATTTCTTTCTTGCACTTCAGTATAAAACAGAAAAGAGAGGTTTTTGGCTCTCTGGAGCACTGCTAATGAGATCTGTGTCTGTCACACATTACTGCCTCAATAGGTATAAAATCTCAACCATGTCCTGAATGTCATACAGATACACAACAGCTATGGAAATTTTTTCTTAAGCATTTGGGGGCAAGAGACGAATACATCTTTTTAAGAAATATATTTAGCAGCAACCACAGCTTTGTTAAAGAGCATATGAAGTTTGCGCATATATAACGTTAATAAACACAAGTTTTATGGATAACACAAGGTAAGAAAGGTAACAGAGCATGATGATAACAGCCTAAGCTGAACATGGACACGAGGTAATGGGTTTCTGGAAACTTAGAAAATCAGAGGGCATTCTCAAAATTGTGCAGAGACACTGACGAAAACCTGATGAAAATATTCATCATATTCGCTTATAATATTCATCTCCCACTATGGGGCAGGCATCTCAATGTAGATATATCTACATGACTTTTTTTTTTTTTTTCCACTTTTTAAACATCTGCAGTTGGTCTAATGATTAGACAGGTCGTTTGTCATAGCACACTCATTAAAAGGAAAACTCTAACTTTTCATGTGGTACAGTACTACATACTATAATTAGACAATGAGCTGATGTGCTTGATTCTGCATTGTCAAAGCCTGTATAATGGTACTTGTATATCATTCATTTCAGGTTATTGTATTTTGTTTAATAAATATCAAGACAATATGAATTAAATACTCTGAAGAAAAGTCCAGTGTAACTGGTTGCTAATTCGATGCTCTAAACAAGAGTTCTGCAACATAGCAGAATGAACATTTTCAAACAAAGAACATTTACAGTCATTTGAACCGAATTAACCAAAAGTGTTCTGAAATCAAATCAACATTTATATAGCAGGGGAAACCACACTTCAGCTTTGTCCAAAATTACACTTATATGGCTGTTGGTTTCAAATACAGTTTTCAGAAACTGAGACTAGCAACAGTGTCCTCTGCTGAAACTGTAACATTAAGTAGACTACAGTTCTTCTCTTGACCTCTTACAACTGTAGCTCATGCCTTAAACCAAAACACTCATGCATTCAGCTGCTAGCACAAGAACTAAAACTATTCTCAAGAAAAGTGACAAAAACATCTCCTGCTAGAATTGAACAACTTACTGTACTTGAATTTTTTCAAATAATATCATATATGTTTGCAGTCAGTTTTTTCCTCAGTGTGATGAAAAGAGAGGGGAAGAAAGGTGCAGTAAATATGCCAAACCAGCATACAGACTCCCTGCTGGGAATTTGAGATACATTACTTAGACAACACTGATTTAAAGACTCTGCCACTTGCACTTCAGCAAGTGAAAATACACACAATCAAAACAAGAAATGAAAGATAAGAAACTAAATGTACTTCAGTGTTAGGAATTTGGTAATGTATGTGCATAATTGACAACGAGGAGAAAACAAACTAAAATTCCCTTGGTACTGCTAAAAAAAATTTCATTAACAGTCTTCACTCAGGAAAATAACAGTATTTCCATAAGTAATCTTCATGAAAGTTTTTCTGAATGTAACAACAATAACTGATATCAACAAGAGAAGAGAAGTGGAAGAATGCAGCTAAAGCAAGGCGGTGGGGGCAGGAGGACTAGGAGGCTGTTGCTGAAGTATTTTTTCCCTTCCCAAGTCACAAACCAACTGTTCATCTTTCAAAAAAACACAATGAATTTTTTTGCGGAAAGGGAAAAATGTGCAATTCTTAGTGTGACTGTATGGGACAGTTTCCCTCTTTTATATATAGGCTATTTACTGAAAAGCCTCTTCAAGCATCATAGAGCACCAGCATTCTTTCCTGCTCTGAAGAGGTGCCATACCTGCTTTCTGTGCAAAAGTCTAACAAAAAAGAGACATTATGTGGGAGTGATTCAGGACCACAATCATAACAGAATGAGAAACTATTCAGGCAAATGAGTTCGGCCCATATTCTTAGATGAGGGGAACGTCAGACTTGAAAATTCACTGCAGAAACCTCTATTGTAAAGCAAAATGAGGGATTACTTCCTTTAAAAAGAAAACAAAAACACAAACCCCAGGATATTTCAAATGACTTATTCTGAGTTCCTTACGCACCATGTCTTGAACACTGCATAATTGTCATCCGTCATCTCTAACACAAAAGACTAGAATTTGAAAGATACAGGAAAGGCTAAGAATAATAATTAAGTGCTTCATTTTTGATTTTTTTTAATCTTTAAGTGTACCTGTTGTAAGGTCTCTAAAGTACTGACCTACTTTGCCTTGTAATTTTTTAAAAAGTGACATAAATACACATTAGTTACTCTATGGATATAGAAATTACTGGGAATTTTGACCTCTGTTAGAAGCTAACATTATTTAGTCAGTTTAGGTTTTCTTGAATGCTGTTTCTATGAAGTGTTTGTAGGGTTAGAGGCTACCTCTGAAGTGACATATTATAAAGAAAATTCTTAATACATTGCTATGATGATCAAACCTAACTTCTTTACATATGTTCTGAATGGAAACTAAACTAAAAAATAAATACCTGGTGTCCAGCCATTATTTGCTTCAGCACACTTTCATAACATACTTCATCCATATGATTCAGCTGCTGCACCTGAAAAACAAATATTACAGTCCATATTTAAATAATATCTATCTTTATGGATGATCTACTAAGTATAAAGCAATTTAGAGTGATCCATGAAAGATAAATTTGATTATGCGATTAAATTGACAATATATTAATTCCCATTCCTAACAATAGCATTTTGGTATTAAATTCAGAAATAAAACATGAAAGTACATAGATAAAACATGAGTAAGGGCAGTTAATAGAAAATTTATTATGTGACTTTGCTGGTGTTTTTTAATGACCAAAGAGAAGTAACCCAGTTCTTTAATTTATCTGTTTCTCATTCAGGAACCTTACTTCCACAAGATATTGAGGAAATATCCATTTAACATATCTTATCTACAATTAAGGCCTTCTATTTGGTATACAAAAGTAGTTTTCACATTGCATACATATATATTTTTTTATCTCCAGGAAATTACTGATAGTTTTTTTGCCATAGAGAACAGACATTTCTTCATAGTTGGGTTATGCACAGAGAACACTGCGAGTACCATGTAGAGAGTTTCCAATTATAGATAAATAAAATGTTTAAAGAAGATTCCAGTTGAAATAAAGAGTATTCTTCAACCTGCTCTAAAGATTTTTTTTCTATTTCATTAATGCATTACAATATAAATAGCATGTATCTACTTGAATGCACCTCAGTATTAAGGTTGTGACAAATTGAAATAAATAAATACAGTCCAAAATCATAGCAATCATTCCATTCTTCATTTGTGCATTCACGTCTTATAACCAAATTGTTTTGGCACAAAGAGATGTTCTACAAAAGCAATGCATGTACAAATTTCAAAATGGAAATCTAATACTTGGAGTTACCTAGAACAGATGAAAGTTGAAAAACACAGCTTTAAAACAGCCTTAGAGGAAAAAGAGAACATTCGTATTTGAAACTGTACAAGTATAATAATAAAAAGTTGAAGAAATATGGGCATGTGTGCTAGAGACAAGCACCCAGTCTAATCATTCTTAAAATGAGAGGTTAGCATTTTACCAAATATGTTTTGTCAGATAATAGCAAGTGAAAATCATTAAGGAGAAACATACAAGAGCAGTGCATAAAGACATGTGGACATATATATGTACACATACTACAAACTTTACATATTCTTTGCATTTATACCTAAAGAGAAAAGCATAAGCATGCATAAAGAAAAAAGACTGATATTAAAGAAAAATATCTGACATTAACAGACCTTGACTGAAGAAGCCAAACCTTAGTCTTGGTGCCATATGCTCCAAGACTTTCAGCATAAAGAGTTTTGAGAGCTTTCCTGGATAACTTCTATGCATAATAAATACATCATGCTGTCCTTGCCTTTGAAAGCTTGCCTACAGTTTGCACGTGACTCTGTAAATTGTTAATCAGCTCCAAATTTTGGGCGAGGTTTTTTTCGATGCAGGATTTCAGAAAACTGTGGCAAAGCATCTACCTAAAGTAACTAACAACCTTCTACCTCCTTGCAACTCATTTGTATGTGTATACACACAGCACTGACTGCACTTGCTGATGGTCTGCAATAACTGATTTTGATCCTGTACTTTCTTACATTGCCTTCCTCCTCTCATAAAGACCACAAGGATGTTGATAATTGCAATAATTAGGCAGCTTTAGTATCAGTATTATCCTGAACAGAATCCTTTTTCAAAGAGGTTTAATGCTTTTATTTTTTGCTTGCTGTAAAGTGTATTATCTTCACTGTAAAATATATTTTGCTGTGTGAAATTGTAATGACAATCTTCTGAAAAACAAAAGAACTCCTGGCTGCGGTATTACCGAAACAGTCTGCCAGGTATTTACATTTCAGAATAACAATTACTTCCTCGTATTTCCTCATCTCCTTATGCTTCTTCAGAAAATTACTCTTTTTTTAATATTTTCAAATTTTAGAAGATTCATATATATCTTTGATTTTTTAAATCCCAAAAGCATTCTAAAGTGAGTATGAAGAAAGGGAGCATTTTCTCTTTTCTTACTATATAGTGGAAATAAACTAAACAGTAAAATCAAGTAGCAGTGAAAGATTAATTAAAAGTAACAGCAAGTAAGAGTGAAGGTATTAAAAGCAATTAATGAAGGTTAAAATATGCAAATCACGGTAAGCACCATATGGTAAACTATTCTTGTGCGTATAGATTTGAAACATCTCCCTACAGTTGTAAAATAAGTTCCTCTCCTGCACTGCAGATGAAATGACTACTTAAATAACCTAGTAAGAAAGGCGAGGTCCATTTTAAAAAAAAATTTAAAAATATGCTATGATTGATTAAACTACAAAATTAAATTTTGATTGAAAATGTCTTGATTTCTATTAATTTACACCACAGGTGAACAATATTTTTCCAAAAGTTAAACTGCATAAATTTTAATTATAAGCTAATGAGATGCATGGGAAATCTATGGAAAGTGTTTGTATAAAGTCCTGTACTTAAAGAACCATAATTCACACGTCAAGTGCCACTGCACTGCTGATTTTTGATAAGAATATTATACATGACCATTGTCTTAATGCTTCCCAAAATGAGCAACAGCACAAAGAATAAAGAGGCTTATTTAGGGATACTTTAAATACAGTTTCTATCCAATATGTACATATGATAATTAATGGCTTAGCATGCTAAGGTTTTCATCAGTAGCTTTAGTATTAATGTGCGTCGTGTTAATATATATATATATCTCCAGATTAAAAAAAATTAGTATTTTTCTTATAACATTCCTCATGCATCCTTACAGCCAAACAAGACGCACCACATGGACACCTGAAATGAGAGAGGCAGAACAATCAGCTGCTAAAGTGATTCTGCAGTTGAGGGTGATGATTTCTTCTTCACCAAGCAAAATTTAGTAGTGAAGCAGAGGCAATGCAAAGCTAAATACCATTGCATCCAACTTCAACAAGACCTACTTACAAATATGGTAAACTGAGGAAAGAAGAGTCTTTAAGCACCTTTCAATTATGTGTATCTTTATACAAAAGAAAATACGCTTCGAAAAACACCTGTAGCATAATAAACCAGTACCCCATACACATACGTACATGAAGCATGATCAAAACAAACAGCAACCACAAACAGCAACCCCTTCTTTGGCATTCACCATTCTTTACCTTATTGGTTGTCTTGATTCCTATAAAGGTTTGTCCCAGAGGTACAGGTCGGAAACGGCCATCAAAGTAGAATAATCCGATGTAGGGATTGACGTGCAGAAATGTAGCAACATCAAGATAATTGGGTAATGTAGCTGAAAGGCCCAAAATCCTAATCATGCTTTGTGTAGATTCAACCTATTAAAAAAGCAGAAAAACTGTAAATTTTCCAAGTGCTGTAAGCCAAGGAATCGAGCACAGAGTTTTAAAACATCCCTTGTAAAACATTACTGTGAAAGAAACAGTTAATACTTTGCATAAAAGGTGAACAATAGATGTGAGTTAGTGATTATCCTGTATTGAAGAAACCAGTGCATTCTGCAATTCCATCAAATCTTGCTTATTCATCTTCCTCTTTTATTGTACTTTTGCCCTCCAAAAGGTTAGCTAGTCATTAACTGACATGGAGGAACAATAGCAGAAAACTGGCTTTGTTAAGAAGGGATAGTCCAATTTGTAGGCAAAACTGTGACACACGATTTGGTGTCTTTCCTTTCTGAGTCAAAATCAGACCACTATTCTGGAAAGAAAAAAGAATCTAATTTGTGTCACTCCTCCATCCTGGGTTTTTGCTTCCACTACTCTCTTAGACAATGCATTCTAGTTCTCTGTAACTGGTATTTCCTTCTTATTTCTTCTTCTTTTTTTAAAATCTTTAATTCCTCAAATGTTTGGTTTACATGCCTTCCCATTGAATAAGGGACAGAAATGGTGCTTTACAACTAAACCTTCTGTTCCATACAAAAGCCTGCATATTATATGTATTTTCAGGTAATTTTCAAAAAGAATGAAAGCACACGGAAGACCTGAATGAACAAAGTACACAAGAATTCTCCCATTTCCTTCTGGAACATTAGGAGTTGCGTAGGCTGGCTCACAACTAGCATAATTATTTAAAACCAGGGTTCACAGTAATTTTATTACAAAAGCTTTTTAGACACTGTAACTGAAGCCATAGAGGAGGTTCTCAGCTAGTCTCAAATGGGTGAATGTCTCAAGATGAGTAAGGCTGGTAAATTCTACCTGGCTAAATCCTATTCAAAAAACATGAGTTTTTACTTAGACTATATATTTTGATTTACTCAGGTGTTTTGAGTTCAAGTGAAAGGAATGCAATTAAAACAGTTAAATTAAAAGTTTTCAAAATAGATGATTAAAAAGTAAATGGAGAGGATTCTCAAGGACGACAAAATAACACCACACCATAATCCAGAGCTGAAGAATAGGAAGCACATCAAAATATTAAACTAAATCTCAAAAGGAACCAAACACCACAGACAAGCAAAGTAAACCACTACGTTGCCTGGTAATAGACAAGTTCTGTGGCAAAAATTTGGACACTAAAACTGTGGCTGCAAACAACTAAATGACACAAAAACCCCTGCAGACCTACCCTTCTGCACTTGCACAAGAGCAGTTTTCCAAAGGAAAGCCCCAGGTACAACAAAATCTGGCATGTAAATGCAAACTGGGACAAATTAGAGATTTCATTTGCTGAAGTCTTCCATCTACAGGGAACAAAAGCAGTGCTCAAGAGCACAAAGAAGCTTTCTTACTTCTTACACATCTTTTTATGGCTGGATTATGTGATGACCTAAGGGCTACAGTCATCATCCACCACACAGTTTTGAGATGTTTGAGGTGTGGGGCTTTTTTGAGAGGTGGGGGAGGTGTGCAGGGTAGGTTGTTTCCTCTTTCGTCTGTTTGGGTTTTTTTGATTTTGGCTTGGTCCCCTGGAGTACCACATCCTTCTGCACTGACCTTAGTGTCTGCGGGGCTGCTTCTCACCTTTTTTCCCTCACCACTGCTGCACAGTGTTTTTACCCTTTCTTAAACACGCTTTACCAGAGGTGCCATCGCCTTGCCTGTGGGGGTCAGCCATGCCCTGTGCTGGACTGGTCAGAGCCCACTGTAAGTGGCCATGACCAGCATGGGGCAGCCACAGCCACGCCTCACCAAGACCACGCTGCACCCCCCTCAGCCAGCACCTGGGCATCTGTGGTGCATAAGTTTTAATTTACTTAGTGTTTATACACTTCTCTATTTTCAAGCTTGAATCTGTAAGCACAATTACCACTTGCTGATATATGTATCCTGTAGTTTGTTCACAATTGCCTGATAATAAGTACAGCAATCTTAAAGTGTACCTGAGCTCCCATCTGGAAAACATTACTTGATTTTGCTAAATCCAGTAACAATTTTTTTTTCAAATCTCCTAAGAGCCTGAAAGCACTAGTTTGAAAGTATGCTTGGTTCCAGCTGAAGGCAAGAAAGCATTTCAAGTATTTAAACAATTAACAACAACTCTGCTTAATAACCATGGACATATGTATTTTTATGGCAATTAAATGTAAGGTGTTTTTTCAAAGATTTCTTTTAAAATAAAAACAGTGCCTAGGAGAATAGTTATATTTACTGAGAGTTGAGATTTTCAAAAGCTTAGTAAAACAAAGAAGCCACTTAATGTCACTGACCTGGCAGGTGACCCTGGAGCTAAGGAACTTATTGAAAACCCTGAATTAACACTCCACATGACAACTGCAGCAGAGAGTTAACACAAGCAAGTAATTAAGATTACTGACATATATATAGAGCACATTTTTTAAACCCCTTCCACTAGACCAGGTTGTTCAGGGCTCCAGCACTTCAAGGGATAGGGCATCCACAACTCTGGGCAACCTATTCCAGTGCCTCACTAGCCTCATAGTCAAGAATGTCTTCCTAATATCCAAACTAAACCCACTCTCAGTTTAAAGCCATCCCCCCTTGTCTTATCACTACATGCCCTTGCAAAAAGTCCCTCTTCAGCTTTCTTGTAAGGTACTGAAAGGTAGTAAGATGACCCAGGTGCCTTCATTTCTCCAGGCTGAACACTCCCACTTCTCTCACCCTTTCCCCAAAGGGAAGGTACTCCATCTCTCTAATCATCTTATTAAGACTCTAAATCACTCCATCAATTTCCTTAAGTTCTTTCGAGGCCATCCACACAAAAAAAGTCTTTACTTTTTTACCATCTACTTTTATATTTGCTCACCAAAACTATAAATAATTTTTATATCTATATAAAATAATCAAGATGCAAAAAGAGGTACACTGACACTAAAATAAAAAATGTATCATAACAATCCTTCCCATTATTTTATGTTCAGACCAAATTCAAACTGTAAACTAAATACTTATGTTTTTCGTTTATGCCTATAATCACATGCTTATAGAGAATGAGGGGCTTTTATTCTTTTAATTTTACATGGCATTAGAAAAACAGGGGTGACTAAAACTGTGCTAATCTTATAAAAACAAGACTACCTGAATAGGCAACCATACCATCTGATTTATTTTTTGCATTTTCTCTGTGATTATAATTCAGTTTCAACTATGTATCTACTATTCATCTATAGAAACTCGATTTTCCATAATGGTTTTTAGAAATCTAACACCTTTTTATAACAGACTTATCTGCATACATTTTTCAGCTACTTTTCTGACTTCCCCTTGAAGAGCAAGCACTAACACCCTTTGCTCTCAGGTGCTTCTAAAGAACAGTAAGCCTTGAAAGTGTGCATATGCCTTTCGAAAATACAGACCATTCAAAAATTAGTATTTTTCAAGTACTGGATCACTTATTATTTGATCCTAGAAGTCCCAACTAGCAATTTTGCTTTCATATACAAGACACCAAGGGCCCACAGTCTTTTCCTGAAATGGCAGTAGAAATTACTGATAAGACATTTAGGATGACAAAGTTTTCTGTTTACATTGCATATTGGTGGCTGGTGGTAGGCAGCTAAGTGCCTTTTCTTCACTACTGAAACACAACCTCTAACATTTCATTCTTTTTATGTGTTTAATTACCCCAGTACAATAATTAGCACCATTTGAAACTTATGAAGCTTTCCTTGACAACCTGAACTGACACAGTATTTGCACATCAGGTTCTTTAAAAGCCTTACTATGTTTTATTGATTTGATGTTACAATGGAAGTAAGAAATAAAATTGCCATTGCTATATTTAATTGACATCTCTAATTAGTATATCTAATTCAGAAACGTTCATGACGGCATGTAGAGAATTGACAGCATGTCCACCAGACACATTCACAGAACACAATCACCACACCATGAAATTCCCTGTATGCAAAAAAAATAATCAGAAGATAGCTATCCACTATCGATTTCCACACAAGCATCATCTGCGTTTACGCTGTAAATCATAGAGGATCAGGTATGGGAAGTGCCTCTCTGGATTGTAAATTGATCACAGCAGGATCATTTTCTTCCTAATAGGTTTTAAGATTTGCATATCATCTCGTTACATTACAGCCGCCACTTGAGAGCATACAGAGTGTGCATAGAGATACTCTTTTATCTGACTTCTAAAGTTCTTCCTGAACTTTGTGATCTTGGCAGCCTTCCCATTTCCATGTATTAAAATATCACATTCACAGAATGAATTACAATCAAGCTGGAAAGCATATCTCTGATTGTTCAACTTGAGCACAGAATTAAGTGAAGCAGACAAGTTTACACATTTTAATCTTTGAAGAATTGTCTGCTGGTTAGAAATTAATCTGATAGTCAGATGACCCAGGATCACTTCAACACACCCTCTGCAGTCAGTCCTTATGCCCTTCAGATGTACACTAAAGACAAGATACTCAGAAAATTAGACACAAGCATTTCTTAAGTTTTTAGTGCAGATGTGCAAGAAGACGAATTCTTAACTTAGGTTTCTGAGTCCCCTGTTCACTGGGAGTAAGAATGAAGTACTACATATGGGGATTCACATTAGTTATTAGTTGGATACTATCCTACCCACAGAACGACTCTATGTCTTACTGTCTCACAGGATCTGTGCTATTTATCCAAAACAAAGGAGAAACAGAAATGGAAAAAGAATCAAGTAGGGCTCAGAGCATTTAAAAAAAAAAAAATTAAATGTGTTTCAAAATTACTAAGCAGGAAGTTTGCTAGAATGTTTCATCCGTGTTTATTTGTTTATTGCTATATCATTTACCAGTAATGAAAGAGTTAAATTGTCAATAAGTCCACACAGGAGCAGTTGTCTAGTTTTAGGAACAAAAATGGAAAAAACAGTGAAATTGCAAAACCAAAGTACATAGTAAAAATGCAATTACTAATACAGTTTTGAAGATTCTATATAGGACGTTATCTACAACTCACTCTGCACAGAATGCATTTGTTACTAGGCAACCATCTAGTTAAGTAATTTTATTAGTTTTACTCTGCATCCAATGAACCCTGAAAATACTGTGATCTCAGTCCTCCATTTAGAATATATTTAAAAATCTAGAGGTACTGAAAAAATGTAACCATGCAGAAAGCACTATTAGAAGCCATATTATTCTCCCTCAGCTAAATATTAGGTATGCATTACTTTGTCTTAAGAAATGACATTTTGCATATATCTATTAAGAGATTTCTATGCCTGGCACAGTATCAGTTTTTCCTGACTGACAGAATGCCTTTTCTTGTTATGCTTACTGTTTTGTTCCCAACCTAAGAAACAAAAATACCTCTGAACCCTTCCACAAATTAGTTTCACTGGTTTACCATAATATGAAAGACCACAAAATGTATGACAATCACTATTACATTTTAAACTCCACAGGTATATCACTAAAATGGAAAAACAATCACCTAGCAATAATAAAAAATGAGATGCAAAATTACTTCCTGACCTCCCTTCCACGCAAAGTAAGAGAAAAGCTTCCGAAGATTAATTCAAATGTCTGATACATAACATTTTCCAAGCAATGGAGATTAGGTCTTGTTTTAAAACAGTACTTTTAAAAAAGTAATTTTTAGACAACCACAAGGTTGTGAAAAAGATAACAAGATAGACTTAGACTCATGGAAGACTCATTAGACATACGGCTGCACAACATACTGCCTAAAAATAACATCACAGAGTAGCAAGAAAACATGTATTATATTTATCACAAGCTGATGAACTGACAGATTTTAAAAGAATGTATAATGGAAAAACAGACATTAAAAAGGGATTCCTCTAATTGCTTTCTAAGCCCAACTCTATTTAATAATTTTATCGATGATATGCAGTAAAAAACAACTGGTGACAAGAAAGGCAGGTGATTGGCAGAATTAATATAACTGATGTGTGTGTCAGCCATACAGATAAATCTCGGTTGATAGCCCCATTCAAACTAAATTTCTTTCCATTTAGCTCATTCTATAACAGGCCACAGCTGCAAAATGAGACACTATTCTCAGGAAACATTCTTATAGCAATGAGTTAATCCTGCAGCAACTACAAAGAGGTTTGTTAGAGGATTTAACAAACAAGTACCTGAATGCAAGCTCCGAAGGCGTGCTAGCAAATCAAGTACACGCAATTCTTAAAGATATATAGGTGTATATATAAAGGTATATATAAAGAATATTTATAGTCTAAAAGGGATAGAACTGCATAATTGAATGGAAACACTCTACCTCTGTATCTGCCAGAACCAAATTAACACAAAAGTTCCATCTACATCCAGTTTTGCTGACATGCTTTACAAATACAATTGTGAATATAGGAAAGTCTAGTGAAAAAAGCCCCACCACACTATTGTTTGAAACTGAAAAAATATTGCAGAAGGCTTCAGTAACCTTGTTTGGTTTACCCTTTAATAAAAGATACTGAATAACTTGATTAGTTTATATAAGGAATATCAAAGAGATAAAAGACTAATAGCAGTCACTCAAGATGAGAACTGAAGAACGAAATGAAATGCCCCTGTCATTCTAGTCCCAAAAGACCCATATAGGAACTATATGGTAACTATAGTTACCATTTGACACAAGATCTAAGCAGCTGGTTTTATGTCATTAGCTATCAGTCTTGACTTTTTTTCTTAAACTGATCAAATTATCAAAATCAAGAATGGGATTCCAAGCACATAAAAATTCCCAATTTGATAACAATTAGACATTTGGCTTTGGGTGAGAAACATCTGAACTTGTCTGCCTGTGATCTCTAGTAAGAGGCAAAAGAGGGAAGCAAAGGGACAGAAAAAAAAAATAGGTAGAGGAGATAATAAGGCACTAGAGATACTGAAAATGCAAAGAAAGAATAAAGAAAACTCCATTACAACTGAAAGGAAAGCTCCTTAAATAAGATGGCATGAGGAAAGAAAGCTCAGAAAGGAAACATAAGCATTTCCAGAGGAAGAAGAACTCCAACATCTCATGGTCACTGCAGTCAAAGCTGCCTTTGATCTTCACTTCTCCAACAAGCCCCTCCTTTCTTGATGAGTAAAAAGTACAGCACAGCACCTCTCCTTGTTGGGTCCTCTATCGCCTGGAGGAGGCATTTCTCATCAATGTATTCCAGGAATCTCCTGGATTCCTTGTACTGCTGTGTTATCCCACTATTACTGTTATATAGTAATAGTAACTCTTGATCTAATACAAAACCACAAAGCAACTGAAACTTAAATTTGAAGAATGAGACAGTGCTGAGAACAATACACGTGTGTCTAAGATGGGAGCTTCGGTATCCCAAAATCTGAGAAAACTTTTAATATGGATTTTCTTTTATTTAATTTATCATTCACATACTTCAGAGCAGGTATCAAAACTCGTGTATCTCTCAAGTATAGGATTCAGTATGCTTTTTTGTGAAAAAATACCCATAAGCAGCAAGGAAGTCATCAAAATCTCTGAATAATTATAACAAAAATACTTCAGTGGCCTGTAAAAACTGTCTTTTTTTTTCTTTTTTCGAGCTAATAACCTTAGTATATTACAGTAGTGTGAAAAGTTTGATTAAAAAGTTTAAGCATTTCAGTTTTACATCTGCATTATGCTCTGGACTAAAACTTTAAACATCAAAGCTATAAATTGGATTCAAATAAGTTGTTTGATGTTATACCTACAGTATATAACAGAGCTCAGAGCAATTTTCCCACCAAAATGTTTAGCAAAGTCAATTTAAATCACTTGCAAAAACATTCTCTAAAATTTGAAAAGTGCAAACATGCACAAATATGCTCCTCATTCTGCTATGAGTAAAACTGTCAGCAATTCCAATATATATGCTCCTTCCAGGTTTAAATAAAACCTAATTCTAAAAAATGCCATAAGTTAAAATGAGCATGTTAAAGTCTTACAGTAAGTGGTGTGACTCAGTGTTCATCTGGGGGAAAGTACATCAATCATTCAAGTATTTTGAGGTACAAATTAGGACAGACCTGCTAATGCATCAGGATATTCCTGCTTTAAGAATGCATTTGGATAGCTGTATTTTTACCTCATATCAATACAGATCTCAAAACATTCTTTTCGGGCACAGCTGTAGGCCTAAGTAGCTAGTTGAATACTAATTCTTAAAAAGACAAAAAAAAATCCCAAACCACTGGGCTTTTTTTCCATTATACACCATGTAAACAAAACACCCCTCATACCTCCAACAAAACAAGAGAGATGCTTTTTCTCTAAGACAGAATAAGAAACCCTGCAAAAGGTAAAAGGCACTACACTACACATCCTGTACAGGAATCATGACATTGTCTCATATACAAGCTAGGGAAGTGTGATCCATATGAAACTACAGGTACATGCCATTATTAGAGTCGTTATTAGTGATTTATGGAAAAGGCTGAAGTAGTATTCAAAGGAATTTATCACAGTTCTGTTCTAGAAGTGATATAAGAAATGATTGTTCCAGGTCAAGTCAAAAATTATACTACTTGAATGTACTGTCTCCCGCAGGAGCCAAAATGGACAGTACAGAAAGTGGGAAAATGATATTTACCAGAACAGATCTCAGCTACTACAGCCTCCAGTCTGATCTAGTGACTTTAACTCTGCAATGGATTTTTCTTTGAATTACTTGCCCCTCTAGTACAAATTAGGGAAAAAAATAGTCAATATTTTGGATGTCTTAAACCAGTATACAAATCAGGTAATTGATTTCAGCAATTACTGCAGTGGTGTAATTGACATAAGGATATTTCAGATTAATATTGTCCTTGGGTTTGGTTTTTTTTGTTTTTCAAGAACTGAACAATTATTCTTACCTTCTGTGTGCGTGAATACTAAACAAGTATGATATTTCTATATATAAAAATGAAAAGTAAGTTCTATAACTACTTTCAGAAAGGCTGAAGAGGAGATTCAAGTCATTGGAGACAGAAGGACATTCCCCAGGGATGGGCTGAATATTCTGGTTTTTTTTACTGTTCCAGGGACATTTATGAATTTGTATCAAAATACATAAAACAGAATTATGAGCAGGGAACAAAACCAAAGAAATGCAACAACACATTTTTTTCCTCACAAAGTAATATTAAAACATTAGATGTGATTTTTTTTTTACGCTTTGAACATCTATAACAGTATTTTCACTAAACGCCAGTGAAACTCTCCTGAAATCAGAAACATTATGTTATCCTTTTTTATTGAGTGCGTAAAAGTTCCAGTAACTTCATAGTTGTGGATGTATAGTGCAAACTTCATAGAACTATGCCTGCAAGCTCAGATGCTGAAGTATAACATTTCAGTGTAATTTTAAAAAGTAATCCTCTTATTATTTGTTTTCATATTAAAAAAGTAAAACAATTGTACAAAACATCTCCTGTTTCTTTGTCCCCAGGCTCTCTGGGAAGCTTGCAATTTGAAATATTCTTGTCAGCAATTGTTTTCTGCAGCACAATTCTAAAAAATTCTACAAGTAATTTTGCTTTCTTTTTAACTGTGGGGTTTTTTTAGTGTACTTTTATACTGTAAACTTTTCCTCTCTTAAGCTACCTGCTTGTAAAGATACATAGGGGTCTCCATTACTGCCTTTCTTATCAAATTAGAGTAAAGAAGGTGGTGAGATGGTCAGTTCCAAGATTTGTGTATTGCTTTATTTCCCAACTATTTCACTTCAGGAAGGGTTACAACTGGGTAGCTTCAGCTCCAGATGAATTAAATTCCAACTTGGTAGGTAAAACAAACCTTGAAATCCTAGGAGATTAAAACCCCCTTTTTAAAGAGAGCTATTTTTTAAAAGAGTGCTGAAGCAAGATACTGCCATATTACAATAAATGCACCGAGGATAGGATTCAGTACCCAAGACATAATTGCCTCAGATTTTATATTCCTTAAGTTACCTGCATAGGCTTGACAGGCACAAAAAGGAAGGATCTTTGGGAGATTTGTGTCCAAACAAAGCAGAAACAGAACGCCAAGCTGAGTAATGTAGGACAGATAAAATGGCTCTCAACATCTATTTTGCACAGCTGAAGCCTATCTTACAAGTCTCACAAAATTTCACAGTAACAAATGAATAAGGTTTGCAATCTGACATGAAGAAAATGATTGTCATGGTCACTGCTAAAAGCTGAGATGCTTTACTATAAAGACACCTAAGGAAAACAAGGTTATCAAAATCATTTAAAAAAGAAAATACAACATCAAACAGCTAAAGTTTAGTGCCTTTGAGGTAGTCTAAACCTAGCTTTTTCTAAAGAATTATTACTTCTATTGTTCTTTATACAGGAACTTTATGCTTTCTGTACTGGATTAGAGCAGACATCCATTTCATTCTGTTCTTAGCAGAGTTGGAATCAGATGATTCAAAAAGCCTTAACAAGGCTAATGTAGCCTTACCAAGAAAAAAAAAATCTTGAAAGCTAAAAGGCTTTAAACATTTAACATGCTACAAGTACAGCCATAAAAACAACTGTTTCATTTTAATTTGTTACCGGTTACTTGTATGGAGAGAGTTTTGCTCTGCATGACAAAAAAAAAAATAATAATTGCACTCTATCCTCTCTCTTCCCATTACTTATTTATCCTAAATCCTTCCTTTTTATTCATCTCCAAATTCCATGTTTTACTTTACTTGTAAAAGCACATCTCCCCATTGAGACCAATCTTATTTATTGCCTAACTCTGAATCCTTCTTTTGTACAAGATTCAAGAAAAAAATCCCTTTTCTCCTTTTTTCCATTTCAAATCTTGGTATTTAGAAAATACCACTAAATCATGGGGAAAAACAAAAGGACCATTTATGCTAGACTAAAAATTATGTAGTATTTTTCTAGCAGTGCTGAAAGTTGTACCTAGATTTAAGACACTACTCATAATTAAAACAAAAAAGAAATTCTCATAGGAAAAGTGCTAATTGAAAATGAGCATTCCTGGCAAGGAAATAATTCCAATTTTGATTGCGTTAAAACATTAGCCTGATCATTATTTGCTTAAAAATGTTTAATTTTCCTGTTGCTTGTACAGTACAATAAATTAGGCAAACAAATTACAAGTAAAGAAACAGCACTGTAATAAACTATGCATCTTAGGAATCTGATAGTTGATATAATACAGAAAGGAAGGTAGAAGACAAAAAATTTTCTGCATTCTTAATACACAGCTTTAAAACAGAACAGCTGTAAAATAGATTGTAAACTGCCTAAGCATTTCTATTTAATTGTCTAAGCATTCTACCCTTTACAGTGATATCTATCTATTCTTGACCTAAACAAAATTATTTTGAAGATTTTTTTCTCTCTTACCTGTCGTAAAGTACGTGCTACTATACTTTCAAGAACTGGTCCTCTGTCTTCATGCAGTAGATGAACTTCATCAAGAATCAAGAGTTTTACCAGCTGAGAGAGGGCTACATCACCAACACTTTTTCTTGTCACTACATCCCATTTCTCTGGAGTAGTCACAAGCATCTAGTAGAGCAGAAGAAAAAAAAAAAAGAAAAAAAGGAATATTAAGCATTTACCAATTAAAATGCAGATACAAATTTATAAAAATACAGTAATTTAATACACAGCAGAGTAAATGCAATGTAGAACTTAAAGTTATCTGAAGTTTTACCTACTTTATATATGAGGCAGACAGTTTGCTGCATCTACGTGTGTTGGATGGCCATTAGTAGGATTCGGTATGGAAAACCATATGGAAATATCAACTAATAACTTCAAGCTACTGTGCCCCATTTGTATACATTTTCCACATGAAAACATTTAAACAGCTATCCAGAATCAACTACTTATATAATCATCTAATGTTTGTGTTTCACTAAAATCATCTGTGATAAAACATTTCTAACCTTCTTCACAGCACAGTAAACAACTAAGACCCTCGCCTCATTCCTAAGCTTGACCTGATAGTTCCCCGTTCCCTATGAAAGGCTTTCTCCCTAAGGCATACTTTCAAGTTGTACATTTGGATATCTTGATCCTTGCGCTGGTAAAACAAATTGAACAACTTCCACCAGTCCTGGATAAGGTAACTTCCAAACTTCATTGTTTCATGCAGATGTGCCAGGCCATTTCTCCAGCCTGTCAGTGTCCCTCTGTATGACAGCACAGTCCTCTGTGTATCAGCCACCCCTCACTGTCTGCCCAGTCAACCCATACATCAACAAGCTTCTTTATGAGGATCTTACAGAAAACACTGTCAAAGGCTTTACTGAAATCTAGGCAGACAATATCCACTGCTTTTCCCACGTCTACCTGTGCAGTCATTTCTTGATGGAAATTTACCAAGCTGGCCAAGCATGACTTCCCCTTGGTGAAGCCAAGCTCACCACTCGCGATTTTCTTGTCTTTCATGTGTCCGGAAACTGTTTTTAGGATTAGCGGTTCCATCACTTTCCCATACGAGGCTGACCAGCCAGGCATTCCATGGGTCCTACTTCTTGCCTTGTTGCAGACAGAAGTGACATTTGCCTTTCTCCAGTCTTTGGTTGCTTCTCCCAGTTACAATGGCCGACCAAAGATCATCAAGAGTGACACTGCAATGACAGGAGCCAGCTTCCTCAGCACTTGTGGATGCAAATCAATCAGACTAAGGACATATGTGTCCTCTGTTCTCTTAAGTACTCCCTGACCTGATCCTCTTCCACCACGGGTACACTTTACTTGCTCCACACTTTCTCCCAGTTGCTGGAACTCGGCATTCCTGAAGGCCGGTCTTGCTAGTAAAGACTGAGGCAAAGGAGGCATTCATTACCTCAGCCTCTTCTGCGGCCTGTGTAATCAGGCCCCCTGTCTCATTTAGCAATGGGCCCAGATTGTCCTTGGTCTCCTTTTGCTGCCTATCTTGTTTTCTTTGATATTCTTGAGCAGATTCAATTCTGTTTGGACTTCAGCTTTCCTAACTTCAATCCTGGATGGTCAGACAATGTCCCTGTATTCCTCCCAGACTGCATGTCCTTGCTTCCACACTCTGTCTTCATGCTTCTTTTTTGTGTATGACCTGGAGCAACTTGTTCATTCATGCAGGCCAAGTTCCTATTCATTCATTTTTGCCCAAGTTCCTATTCACCGGGAGGGACCGCTCTTGAACTTGGAAGAATATTAACCAGCTTTCTTGGTTCCTTGAACTCTTTCTTCCCTCCAGGACCTTATCACATGGGACTTTTCCAAGCAGATCTCTGAGGCGGCCAAACTCTGCTCTCCTGAAGTCCAGGGTCGTGAGCTTCCTTTCTGATCTGTTCCTCCTCCTTCTCAGGATGCTGAACTCCAACATCTCATTGTTGCTATGGTCAAGTCTGTCTTCAATCTCCACACCTCAAACAAGTTCCTCCTTGTTTATGAGGTACAGCAAAGCACCTCTCCTCCACGTCCTACCTACAGCGGAAGAAGTTCTCGTCAGCGCATTCCAGGACCCTCCTGGATTGCTTGTGCTGATGTTTCTTTCAAAATATTAGAACAAAATGTTTCTTACAAAACACATTTATGAATACTTTTTCTTTACTTGGTCTTCTCCACAGGATATATTCTGATAGTATTTATTTATTCTCCTCAGAAAAATATTTTTCCCTGCACTGCCACACAATATTGTTCTAGTTCAATTATTTTACCATCAGAATACATCAGTCTTTATTAATTACCAAGAACTACTCCTGAAGAGACTTTGTGATATTACAGAAAAAATATGTTAATTTCCTGCAACATTTAAAACTTTACACATGAAAGACTCACTGAATCACTGTTATCACAGAGAGTGGTGGTATCCAGGGGGTATTTTCATGGTTTGTTTAAATATTACTGGGTGCAATTTGTTAGCAAATACAGATTTTTCAAACGCTTGTACAAAATAGTAGGTGTAAAAATGTATGTCCATAATTTATGAACTGAAATGTAACACTACTACAGATGCAGCTGTTAGCACTTTAAAATGAGCCATATCAACCACAAAATATTAGCAGCTGTACTTCCACAGAACATTAATTAGCAAACAGTGAGGAAATATATTTAGCAATGCATATTAAGGCTTTAAGGTGTGAAATACTACAAATGCAAACTACTTAGCTAATTTGCTAAATCTAAATTGGCAACATTCGGATCACAGCTTTTTTTTTAATGTCAGTCATGTTATCAGGATATATATTTAAAATTGTATCATTAATTCTTCTGTTTCTGAGTGATGACTAAATATCCGTTATAATGGTCTTTTACTTTGATCTTATTTTAAAATAGCAATGTTCGCAAAGCAATGACCTGAATTAAAAGCTATCGTAAATGAGACAGTATATCAAGTAAGAAAAGAGATCTCCAGAGGATGTTTTGCTAGAGAATATGACAGGCTCTTAAATCTATTTTTCAGATAGAAATTACAGTTGGGGAAAAAAATTCTCAAAAACCTACCCAAACAGATCAGCTTTGTAGTTGCAAATTATAAACTGAATTAGAATATATAAAATGCTATTTAAAAATATCAGCTACAAGAAAATGCTGACTATCAGCAAAGGCTAATAAAGCTTATTTTTTTCAATTAAAATATTAAACCAAACAGCATTATGAGTCATCTCATTATTAGTTTTAAAGGCAGTAGTGGCATTTCTTTTTATAACTAATTTTCAGAGACAATATATTTTATCCGTTAAGTTCTAAAATCAAAACTCAGATTCCACAAAAGGATTCTGCTTTCTATTTGGAGGCAAGAGAAGGAGACAGAAACCAAGCATTAAAACGCCTTTTTAATATTTTCTTCTTTTACATGGACTTGAGTTCTCGGCACACTGAGAAGTGTGTTCATTTATATTGCTATTTTGCCACTTCACCTCTTTCGGTATTGAAATAGCTAGAAAATAAAGTGTCACATTTGCTTAATGAACTGCAACTCATGCAAGATATTTCAATCTGGTTTTTGCATTAGGATATGCCTGAATAGAAACAGGTTAACTGTCAATATTTTTACTGTCAAGCTAAGTTTCTCTACGCACACACACTTCTCTTTTCCCAATATTTTTTTGATTATCGTTTGTTATTCCACACTGGCTTTTTCTATTAGGGAAAATATGGGCTTTTCACAAAGTCTTCTGTCTTAAGTGAGCACTGACACTCAATTTCACTATTACACCAAAAGAGTTACCTGTTTAAAAAAAATAATCCAAGTATTTCAGCTCAAAATTATGTCATTTAGCTTTGGGGTTATTTAACGTATCCCTAGACGGTTTTACATAATGTTCAGGTAAGAACTCAAACAAAAAATTTTAATTATTTCACTTTGAAAAATTATGTCAAAAGGGACAACACTAGCTGATAACTTCAACATCAATTTACAAAATTTCAAGAGACAGTGAAAATGCATTTTTCTATATTGCATGATTTGCTAATTATTTTTTGTCAAGTTCTCTTCAGTTCCCTTTGAAGACAGATTTCACGGTAAAAGGAAGTTACATTTTCACCAGAGTTGCAGAAAATCAACATGTTTAAAATGCTGGGGTTTGTTGTTGTTTGGGGGTTTTCTTAATCTGAAAAGGCACACTGTCTTACTAAAGTCAAATGATCTTCCATTAATTTCTACAGGGCCAACATTCATTTCTAGCAGTAGGCACAGCCTTGAAGGTTTAAGTTTTCAATAGCTTACTTTCAATTCTTTGAATTTCTTTGCTCCTTTTAAGTTCTCTCAAACACATTTTGCACATGACTAGTATCTGCTTGACTAGTTTTCTGCTTGAATAATTAGTGCACACACTCTGAGCCTAGAAAAACTATGGTAATCTCCTCAAATTTACACTCCCACAGGTCCAAACTACATATGAAAATATTTCAGAACAAACTACATAGAATACTTGTTATAACACACCATACTACAAAATTCACTGCTTTAAAGTCCTTCAAGACCGTTTTTGAGAACAGTTTTTCTGTCTTTAGCCACTTCAGCCTTCATCTGTCACTCATCTGACCTGCTGTCCCTTTCATATACACAACAATAAATCAAAACTCAGACATGCACCCTACCTCATCCCCAACTTCCTTGCTACTAGAATCGCCATAAAATAACCAGAAAAGACCTGGATCGCTCTTCCTATGTGCCAGATATCATCAAACCAGGTATAAAGAACTGGTTGACTCAGATCTCAGCTTAAACATCAACTAGGATGATAAGAAAAAGTCCCCGGCCCTGTGGGTTACACGGATGTGGTTACACAGATTTCTATAACATCAAAAGTAGAAAAGTACCTTGTACTGACACTGGGTAGTGTTGATACTCTGAATATCAGCACCATTCCAAAAATAAGCCTGCATGCAGCCATTCTGAAAAC
Source organism: Mohoua ochrocephala (assembly GCA_013398855.1). Taxonomy (NCBI): domain Eukaryota; kingdom Metazoa; phylum Chordata; class Aves; order Passeriformes; family Acanthizidae; genus Mohoua; species Mohoua ochrocephala. Next base: position 38,787 of record VZTA01027068.1, read on the forward strand.
AGAGCAGCAGCAGCACAGGGCCTTTACTTAACACAAGATGAAAATATGAGTTCCTTTATTATATCAAAATAGTGAAAACACATAGAATGGTACACACACGTACTTTCAAACATTTGACATATAAGTTTGAATTCATATTATTATACATTCTTTCTAGAAGGAAACTGTAAAATAAACCCAGGATTATAACAAACAAATCCAGAGGCCTTTGCATGAGGAAAATATTGTGGATGTCAAATGATCACAATAATAAAGGTTGTACGTTATGGGAAGTTTCCAAAATGAAATTATCTTCCCAAAGCTGGATCAAGATCCAGAAACATGTCATAACCATATGTCATATCACACCCACAGCACAATAGAGATATTTTCATATTTAACATACCTATATAAAAGCACTACTTCCTCTTTGAAACCATCAGAATTATGATAAATAAACAGACAATACTCCATTTATGCTATATTTCTCTGTGAAGTTCAGAATATTCCTTCTCAGAGCATGGATTAAATCTACAAGAAATACACGTTTCTACTGTAATTTCATTCTTTATTTGCTTTATCCTCTTAACAGCCACTTTTTCATTTTGCATTAACATTTCTTTGTACCCTTCCCACTTTCTATTAAGTAACTCTCAATATAACAGTATCCTTAGGAAAGAAAAAAGAAAACTGAATCTTATTATACAAAAAAACCACCCTGATGCCTGCGGCTATGTGAGCATCTGTTCTCTAAAGGCTTCCTCCTGTGCTCCTCCTGCTCAGTGACCAATGATGCTGGAGTTACTCACTTTGTTATTAGCACAAAAAAGTGTCATTGAAGACACAACAGACAAAAATAAAGGGAAGGCAAAGAGACAGAAACAGATAAAATATCATCTGGAATTAACCGAAATATTTATTACACACTGGAAAATGCGTGTTAGGTATTTCAGAAATTTGCCTTTTAACAACATATAGCAACGATTAGATACAACTGGAAAGAATTTTGTCATTTGCAGATTAGAAGGAATTCTTTTACTAAAATTAAATGTGATGAAATCAAGCATCATTCGAAATAGATGATCAAGCATCATTCCGTAAACTTTCCAAAAGCAGTGTTTTCTGAAGCGCCTCAATGATGCTGGAGAACAAACAATTTTAAGGCCCAATTCATTAGTATATAGAGTTAGAGAAAAAACACAGCATATGTATGAAATACAAGCCCTAAGGATCTAATAGCTTTGGAAGGCATGGAACCAGCCCCGTTCTATGTTTGCCTGTAGTAAATTTGTCTCCATCACAGTGATTCATCGTGCATGGATAACAATAAAGAATTCTGCTCTAGCCACTGCTGCTTTATTTTTACTGTTCAAAGACACTTTCTCAAAGATCTGCTTCTGTAGATTTCTATTAGCAGAACTTGCTTGTCTTTATTGTTTTCACCTTGCTGCTACTGGTCTTCTCTACTCTCCTGCTCCTTTACACACATCCACAAATTCCCCTTACCCCATCCTAGAGGAAGCTTTGCTCAGTCACAGCCAGTGCTCCTCATCTTCTGACAGCTTTTTGGCAAGGGGGCATGGGCAACCTACACAGTTTACTCAACTCATGCTGTAACTATTTATCTTAGTGGTTTGTTCTGGCAAGAAACTCACTGCAAGATCTTAACTTCAGCAGAAATGGAGACACAGAAAACTGCACACAACTACACACATCCACCCAGAGCAGACTGTCATTGGAATGCAGCATGTTCTGCAATTCTGTAGGCAGAGCTGCTATGCTGGGGCTTCATATGATTTGAAAATATTTCCCTTCTAATAAGTGATACTTTGGAGTTTCTCACAAATTTTAATATTAGATAGCTGATATCACACCCCATGAGGGACACATTACCAGTTTGGCACTCTTTGAGGTAAAACTCCATCAAAACATGTTACAAGAGCAGCAACCTGCAAGTCACTTTCATAATGCTGGTTTTATTCCTGTTTTTATTGCACTCTTATTCTGAGATTTATTCAAGCATTTTAAAAAACCTCATGTGAGCTGGAGCTCAGGCAGAGAGTGGAATAAACATACACAAAGTAAAACAGAGGGCAGAAATTCAAAACAAGAATCTGAGGTAGGAAGTAATAAATAATGAATGCAAGTATTTTGTTCTTCATAGATCAGAAAAAAACATCTGATGCTGTGTTTAACACAGTTAAAACAGAATTATATTTCTAGTAGAGAAGATTCCTTACAATACACAGATATGCAGATGAGCCTGTTTAGGTGAACAGATGACGTTCTCACAAATCTGAACATGTATTTGTGGTCTAAAGTAATGTCAATACAAGATCACATATATATATATCTCTCCATATGCATCTTAGAAACATTTAATAATAAGACAACACTTACAAGAAATATTAACATAAAAGACTGAGTTTGTCATGCTAGAAAGACTTGCAAAAGAGGTGCATTATATTGATGCATATTAACAGCAATTAGTAAGTCACCAAAGCTAACACCAATTGTCAATCAACAACAGAAATCAATAAGGGATTGTAACAGCTGTCACTCAGAACTTAAAATGTCCAATGACTTTTTAACTGAAGAAACATAACTCTGTTCAGCATTTTTTATTTTATAATTGAGTCCTAGGAACGCACAATGATTTCGTTCCTTTACAGAACCCAGCTATTCCACCTAATAAAAAGACAAGTGATTGACAATGTATCAGCATGTTGCCTTAGCAGAGCAAGACTCTTATGATACACTTGACATGTTCTGTTGAACTGATTTTTTTCAAGATTACTCTATTTGTTGCATACTCAGTTTCATAATTATGACTAACAGATTTAAGTTCGTATGTGAAGATATAAAATTTTATGCTTTCAGTGCAATCCTGGATGTCTCAGAGATTAGAAAACTCATTTAGAAGTTCCAGTACTACTTTTAGACCTCAATACAACAGACTCTGACACACTCAAAATAAACTAGATGAGACCAGTACAACCAGTAACTCCTTTTTGTTGTTAATATGAAAACCCTTACCTTAAGTTTTTTTATAGTCTTACTAAAAGAATATGGAGTAGTTTTCATGTGGAGTAGTTACAGTAATCTGAGATGAAACTACAGAGAAAAATATACATTAGAATCACAATAGCTGTACTGAGTAATAGGATATGAGCACTTGCTCTCTGTGTTCTTTTTTCCCATGATAAAACAGTCTGTTTAAAGTCAGTACAAACCTTATTTTAAAAACCATAGCGAGGAAGAACAGCTTGCATGCTTTGTGAAATTCATCTCTTATATTGTAAAATATATAATTAGCTACTCAGACTTCAAGTTTAAATAATGATCTAAATGTTTTAAAGGAGTTTGATCCAAAACATTACCCTCTTTTCCTCTTTGCCGTTAATCAGTTCACCAATTATAGTTTTACTAACCTCTGCTATACTACTGTCAGGTCTGATTGATGCCAAAAGCTCCCTTAATCAAATCTGACAACTTTCAGCAAGTGCCTGTCTCTTGAGACACTGCATCCAGCCTGCTTGTTTTCAAATCTTCCCAGTGTTATTTTGCATTTCCTTCTCCCCTAGACCCTTTTTCATATCAACAGAGGTACAACAGAATCGCAACAAAACATGACTGTAGAATACATTTGTGTAGGTTTTTATATTTCATTATAGCAGTTCTTGGGATAAGATTGTTTGTTTGTTTAAGAATTTACAAGGAAAAAGTAAGAACAAGAAGATTTTTTGGAAACTGAAGTTTCTGACAAAACCAATATTGTTGCTTGCTTGGTGGGGTTTTTTTTGTTTGATAATTGAGGGTTTGTATGGGTTTTTTTTCCTTTTTTTCTTTTTTTTCTTTCATAGCTGCAAGGAAAAGGGTTTCAAAGTCATTACTCCTCTGTTCTGCAAGGAAACTTAAGGCTTTGGTTACACAGCTTCAGGAGACAGAGATAAAAGACTACCTTAGCTCCCAGTCTTTTCAATTTATTTATACCGGTACACTTTTAAGACTCATCACAGCGGTCCTCCGTATCTCATTAACTGTAAATATTAAAAGGTTCAGAATAACTTTTGTTGACATAATGATAACCTTTGATTTATTTATTTATATTTTAAGATCAGCCAGATTTTTCCCCCTCGTGCTCCTGTCAAGCCTTACCCCAAGATGTGGATTAACCCAACATTATGTGAAAAAAGACCAAAGGGCAACAATGACATTTTGTTCCAAATATCCTTTTTCATACACCTTTACTCAACAGTTTTAATTTCTATCACAGATTTGTATGCAAGCGGGAGCAAGTTCATGTTTTTGTCTCCAATCAGGTTTTTTCAAGAGTCAATGCAAATCACTGATATGGAGGCATACTAAGTGTAAGATGAAGAAAAATGTCTTGGTTCAGCTGAGATGCTGATATTAAACAGATACTGCATTAGAAGTCGATTTCACGACACCTGTTCACAAAATGACAACTCAAACATCAATTCATTTGCTCGCGTGCAAATGTGATTTCACGAAATTTTTCCGTTCAAGTCTACGCTCCAGAGAAAATCATGTCTGCTAATATTAATGATAACCAGTGCTGAAGGAGATTTTAACAGACCCACAGCAAGATTGTCAGATTTATATTCTCTGGTTACATCAACTAAGAACCAGCATACCCTTTGGATTTCAGCAGGATTCTTTAAGCACCAAGACAAATATCAACAGTTTGCTGTTGTAATGAAAGGATCAAATCACACAGAGTTCCACAGGAGTCTATACACCTCAATACTATTGCATATTTTCATGAGTAATTCCAGTAACAGACGAAAGATTATACCCACTAAACATTACATTGATATTATGCTGGACAGAGCTGTAAACACATTGGAGGAGGGACTAAGAATTTTAAAATGTCTTTATAAATTAAAGAACAGATGCATTAATGCGTGAGTCAGTGATATAATTTCAAGATTCTACGCTGAGGATAGGATTTATCTTGTTTATCTCACCTGCTAATTTACAAAATCACCCTCAAAACTAGATGTCTAGGCTTCTTCTAGCTAGCTCACTTCATCCATTTAAGTATGAATCAGCCTCAGAAGTCTTTTCTCTATTGTGTTCAGAAAAAAGAGAAAGAGCAGATCAGTCTGCACGTGAACCAAAAATGTTCTGCTGATGCAAAAATTGAAACCTTGGAGAAGAAATGCTGCTATTTGGACATGCTAAATAAAGCTTCCACTCTGGTCAGCAGCAGTATGATCTTAGGGCAATCCATTATGTTCTGGGCAACTTATTTCAAGAAGCGTAAACCAACTGAAAGTCCAGAAGTGAAAAATGAGAATGACTAAACATAAATGAAGCATGACCTTTACAAAAAGTTTAAATAAACTGATGCTTAGGCTAAATTAACGTGTCTGAACAGAGATAACTACAACTGCAAGAGTCTTCAGAAAGCAAACAGTGGTGACTGGGGAAGACAGACATTAAGATAAGGAAAGTGGTAATAAAAATTGATCAGGATTTAGGTTGAAAATAGGTTTCCATTTTAAAAAAAATAAATCTTCTAACAGTGAAGACAGGTAAGCCCTGAAGGAGATTTAGGAAAGCTCCAGGAAGTTTAGGAAAGCTCCATGATCAGGGTGTTGTAAGATGAAATTAGAGCAATGTTTATCGAAAGTGAAATATATGTATTATGTCTGTTTTCTCAGAAGGACAAATAAGATTAATTCTCATACTATTTTGTACAGTTTTAAGATCAGCTTACAGGGTAAACATCTTCAAAACTTCAATTAAAAACACCTTTCAAATTTCAACTATAAGTAACTTAAGTAACTATGTATAACATATAGCCTAGATAATATATTCTACTCTATATTAGTAATTTAATACGCTACTAATAAATACCCTGCTAGTACTGCATGCTCTAATATAAACCACTAGACACTTCCTGATAACAAAATGGTTTTTCTTGTATTTAGAATACTTTATACTAACGTTACATATAATCTGATTTTATTGTAAATTAGACTACATTTTATTATGGTTATTGCATGTAAAATGATTCTTCAGTGTCGGAGGTGCTTAAAAATTTTTTTTGATGTAGTATAGAAAAAGCTGTATTCTAAATGCAGTCAAATTGAGTATTATTATCTGCAATATTTCTAAGCATTATTTGAAGTAAAACAGGTAGGGTTTGTTCTACAAATAGTCGTAATAAATGCTAGAGAACCTAAGATATTCTTTAATGTGCAAAATGACAACTTAGAGGATATAAACTCTCAATTGCCCTGATGCTATTTTGTAATATACTTGTATTTTCAACTGACCAGAAGCAGTTAAATTTGAAAAAGATCCAAAAGAGGCAAACATTCCCTGAGCAACCTGTCCTCAACTCTGCTCAAATAAGCTATCTTTTTGCAGAGGAATATTCACTCAGCAGGCACAGCTGTTATTCTGCAATTTTTACATCTAAATCAAAGATAATTGGACTTCTGAGTACATTTAAATTGTACTCTGGGAGAAGGGTCTAACTTAATGCATCATTTGCATTAGCTATAAAAGACTGCGTTTTCATCCTGTAAAATTTACTGTGCTTAAAAAAGTATTTGGAAGTGCAAAACAGTTACTAAGTAATTTTAAAGACATGTGGACACCTTTTGCACAGAACCTTTTCAGCTATAAAAGACCATTAAACCAAACAGAAGTAAATCATTCCTCTAAATTCTTCATGGATAAAATATTAATGGTACTAGAGACTCCTGAAAATTACTTTCCTCCAACTTTTACTGAAGATCCTCAGTGACAAAAAAGCCTGAGACAAAACCTATAATATTTTATTTGGTGTTTTTAATAAAGTCATTAGTTAATCATATGCAGATGAGCAGTTAGTTCATACCACAAAGTACTTCAATTTCAGATTGTCCGATATTAGTTTAAGAACTTAAATTGAGGCATTCTTTATGGTTACTTATTGAGATTCATTGAACTTCACAATTTAACATTCAGACAATGCATTTTAAGGATTTTTAGCCTTAATTTTACATATAAAAATATGAAAAGAAAACTGCTTATTAGCATTTCATCGCTAGAAAAGAAAATCTGAAATTTGTCTGACAAAATGTCATCTTTACTCATTACACAGGCACATTCTAACATACAAAATGGTGTCTAAAATGTTCCTCGCTCATCTTTTACTGATACCTGCAGCAAATATCAGATAGGCAATTCCATCAAAATAGACTAATTTTGATTTTCACAGCACAGATAAGGTGGGAAGCCACCTTTTGAGATCTACCAATCCAATCCGCCGCTCAAATCAATGTCATCTAGAGGAGTCTACTCAAGACTTCATACAGACACATATCCAGTATCTCTCAGGTGATACTCAAAGTCTGAAGATTCCACAGCTTGCCTAGACAAACTTTCAGTGTCTGACCACCCTCACAGAAAAAAAAATAAAGTCTCGGATTTGCAGAGAATTTCCTGTATTGCTGTGTGTGCCCACTGCCTCTTTTGCACTCAATGGAAACTGCTGAGGTCTGGCTCAGTCTTCTTTACACATGAATACACCATGTACTCAGACCACTTCTATCTGAGCGTTTTCATACCCAGACTGAATGACCCCAGATTGCTTTGCCTCTCGTCATGTGTCAGATGTTCTATCCCTCAATAACTTTCATGGCTTTTTGCCAGACTTGCTCTAGTATGTCCCTGTTCCTCTCAAAACGGGAGCCCAGGACTGGACCCAACACCACAGTTGTGTCTCACCAGGGCTGAGCAGGGAGGAACGGCCACCTCCTTTGAGCTGCTGGCAACACCCTGCTGAAGTGCAGCCCAGACTGAAGGGGACGTTGCTGGCTCATATTCAATTCGTTTTCCACCAGAATATCTGTTATATTTCCTGGGAAGCTGCTTTCCAGCTGACCAGCCCCCAGCCTGGACGGGTTCATAGAATTACTCCTCCACTCCTGTCTAGGACATGGCATGAACTCCGGAACTTCATGAGATCTCTGTTGGCCCATTTCTCCAGCTTGTCAAAGTCATTCTGAATGACTGTGCAACCATCTGATCTGTCAACCACTCCTCCCAGTTTTGTACCATCTGCAAAATTGCTTTGTTTCCTGACAGAAGATCAACGTGACCTTTCAAAGGTAATCACGAATGACCTCATGATAACTTTGACCAGGTTCCTCAGGATTTGTGCGAAAATATCATTGCATTAACTTGTATCATGCTCAGTTTGTCTGCACATTCCCTAACCTTACTTTATTCCACCAAGTGTTGAATTTTCCTTCTCCAGATTTTCCCATTTGTCTCTGGGGCTTGGGATTGCTGAAAGCCAAGCCTAACGATAACAGCTGAAGCAAAGAAAGCAGTAAGTACCTGAGACTTTCACATGTCCTTTGTCATCAGGTACCCTGTTCCATTTAGCAGAAGTTTTCTCCAATTTTTCTTTTGCTGTACATCCATAGAAGCCTTTCTTGTTGCCCTTCACATATGCCCCTGGCCTTTTTCTCACCTCATCCTGTCCCTTCATGCTCAACATGCGCAACTACAATCCTTCCAGGTCACCTATTCCTGCACCCACCTCTTGCACGCTTCCTTTTTATGTTTGGTTTTCATCCTCTAGGTCTCCTGACACTCTTGTCTAACTTGCTGATCATCAGGATGAGCCACTCCTGAGTTTGGAGGCACTGAGTAGGAATAAGAAGTACAAAGGATTGCTAGAGACTCTTTAAGTCTGAAAGACTTTGAGTTGCCATCCAGATTAAAAAAATACTGAAGTAGTTTATTGAACTCATTAGTATCGCTTGCTAAGTCATTTACAATGGAGTGTAGAAAATATTGCTGTAGTGTGCTATTTGATCAGTTTTCAACACCAGAGCATTTTGCTAAGTAATCCTACATATAATACCCTTACACACAATGCAATTTCTGAAGGACATTCAGTGAAGACTCTAACTCAAGAGACATGCTGCATGACACAAATGCATTGAGCTAACTGAACATATTACAGCTATAAAACTGGATCTATAATTTTTGTATATTAGCATGCAATTGAATTAAAAGTCTTTGAAACTCTCTACTACACTAGGAACTCTTATTCCCTCTCCCACCCCAATGCCAAAGTTACCCAATCAGTGCTATGTTTATCTGTTTTGAGAGATGTAGCAGTAAATACAACTTGGCAAGCACACAACTAAATAAGATGGACTGTCTGAAACACAGTAAACCAAGACCAAATAAGTGGAAGGAGCAGCAAAGAGATCTTGTGCTTATCATTGTGCCTCTGACATGAAGAAGTAACATTTGGTTTTCAATGTCACTGTCTTAAGTATTTTCTTAAATGACAAAAAGCCACAGTAAAACCAGCACAAACCAAAACTAGTGCCTATGAAAGCAGAAGGAACAGGCTTGAGTCTATTACTGAATCTCATGTAATGTAACCACTTAACACTGGGGTCTCTAAATACAATAGCTGACTAGTCAACACATGAGAGTCTACACAAAGCCATTCAAATCTCTCTAAGCTCAGAGTCCAGAATACTGTGATATATATATCTCTCCCATTTGAGTGACATGAAAGGAAGAGAAAGAATAGAAAGCTCAAAGGCAGCTTCCCCTTAGGAGCTTCATCATTCTGTTGCAGAAGTGGGAGCAACTTAGCAGCTCCAACCAGGCTTTCTTCTTCCCACAATCACACATCTTTATTACACAGAAGCCTCTCTGATGATGCCACTAGCTTAAAATATGCCACTCACAATCTAGCTTAAAACATTACAAATACTTTGCAACTCATGTGATTCAGTTGTCACTGGAAGGTCACATCACTGCAGCAATACACCTAAAAATCCATCATGTCAAGTCAGAATTTGATTCAACTAGTCCCAGTCATGCAAAAGTGAAGAAGGGCCTTTTAAAGAGAAATAATTCAATTACAAACCTGGCAACAGAGACAGGAAGATGCTGAACCTTCCAAAAAAGGCTAAAGAACAACAGTCCTCTCTCTTAACACACATGAAGTCTGTATGCTGTTCTACTTTCAGAAAAACTTCAGCATCGTTAATATCTGTTGCATTGAAGAAACAGATGCAATAATCTAAGAGTAATCTTTTACAGACACAAATTTAAAAAACGTTTACTAATTTGATATTTTCAATGCAATATTTTTAATGTTTTACTTCATATTCACTTCTGCCACAATGAATTGAGATGAATCATTGACAAACAACGAATTGTGATCTCTATAAAAACAGACAGTAAATGTACTTTAATGTCATAAAACACACATATTTTCAGTGCAATTTGATTTTAAATAGCAAATAAGCAGAATATTACCAATAATCATTTTTATACACATTAAAAAATTATTTCAAACTTTTTTTAGCTAGCACTGCTTATGAAAATATTTTGAATTATTTATTTGCACTTAATTGCACTACAATAATAAGCAGCAAAATTGATTTAATATGTAACTGCAAAGTTAGTAAATCAGATCTTCCCATTTTCAATAACTAACTTATCTTGTGTGTCTGATATCTCCACTTGAAAAATTAAGAAATCTACTCGATTCACCTGTAGGTGACACTGTTGGTCTTAGCCATACAACCAAAGTGCAACAGCGTTCCCGCAGTCTGGAACAATGGTGTTTCCAAACCACGAATCTTTTTTTTTGTTGTTGTTTTAATATTTGTAGGCTAGTACCTTTAAGTTCCGTTGTGTCATGGTTTAATCCCAGCCAGCAGCTAAACCCCACACAGCCACTTGTGCAGTCCCCTCTGGTGGGATGGGGTAAAAGTGAGGCAACTCATGGGTTGAGACAAAGGGTTTAATAGGTAAAGCAAAAGCTGTGCACACAAGGAATTCAAAGCAGAACAAGGAATTCATTCACCACTTCCCATTGGCAGCGGGTGTTCAGCCATCCTCAGGAAAGAAGGGATCCATCATGTGTAACAGTGACTTGGGAATACAAATGGTCCCTCTGAACGCCCGCCCCTCTTCTTTCTTCCTCCAGCTCTAGATGTTGAGCCCTGTGGTATGGGATATCCCTGTGGTCAGTTGGGGTCAGCTGTCCCAGGTGTGTCCTGCTCCCAGTTCCCTGTGCACCCCCAGTCCCCTTGCTGGTGGGGTGGGGTGAGAGGCAGAAAAGGCCTTGACTCTCTGAAAGCGCTGCTCAGCAATAACAAAAGCACCCTGTGTCATTAAGACTGCTTCCAGTACAAATCAAAACCACAGCCCATAGCTGCTATGAAGAAAATTAACTCTATCCCAGCCAAAACCAGCCCAAATTTTAATATCAAACCTCTGCAGAGACAGTGATTTATGTAAGTGCATAAAGTACAGATATATTAAAACAAATATACTCTGATAAAGCCTAAAGTAAATGAAAACATGTGCCCACTGGAGAGGAAAAGGAAAAAAACAAGAGTATATACTTAGAGCAAAAGTTCTTCATCCAAATCGAGTATTTGTATCTGTTCATTTAAGTGCTGAAGTACAATGCCAAATAGTTCATCATTTATAGGGGAAAAAAAAAGAAAAATACTCACAATGTCTGGTTTTAAAACAGTTTAAAAAAACTTCTAATAGCCAAATCATGCATGAATATAATTACTTCCAATAAAAGGGAACACACCAAGAATGCAATTACAAAACAACCTCACCTTATATCCTTTAACGACAGAATACATAAAACAATTTTTTTCCTATTGTTCATAATGTCTGTAATTTTATCTGGCATCGTTTCAACTAGGTTTTTACTGCTAAACCAAAAATTAACTCCCACTTTTCCACCCAATCTAAATAGAGATTTTAGCCAAGTGAGTCATAGCAAAGAATGCCAGTCAATTACACATTTTATCATCGTATGTGACATTTGATTATTAATCACAAAGTAGGTTAGTCAAAGCCTGCACTAAAATTCTACAGATTATGCAATTACAGCAAGCAAGTAGGCATGTTAGCAAAATAAACAGTTATATCTGTCCATTTCAAAAGCAAATTATTTCAAATAAAATGTAAATGAGTGTCTAAAGAGTACCGATTCTAATTTCTGAAGCAAAGAAGACTGATTCTAGTAAAATCTGTTGTAAGTGTAGAAACTAATTTAGGTCACAGATAGCACCTTCAGTTCCTTATAAAGGACTACTATTTTTTATTGAAACTGCTACTGTTTGATGATGTATAAGTACTTTGCCCCACTGGCAAAATCTTAGCTGTCATAGGCACATATATTAATGGAAGAGCCATAAATCAGAAGGGCTTCCAACAATTTCACTGGAGGAGTATTGGAATACTGATGCCAAAAAAAAAAAGGAAGTACAATGCTAAAAGCATAGAATGATAACATCAGCCTGAGAAAGCAATGTAGCTGTTCCAGCAACAAAAACAACAGAAACAATCCAGACAACATTTCAACTAAGCAACAAGCTCATTAACTGAACCCACTGAAAAAATTTCCAGCAATCTCTTATACAAGTCGAACTTCATTTATTTCTTAATAGGTTTCATCATCAGAGACAATCAAGAATCCTACACGTGATGTTGCAGAGTTTACTGCCTTTATTTCTGAGGGTTAAAGACTTCAGTCGAAGAATGAACATCATAGGCCCAAAGTTACCTCTCTGCTGTTTAACACCAATTTTTTTTCACCTGCTTTACTATTTCCCCAAGTTGGTGTAAGGAAGTAAGAAAACTGGGAAAATCATAGGCTTCATAAAAATGGCACCCACAGAAAAATTCCTTCCTTGTCTTTAAATCATCAGGAAATAGCACTAAAGTACTAAACAACTGAAAACTTGTTTGTTCCTGAGGTGAGCTAGATGGGCATATCAGCATTACAGAAATGAGTCCAACCTGCAAGGAACTGGGCTTCAAGTATAAGTATTTTCTCCAGCTTCAGACTGCAGTCAGTGCAGATTCATCTAATCCAGGTTATGTCTTCACTTCCCTTTTGTTATTCCCTGTTTTGGATCTCTGAAGAGAGTAACCTTAGCTTTTCTTCCTTCTGCTTATCCCTTGAAACACTTTCAGGATTCCACTTTCTCCCTCCAAAAGCTGAAGAGAATGAATTTAGCCCAACTGAGGATGTGAGTGTTACTGGTCACAAACTTGAGTATGACTGCTATCAACTGGGAGTGCACACTGTTTACTGGTGAAAAGACGGCCAAGATCAGAACTTTAAAACACCCCAAGGCAGTTCAAATCTTGTAGATGCACAAAGACTGATGCCCTTCTGATTATACTTTAATGATCTTGCTTTCAGAACTAAACACTAAGAAATAAAATTAACATTTACAGAAAAAAAAAATTTAAAAGTAAGACAGAAAAAAAAGTAACAGTCTGTGGCGTGACATCAAGACTCCTTGCCTCAAAGAGATCCTGGATAGTGGATTTTTTAAACAAAGTTTTCCCTGAAGATAGAACAATCAGTGAAGCAGGTTGGTTGCAAAATTTTATTTTGCACACTATAAGAACTTCTGAAACAAAGGAAATACATATGGAAACAAGAGTGTGAAGTGGAGATGACTTTGGGACACAGAAGTCCTACTGTATAAAAAATATTTTGATCCTTCTTGATTTAGACCTCCACTTTAGCAAGGATTTCTGTTCTAAATATTTCAGTATATTTGTCTCATTTGAAAGGTAAGGCTTAACCTCATTTAGAGAAAGAAAGACTTTTTTTAGATTGTGCATAACTTTGAAAATTCAGAAGAAAGTTTTTCTTTCAGCAAGGTTGTTGTACTAAGGAATATTCAGGAAGTTCTCTCAAAAGAGAGGCAAGTTCCTTCTTTCTTTCTTTTTTTTAAAATTAGATTTTGATATCTTCCTGTCCCAGTCCAAATGTTGATCAAAAGAGGATATTCTGCTATTGAAACCTTGGGCGTGCATAGAATCCAGCACTACTTTACATTCTAGGCATACTGGAAGAGGGAATATTAACCAGGTTCAACTCTGTTTTTGAAATGAACAACTTGAAAAGCAGAGGGTTTTCCAGTATCTGTGAGCTTTATAATCTCTGGATCACTTCTGAAGGCCACTTCATGAAAGTTTAAATCCTCATACCAAAAGAGATTTGTAGATTTTATTGCATCTAACACATCCAAAGCACCATTTTGTTCCTGGAAGGAAACAGACTGGCATCTAAAGTCAACAGTGATACAGATGTTTGCAACAACTGCAAGTAAAAAGCCAATGGCATGCAATAGGAGATGAAGGCCACTTAGAGAAGACTAACATCAGAGTAAGTGCTTACAGGGATGGAAAAAATATACTGAATAAAAAAAAAAGGAGATTATATAGGGACAAAGCACTAAGAGACAAGAAAATAAAATAATACTATCTTGCTTCAAAGGCACTTTAGATTGCACATTCTATGCAATTTTTCAGTGTAAGTTCTTAATATAATTTTCACAAAATGCTGTGGTAATACAAATGGAATAGCAATTGACAATACCAGCCTTTAAAAAAAAGGTGTTCTACAGCTGATTTCTGTTAAAATGCAGTACAATACAATAGCATGTGAATTACTATTAAGGGAGAAGAGCTGTCGATATTCTGAATTAAAAATATTCATAATTCTTGGTCACAAACTGAAACATTTTTGCATGAGTGGGGTGATATGCATGTCAAGGTGACATCATCTTTATTACTGTAAAGAATCACTATCTCATGTACTTACTATATGAATAAGAAAAGTCACTGTATATGCATACTCAGCTACTAATAGTAGGCTTTGCATATCCATGAAGTGAGAAGCACATGCATAGCAGAATATCATAGAACATAATGCTCTAAAATTTAATAAAATCTACCCAGGAAAAGTAGCAGGAATCAACCTCACTATTTGCTTTTACTTAGGAGCATCTCTATACCCTATTAAAGTGCAGGAAATGAGAAACTGTATGAGAAAAATAAAGCTGTAGATGAGAAAGCAGGCACCTCAACTTTATAGCCCTCTTTTGCTTCAAATAGTTTTGGACTTGATTAGTTTTATATTGCAGTTAAGAACTTGAGAAAAAAGCATTATTCCATTTTATTAGTATCAGATTCCAAGAGGGAATAAAGCCTTCATGACTTAATATCAGAGTCTATCGGCTGACAGAATCTATCAGAGTGATCATCCATATTACTCAGAGGTCCTGATGCCATTTATCGTTCTCAAAACTACTTGCCCTATTCAGCTCTGATGCTTTTGTGGTCCCTGCTTCACTTCTCATTTCTGTCTTGCCATCACAAGTACAATTAATCAGCTAATCTTTGAGATGTCAAAATACATTCAGTCCTTCAGGCTATTTCCTCTCGTCAAGAAAAGCATTATTTTCAGTAATCAGACAAATGTATTTGCCAATGCAAATGCAGCTTACACAGATTCTCTTTTCATTTACAACACTACTGTTTACAAAGACACCATCAATACTGTTGTATTACTCATGCTCTTCAATAAGAATTTCCCTTTTGTTCTACACTACTCTTATTTCAAGTATAAACAGCTGGGTAAAGTTAAATAGAAAAATAACCAGCTAATAAAATTTGCAATAAACTAAACAAAAGTCTCTTGGATTTTAAATACCATAAGTAAATCATCAATGAAAGCAGTAACTTCATTTAAAAAAAAAATCCCAAAACCAAAACATACTGAGCTAAAGCTAACTGTGGTAGGTGAACCGTTGTGGCTGGCAGATGCCCACCCAACCACTCTCCTACTTCCCCTCCTTTCCTCAACAGGGAGAAAGCATAGGGGTCAAGACAAAAGACTGAGATGTCATATACCAATTACTGTCATGGGCAAAACAGACTTGACTTGGAGAAAATTACTGAAAATTAAAAATAGAGTACAATAGTGAGGATCAAAGACAACCCTCTTCCTGCTAGTTCCCCTTCTCCTCAGGCTCAACTTCACTGCTTTATTACCCAGTTCTCTACATCTCAGGAATGGGGGTTGTAGTCAGTCCATAACTTCATCTCAGACATTCCTTCCTCATACTGTTTCCCCACTCCAATGTGGATCCCTACCACAGCATACACCTTCACAAACTGCTCCAACATGGGCGCTTTCCATGGGCACAATTCCTGCCAGGAGCTTGTTCCTCCATGAGCTCTCCATGGGCCACCTCTTCCTCTATTGCACCATCGACCTGCTGCAGTGCAGGGTCCTCCAAGAGCTAAAGTGTGGACATCAGCTCCACCACGGCTTCTTCAACTGGCTCTGAGGGAATCTCGGCTCCAGGGCCTGGAGCACCTCCTTCCCTCCTTCTGCTCTGACCTGGGTGCCTGGAAAGCATTCACATTTTTAAACTGCTCAACATGTTCGGCGCTTGGCAAATTAAAGTGGTATCACTTCTAAACCTTTGAAGGATGGTTTCCCAGCAAAACGTGAAGATAGTTTTCATATAAACTGTGAGCAATGTTAAGAATCAACTCTGAAAGCAACATGATTTCAGTTTATACAGGTTAATGAGCAGAGAACAAATATGACAGCCAGCTGCCCATTTTCTAAGTGACAGTGCAAGTCAGGTTTAGCAGGACTTCCTTCACTACCCAGACATGACAGCAAACACTGCAAACTTTGAATTTGATTTACTTGAACATCATGGAATTTTTTAGAGTTCATAAAGAATGCAGGAGGGTTTTTTGATTGTTTGCTTTTTTTTGTTTGGGTTTGTTTTAGTTGTTTTTTTTTTAATGGGTGCATGCTCCTGTAGGTTTCCCACTTCCTGCCTTCATTAAGGAGCAATGTTTTAGAAGCACATTAGGTTGAAAGCAGACTAAGGTGAGATACAGCTTCTGATTTACTTCTGATACCCCTTTCTTTAATCAGACATGAGGCCGTGGAGGCCTGCAGAAACCTAACAGTTTTGGAAATGTGTGTTTCTGTGACATCTTTCAGGCCCTCGTTGACAGGCACAGCCTTGCAGTTCAGTAAATGTATACAACTCTTTCTGTGGGCCTTGAAGTACTTGAGTACTATGTAAACATTACAGAAAGTCCAATAATATGTTTTAAATGAACAACCTTGCTTTCTGTATAATTAAATTTTTGATCAGGAAGAATCATAATAAAAATAGAAATGCTTTTCCTTGAAAAAAAAAAAAATCTAAATTCCTAAAGAGTTAAAAAAAAATTCAGTGGTTCAGAGGTGGCAGAATCAGGACTGTTCACACAATTACAGTTTGATTCATCTTCTCATAACATTTATTTAAAAGACAGTAAATTTCCTTTTCCTGCTGTCTGAATCCCTTTAACTCCAACAATATGAGAATGAAGGAACAGAGATATGTAGAGGTTTATAGGTTGGGGAAATTAGCCTGCTTTCAAAATTTGATCAGATTTGTTTCCAACTACTACATAATTTTAGCAACACAGAAAGCACTTGTAATCTGGCCTTAACACCAATACATATCTGTAGCAAGCAAGGCTCATGACAGTCTGGCAGTCCTCAAAGCAAAAGAAGATATCTAAGACCAATAAAAGTAATTTTGCCTATAACTGCAGGTCTGAGACACAAAATAAAGCAAAAAACATTATAGAAAACTTATTTCAACTTCAAAATGTCAGTCTCGCTTATATGTACTTATTTGAATTAGAATGCAGGTTTTCACAATGACTATACCAAAATTCATCTAACACAAAACTGCTGAGGTACTAGTTTAAGGGTGAGAAATATTCACACTAACTGAAGAGGCAGTAAAACAGCAAAATAACTTTCCTTAAAAAGAAAATAAAATATATTTAACAGGGTAATTTTCAAAAACTATTTTTAAAGTTTGTAAAGGTGGAAGAAACTTTGATAAGCTTTTACTATGTTATGCCAAGGATCTTAATTTTGTTTCATGCTATGTATGCATAAACCATTAAAAAGAAATTATCTTCTATTCTACATGTTTTTGATGCCCACT
Source organism: Mohoua ochrocephala (assembly GCA_013398855.1). Lineage (NCBI taxonomy): Eukaryota > Metazoa > Chordata > Aves > Passeriformes > Acanthizidae > Mohoua > Mohoua ochrocephala. The sequence continues at coordinate 56,645 of VZTA01027068.1, forward strand.
AACTTTGTGTTAAGGCCAGAAGGCATTTTTGCACTCTGTAGAGGCTACCACTGTTTTGCACAAATTAAGGCATGATGCCACTCATCCATCAGCTTACAACACACTGTGCCCAGGGCAAGGCACTGCTTTCAGACTTGGTGATCACCTTAAAAATCTATACTGCTCTCTAGTTCTTTCTGTATTCTCCAAACTTTCAAAAGATAACCATAACTACATCATATTTGTTGCAAACGCAAGGTCAAAGACAACTGAAAGCCCACAAGTTGGTTTGGAAGTTTTGTTAAATCATTTTCTAGACCGTTTAAAGCAAAGACTGAGTAGTGCTATATATGCACATTCAAGAAAGTCCATGAAGACAATCATCTGAAAAATCCATCGCCTTCCAGCAAAACACTTCATGTTAGCCTGAATGCTACCCAGCAAAAAACACAAGTTATTACTTATGAATATTTTCCATTTAAACATGAACATGCCAAAACCAACCTACCAAACAATAGGTTATGGCTGAAGTTTGCTTAATACCATTGTGGATTAAGTGCTGTCCAAGTATAAGGTAACAGTATAAGGTAACACTATATGAACATGCTTAGATCACAGTAGGTCAGTATACAAACACGCTTAGACTGGAGTCGATAGGAGAAATATTAGCTGTAGGAAAATAAACTTCCTTGAATTGTTTTTAATGAGGAAAAGAAAGTGAAAAGCTAATCTGTCTATATGTAGACTATGAAAAAAGCTTTAACAAAGTAAGATAAACTCTCTTATAGAAGACCAGTACAATAGCTAGGGTTAGTTACTTTTGTAACAAGTTTATTTTCTCCTGCTCCCAAGTATAGTGAAGCACTTATTTACACACAAATTTTTTGGTAATAGACCCTGGATCTACTCAGTCTGAAACATTAAAGCAACATGTTACAAACACTTACACATACTCCTTTTCACAAAAACATGAGCACGAGAAAGATGTGGACCTGCTAGATAAAGTCCAGTGGAGAGCCACAAAGATGATCAGAGGGCTGGAGCACCTCTCCTGTGAAGACAGGCTGAGAGGGCTGAGGTTGTTCAAAGAGAAGGCTTTGGGGAGACCTCATTGTGAGTACCTTAATGGAGCCAATATAAAGGAGGAAGAGGGACATTTTACATGGGCAGATAGTGTCAGGACAAGGGCCAAGGGTTTTAAACTGAAAGAGAGCAGGTTTAGATTACATGCCTCATCCCTGGAAGTGTGCAAAGCCAGGCTGGATGAGGCCCTAAGCCACCTGATCTAATTAGTGACATCCCTGTCCATGGCAGGGCCATTGGAACTAGATCATCCATAAAGACCATTTCAACTCAAACCATTCTATGTTTCTATGATTCTATGAAGGGAAATTGTCTCAGAGTTTTAACACACACCCCACATATTAAACTTGTAACTGGCTTTCACTGCACAAGATAAGGGGAGCAGGTTAGAAGACTGACTGAAGAGTCAATAAAAACTATTTTCATTACTGTTAAAATCAGAAATAACTTATTTTAAAAGCTTATGAAGTGTGTGGGAACCATAGTAATGTCCATGAATATTCAATAATAACATGGAAGTAAAATCATATCATGTATAATACCATAAACGTATGGAGCAGCAAGAAACATGGAAACATGGCTACCTTCTGGATAAGTATAAATGACAGCCTGGAAAGCACAGAGAGAGATATTGCTGAAAAAATGTGCTATAGACCTTTTTAGTTGTAATATCTTTCAAAAATACTTAAAAGATTTTATTCTACCATAAAGGGAATGAAAATTTAAATTCCTTGTTGCCTTTTTTTGGCTAGCATTTGTATCCTTTAAAAATATTTGTAGAAAAAGTAATAGAGGTAGCTCCCACTGTACATTAAGTGTGCATTCCTCAGTAGGAGATAGTTACCACTTTGTCAGATAAAGCAATTTTTCCTCATCAGGATAAGTACAACAGCTACATGTAATAACTTACAAAATACACATCTTTAAATACACACAGGCAAAGTATGAAGGATGAAGCAAGCAGGATGGAAAGGAAGCAGAAAATTATCAGGATTGTCACTGATGCGCTACTTCTAACTAATACCTGACAATCACCTTATTTTTACGTATTTCATTGTGACTGATTTGATTCATCTGAGGACAAAAATAAAGAAGGTGAAAATAGTCTTCTGCTCAGAAAACAGGCAGAAGACAACTGTCACAGGAGATATATATCAGGCCTTCAGTTGCCCAGATGTACCAGCTGAGATCTTTTGAAACAGTGATCCAACCTGAAATACTGGCATCTACTTTGGTTGATGATCCTACTCTCTGCCTTTTATTCCCCATATGATATATACTGTCCCTGTGTATATAAATTGTGTGAATGCATCTACCTGCTGTAGCATTAATTCCTACAGGAAAAACTGCTTTTCTGTTAAACAAAGGTCCTTCATTACTTACACTACTAAAGGCTAGAAAACAGAGCAATGACTGGCAAAGCAAATCTGAAACTATAAATAAAGCAGCAACACCTATCAGAGTATTCCTGTCTGAGAAATGTATGCATTAGAGAGGCTGACAAGTAAAATGAAGTTTTGAAGCAAGAATCAATTTAAAATAGTGTAAAAAACAGTGAAAGAAACGTGCTTGGATGAAGTGGTTTTAACTGCCTAGTTGAGCAAAGAAAGCTCACGAGTTTTCACAGAAAACAATATATGTACAGAGCAATAAGCAAGATCCAGCACAAGCAAGTACTCTTTCCTTGGTTTATAAAAAGGCTACATATTTGCTATGCACTTTGTTATGCAGCAATAAAACACTGCACACTGCTGGGCTCCAGAATCTGCAAGAAGAGTAGCAGCAATTACACTGGTAACTCTTGGACTGGCATCATGTCTCATCCTCACCTTCTACAATCCTGATTAATCATAAGACTGACTAGCTACGACAAACAAGAGAAAACAAAAAATTATTTCACTGTCCCAGAATTTTTGGCCTTCATATTTTTTTCCCTTTAACCTTCCCAATGTTTTGAAGAGCAAAGGTGCAAAACTGAGCAAAAGCAAAATTGGAATTAATCAGCACTTTAACTATAGTTTCTTTGAAAATGTAGGAACTGAATTTTGGGTCACAAATAAAATGGCTTCCAAATTTTTCCTCTTCTTGAGACCATTTTTCTTCCACCTCCACTCTCTGCAAAGGTTTCAAAACTACAAATACACTTCAGATTAGTGTTTCTATACTATGACATACACAGCAAACTGTAGAAATCTCTCGAAGGTAAGTTTCTGACAAAAAAAAGCTAATTTCAAAGCAATGAGATGAGTCCATGGCAGCAAAAATAAAAAGATTTTACCTACATCCTCCCTTTTTTATTTCTTCTTGATTTTTATAAATCAATCTGCTTAACCTCTTTCCCACAACAAAAAAGGAAGAATTATGCTAGTAGTGGCATTTTGGTCTGAAATAAAAGAGCGTGAGAAAGCAGATAGTCTTCCAACAGTCAAGTTACTATGTTCCTCTAAGTTAATACTCTGCATATACTAATAAGTTCCCATTAGTAGAGTAATTCAACTTCAGCTTTCTAAACTATTTCACATATACATTTTTTAATAAAGCCTGAAATATTTTTTGTTTCTTTTGTTTCCTTCCTTTTTTACTGGATGTAAGCAGAGTACTAATAATGAGCTGAGATTTTAGGAATTCTATTGCTAACCAGAAGAGCAGGAGTAAATAGCACTTTTCCATTCTACATTCATTTTGTTCATCCAGCTTTGTCCTTACATTCAGAGCAGGTTTTTCTACTGTCACTTTCAGTTTCAGCAGTGATTACACATTATCTCTCTCACTCTATTAAAACCATGATCTACTTGATTATGCGCCCTAGCTGAAAAGTACTGTGAAAACAGGAAGCAATTTAAAATGGTAATTTGGTGTATGTAAATAATTTCAATTACTAAAAGTTCCTACCAAAAAGTTTTTTTTTATTTTGTAAACTCAGATTTTAGGTAGACGGTGCTGCAGTCACTGTGATAAAGTACCAGTGATTTTAACCATCACTCATTGATAGTGGTTTGCTGTTTATTGGTTACCACAGTATTGTGACTGCATGTATCAATACGTATGCACACACATCTTCTAATTGCTATTCACAACTTCATACTGGATTACTACTGCAGTGGTCCTCCTAATTATTAATTATATACTGACATATTTTCTTGTAATGTGAAGAGTTTTCTCTCCACTCACCATAAAAATGTTAAATACCTCAAAGCTAAGACTTCCAAAATATCACTCATCTGAGTCAACAATTATTACAAGTTACATTTATAAATGTTCATATTGATAATACAACCAGGTCTTTTTTTTTTGTTTCTTGGACCAGGCAGAAGGGGAAAGGGTAATCACAGGGAACTGTATGCAAGAACAGGTAGAAAAGTAACTTAAGAGTTTGGAAAAATGGTATTTCACTAACACAAACAGCATTTGCCTGAAATTAATATGACAAAAAGTGTCTGCTAAAACAAAATAATCTCCATTTACGCAATCCTACTTAAGAGGCAAATTTTATTCATTTCTACGAATGTTCAAATGTTTAGCCTAGTGATGTCTTATACTTTTTAAGGACAAATGAGGAAAAGTAAGACCAGCCATTAACAGGAATCTACAGTTTTTGTCTGGTTCTTTTGTAATGAAAAAGAAGGCAAATATTATTTTGACGTATTTGCAACAATGCTGTTACAGCATTTCAGATTTATTTGGAACTTACCATTTTCAGACCAAACTTCCAACTTTTCAAAGATGGTTTTTATTGAAGAATTCTGAACTTATATCAGTGTACATAATCACTGCAATTACAGATGTAATAATGTTTGAACTGCTTCACCAATACTGTTACAAGGAGCTTGAAGAGCAGTGTACCTATGAAAAGGTACAAATACACACACAGAACAGTATTTTAAAAGATTAAGCATACCTGTGTTCGCAGAATTTCACCTTTTGACAGTTGCATATCACCAGTCAACTCTTTCACAGTAATGCCGAGTGGTTCCAGACGCTTGCTGAAGTAATTTGTCATTTCGGCTGCCAAGGCTTTCATAGGAGCAACATACACAATCTGCACCAAAACAACACTCACTTGATAAATGAGCAAACCTCACAACGTCGTTTGTTTCATGGCAACCATTACAAATCACAATTTATTGTGAAATATGATGCCAGGCGCTTACAGTGAAAAATCTTAATAGTGATATATGAAAAGTAGTTATCTTTGTTGGATAAGTGTGCCGCTGTTTAAAGGACAATGGATTTTGTTTATACAGCCTCGTCGCTTTGAAAATTGGTTCTGCATGAAAGCTAAATGCATTTTCATAGCTTTTTATTCACCTAATAAGATTTTTAGAACACAAGTAAGAATAGCTTTAACAATAATGAAGTAAATCAAAGCTAGCCTTATCTTTAACTTGGAAAAGTCTAATACCATTGAGAACTTCCCGATTTCATATTCCATGTATAACATACAATAGATTTTACCTTACAAGTTAAAAAGCTGTTATTTGGTTCATTAAACTCCTACCTTAAACTCATCCTTTTTGATAACACCATGCTGGACATGCTGGCGAATTTCATGAAGGATTGTCAGCATGGCAATGTTAGTCTTCCCAGCTCCAGTGGGCGCACAGATCAGCATGTTCTCATTTGTGTTGTAGGCAGTCTCGAAAACTATAGACTGGATTCGGTTTAGTCTTTTCATGCCTTTAAAAGCAAGTTGTCCAATCTGTTAAAAGAAACAACACACATATCTTGGATTTTTCATAGATGTTTGTATATGTGTGTGCATATCTACACATATATTTATCATAAGAAAAAGAACATATGGAAACAAACCTTTGGATACTTGTCATAAAATATTTATTATTCCAAGTGTTTTTTATTGAGGCTACCACTTCTACCGAACCCTCAAACAGCGAATCAATAAAGAAAACAAATTATGGCAGGATAACATCTGCTAAAATTAATTAAAATCTTTAGCCTCATACTATTTCACCACTTAACTTTTTTAACTCAAGAGTGTGACCAAAACTAATACGCAGTAAAATATTGGCCTATTAGTAATTAAACATCAGTAAAACAGCATTAATAAGAAAAGAACAACACGCATCTCAAAATCTAAGATGACAAACTATGACTACTCTATTGGAAGATGAGGCAGCGATACAACGGAACTCAGCAAAGTTAACTTTGCAAACACAGACACACAAATTCAGTAAAAACTTTCTCGTGCTTCTGAGAAAATCTCCATCTTGCAATTGTTCATGTTCAGACCTTTCTCCAACAATATTTACAGTAAGCTGCAGCCACCAAAAGGAACATAAAACTTGTATGTGTAGTCCAAAACAAACCTGGAGAATGTTTTAAAAAAATAAATTTTATATTTGATACAGGAAATTATGCTTATTATAGTTTAATGCATGTTTAGATCTTCTAAAGTACAAATCATCAATTACAGTAATACTTTGCTCCTCTTGGTCTCTCTGAAAAATTATATTTTTACCAGGAAAGAACCGCTGTACAGAGACAGTGGCAATGGCTGCATTTGAAGACTATAAAACCTTTGCAACTGAAGAACAGCCCTTAAAATACAAAATTAATTTTCTAATAAACTCACTTTTTCTTAGTTATTTTTCACAGATGTTTAAAATAGACTGCAGAATACATAATTATTTTCTTTCTACAGATTTAATTACCTGCACTGTTTCTAATACAAAGAATGAAAAGTATCTTACTGATACATTTGAAGATTATAATTTTTGTAGGAAACAACAAAAGTATAGTAAAGAACAGGCCTCAAAGCATCTTCTGAAGATCTCCTTTTCCATTATTCTGAGTGCTTTAATTAATTTACAGGGATTTTCTACGGTAAAACCCTCTCCAACACCAAATAGTCTTTCCAATTCTTTCCAATATTAAGCAAATTATTTGAGCAGGACTCAATCTATTACTATCTCAACTAATGCAAGCTTAGGAATGAGGGCTTCATCCGCTGTTTACATGAAATACTTCACTTAATTTTGCAACGAACAACCCTAAGTCTATCATTGTGCTGCAGCTTTCTTGTAGTAGCCTCACGTGAGGGGCTACAATACAAATTACAAATTCAGATTAATAGACCATTTTCTCAAGAAATGAAAATGCTCTACTCTTAAATCTATAGGAATGATGTACTTAATGACTAACCAACTGTAGTTTTATTTTAGATGACTTTGAACATGAAAAAACAACATTCATTGATATAAAAGTCAATGAAATGTTATGCAATCAACACACTGTTTCTTTTTGAAAAATGTCCTTTTCAGTTTAACAGTACCTTTGTCTTAGGAAAGCTTTCAGGTTGAAAACTTCCTGTGCCACAGCAAAAAAGCAAGTACTACTCAAATAATGAATTGCATTTGTATTTATAGGATTGACAAATCTCAGACATATCCAAATTTCTATTTTAAACTGTTGTCTTTGGTGAACGAAAAAAAAGTATCTAATGCAAGTAATAAATGCACTTTTCACCAAGTTCCTTCAATTTTTTAGTGGCTGAATTTCAGGATTACAACAGTTTTCACTGTTACTGTTCTCGCACAGTTCATTCTGCTTGCAATACTGCAGGAGGAAAGCTTATTTGTTTTGCACCATGTTTTGTATACCTAAGGTGTACTTCATGTGTCGTCTTCAAAATTCATTTCATCTTCATGAATGAGACTCTTATAAAGGATTAATGGTTTTCCCGGAGACCTGTTGATTGAACCTCGTGCTATCAGGGTTCAATCAGCTATTTGTATGGCCTCCTTAGTCATTTTAGGTTTCTAATTTGCCTGTTACTTCATTTTGAAATTTCTTGACAGGTCTTTGTAACTGGTTATATTTTCCCTTTTCCCTCCCATTCCACCAAGTTGCTTTTAGAAGCTGTTATAAACACTGCATAAAGTTCACCCTGATAAACACCATTTACAGCATTTATAACAAAGGATCTACAGAGAGAAACTCACAAATACAACTGGTGATTACTAATAAAACACTACATTACACAATATGTGTATTATTTAAAGAAGCCGTTTTTAAACAAAAGCAGAAACGTTGCTGTCTAAATGAAGTCCAGCCTAAGTATCTTCAGAAATGGATGACAGGAATTTTCCACAGTCACACAGTTGAATATGTGTGGCTTTACACATACAGGTCACCTTACAGCTGGGTGATTGTTAATACCCTCAAATATGTCCTTAAGTTATGTTAAACTACTGCCTGTAAGAATATGCTGTTCCAGCTCCAAGTGCGCAGTATAAAACATCTTTTTCTTTTACATTTGGCAGAAATTATATATATTACAGCCAAAGGAAATGCAATTGTAAGCAAAAATAAATACATATTTAGAAAAGCAAAAATAATTTCCTGTCTCTTTTCCTGGTGGAAAATAGTAACACCATGGATTAACACTGACTTGGTAAGTAGCAACAAACAAACAGATGTTCCAGAAAAAACAGAGGAACCTGTGTAGCAAGTTAGAAAAATTAACTTCAGCTTGTTTTCAGGAAAGATGCTAAGCCTATTGAAACAGGAATATTAAGAGCAGAATAAAGATTAACAAAAAAAACCCACAAAACAAAAAAAAGCCCTTAAAAGCCTGGTTAAGAACCAGAAACACATTTTTTTTAATAATGGCATTCTGAACCAGAACCTAGTTTTTCATTCAACACACTAATTAATTTTCAAGCTGCATTCACAAATCAATATACAACATTCAGAATCACAAAACAGTCAATGAATAATATTCTTTGAAAGTTGACTCTGCAGGAATATACTAAGGATTAAAAAAGCTATAAGAGAAAGTAACTCCAGAGGAAAAAACCATCCTAAGGCATCTTCAAACCAGCTCCCCATTAATTGAAAAAATATTATCTTTCCCCTACATTCCATTTTATTCCAAACACTGCATAATCCAAAACCAGTAGTTTTGCCCTTATAAAACAGTAAGGCAGCATACAGAAATGCAACAGTATGCATGGAAGTCCACAGTTTGACAAAGGTACTAGAAGATTTGTATTAAATTGACATTTGCACAAACTATGTATTTTTAAAACGGAAAACAATTTTTTTCCCTCTGGCACATAAACATGAGCCAAGGCTTCTACAGCCCAACTCTTTCAGATAAACCAGTGAAATCCCTTCTTGCTTAAGGGACTGGCAGCCACTGGATGGCAGAAAGTGTTTTTGACTAAAAATGAATGAGATGCAACATTTTTTAGCCTTCTATTCCACAGCTGATTTATCCTTACAATTCAACACAAACCATAGGAAGTTTCAGCAGAATACAATCTGAGTGTTACTCTCAACTAACAGGATTTCAAGCCTAAGATGATGCCATTTTTACACCAGCATGAATCAATGTGAAAAGCCACCGAGAAGCAACTCTTTCCACAAACCAGATGATACTCAAAGCAGCTGTGACGTGAATGAATAAACCCCCTGATTTTACTTCAGTAAGCTTTCCAATTCTTTCCGATGGAATTTATTGTTACAACTAATGTATTTATGAATAAATGAGATTACACCTAATCAAGATATTCTAAATGAGAAATTTCATCAGAAAGATATTTGTGTGTTGGTGCTCTAACATCAATTTAAAAATAGGACAAATTTGTTTAAGTCATTAAAGTAATATTCATGAACGAGTCCATACGGCTCAGTCTGCAGGCAAGCTACAGCTCAGAAACACAATTGCTTTAGCAACACAGTAGTGACAGTGTCTGCTCTAAACAGCATAGACCATCAGCACTTTAGACAGAGTTTTAGTCATGCAATTCATTACCAAGACCTTGTAGAAATGTTCCATAACGATGACGATTTCTGTCATATTATAACAAAGTAATAAGATTACTACCCATTTATCTTAGAGATAATCCATTGCACCCACAAGCCAAGGCTGAGCTTTCAGCATGTTCCCTACTCATTAGCTTAATTTTACTGTGGAACTATTTTATTCAAAGTATCTTATATATCTCAGGTGCAACAAATCCCATTCTGCAGTCAGCTGTTCTACTACACTTTCAGTTAAAAAGATAATTGATCTTACTGGTAATAGTATGACTAATCCACGCTTTTTTACATAAAACCCATGAAATTCAGGATGCAAAGCTCTGATGTCCCCTGTTCTGACACATAAATAATCTTTATGTCATCTTTCCCCTTTGCTGTCCTCTGGAATGTTGTTGGTTAAAACACATATCTATGCATATATACTCATATACACACACAAACATATGTTTTTATATGTATGTATATACACATACACATTTTAATAAATACATTCCCACCATCTTTCTAAATTATGAACATTTAGTAGTCCCCCCCGCTTTCTTATGCATCTATACACTTAAAGCACTTTTGTGCCAGTGTAAATCCTATTTTGTTACTGAAGGTACACTCAGAAATAAACATAGATGTTATACCTGGGGACTTCCACAGCTTCCCTCTCCTGATGACACTTTTCATATTCTGCTACTTCCATGAAAAAGTGGTAGCTCGTGAGATTTAGGAGCAGAAATAAATAAAAATAGAACTATATAAATAGCATAAAGGTAAAATTATTTTTATATTATCTTAGGAGCACTATTTGAGAATATAATTTCCTACCTGCCCCAAAGACTGAAATGTTGTCTTTCAAAGTGCGCACATACACTTTAAGCAAAGGCTCATAACACGCAAAAGAAAAACTGCATGATGTTTGGATCTGCTCCATTTAGCACCAAATCATATCAGTAAGATTTCATTGGACTTAGGGGAACAATTTTTGCAGGAACAAGTAGCATACACAAAGATATGAAAATTATACAAGCGTACCAAATAGCGCTTACGACTGGCTTTGGGCCATAATCAGCATTACAATTTCTTCAAGTAAGTACAAATTATATCTCATCCAGAGTGCAGTACCTGAAGAGTTATGTGCTATAAAGGAAGCTTGGAGTAACACACATCAGACAGATGCAAATAACAAAGGGCACCAGAGAACCACCAGCTTATTTCAACACCGTACCTGCTACAAGTGACTAGACTAGAACTGAAAGCAATTCTTGCATGGTATGGGCTATTCAGGTCACTATTAGCAGCAACCACAGATCCCAGAATCATTTAGCTTAGAAAGCATGCAGTTCAGCCCCTCTGCTCAAAGCAGGATGACTTACACCTATGCAGTTGTGTT
>VZTA01027069.1:8193-18933 GCA_013398855.1 Mohoua ochrocephala
GGGCTCGGAGCCCCGAGGGTCCCGGTACCGCCACAGGGCTCGGAGCCCCGAGGGTCCCGGCACCGCCACAGGGCTCGGAGCCCCGAGGGTCCCGGCACCTCCACGGGGCTCGGGGCACCTCGAGGTGCCTCCATTGGAGGCGGGAGGGAATGCACCACCACCAGCATCTGGCCGTGGGACATGAAAGAGCCCCGGCCAAGTGCCCTGGGGAGCCGCAGTGCGGTGGTGCTGGGGGGAGCTCGCCCCTCCGAGGGAGCTGTGCCGTCCTGTGGGGCAGCCGGAGCTCGCAGTGCCGAAGCTTTGCGCCCGGGTGGGATGGCACGTGTTGGACACGCAGCAGCTTTCCAGGAATTCCAGCTTCGCAGCAGCCACTGCTGAGCCTGGGGTCCCCTTCGGGCCACCCCAGTGTGGCAGGAGCCTCTTTTTCCTCTGGAGGCTGCAGCAGCAGCAGCAGCCAGACACAAGAAGTCCAAAGTCCTCCATGACTCTCCTCTGGGCTGGAGCAAATTTGTTCTTCATGAGGAGTTTTTGCATGCCTGGAATGTAAAGGCCTCCCATGGGGGCTGACAGAGCATCCCTCCATCCTCCCAAGGGGAGCCATGGAAGAAGCACAACCAAAGATACCCTGCATAGAAGAAAGGACGTCTCCTCCATGAGTGCTCCGAGTGAAGTGGGATTCATCCAGGCCCCTCTATCCCTGTTCCATACAGGCCTAGTGTCTGTACACAGTTGTTGTCCTGGGCCAGGTCCAACCCTGTTGTCCAGCTCAGTTACTTCAATAAGACTTCAAATTGCTTAACAAATACCACACAAATGTTTAAACCCTGAGAATTTGTACTCTGGGTTCAAAATGTGATTTATCTTCATCACTGCCTGCGAGATTTATCAGCCCCAATTAAAGGAATGGCTGTTCTCTTTAAAGTGTGGTTCTAGTCAGAAAAACCAACTGGAGTCTCCTCTCAGTGAGTCAAACACATGGCCAAACCAGAAGGGAAAAATTGAGAAACGTTTTTCTAAAAACGTCCTTGTGTTTTTTGGTCAGAAATTTTTGAAGCGTAGCTGAATTTAGAAACATTCAACCAACTGTAGTGAGACAGGAATCAGGAAAGGAATTGTGAAAATTCAGTCAGGTTTTTTTTTCCCTCTGTTCTTCATCAGAATTTTATATTTTTATGCCATTTTTCATCAAAAAGGGCTGGCACAGGACTGTGTGGCACATCTGCTCAAGAAAGGCCATTTGCAAACCCCCTCCCCTGTGGAGTGCAGGCAGGAGGTGACTCTGGATGCCTACACAGGAGCAGAGGAGCTCCTGTTCACAGGCTCTGGGCAAACCTGCTGAAACACGGGGTGTGAGGACTCAACCTGGGCATAGAGGAGTGTGCTGGTAAATAAGGCACTAATTGCTGCTAACGAACCCCGTGGACTTGCAGGTCCAATCATCGCTGCCCTGCCTCTGCCTTTCCTCTTCCAAGGGGGTCTCTGCTCTGCCCTGGGAGCTGCTGGAGCAAAGCCAGGGAACCCCCAGGCCATGGATTCAGAGAACATGGAGTTCCTTCTCCTCTCTTTAAAGCTCTTCACTTTGATCTCCGAGGTGCAGGCCATGATCAGAAGGACGACTCCAAAAAAACCCCAATCTCCAGCAGGGTGAAACCTCAAACAAGGCAGAGCACACGGAGAGGCACAAGAAGAGGAGCCACTGAGTAGTTGCTGCCAGGATCCAGAGAGAGCAGCTTCAGCACCATCTGTCACCGAGCCAGGGCCAAAAATGCACCTCACCTGGAGGTGGGAAGGTATGAAAGATGGGTGCAGAGACAAATGCCAGGAGGAAACAGCCCCATGAACTGCATTTGCCACTGGCAGGAAATTTTTTTAGACCAAACTTACCTTGAAACCGTATCATTTTCCTGCCTGTGCAATTTCCCACCAAATTAAATTGTAGGGAAAAGCTCATGATGGGGATTTTAGAGACTTTCCCCAGACAGCGCCAGAGCCTTTTGACCCAGTTTGAACCCATAGACTCTGTGCATTCAGATTAGGGTGCCAAAAAAGAACCAGAAGTTCCTTTCAGGCCAGATGGTGGATGTGATCCTTTCCCAGTAAGTGTGAGGAGAATGTTTTAATCCTCATCAACTTGTCTGGGTCAGTATGTATTTCTCCCCGCAAAAAACTAATTTGTATTTAAGCCTTTTCTGCTCAGGACTTCAAGGCACATAACAAAAGGATTTTCCTGCCTGGAACAGCGTGCTGTTAGACAGTTCTGGTTATAGCTCTCACCTTGGACGTTCAGCAAAGAAACCTGACCTCTTATGCTCACTCTCTTTGAAGCTAGGAGGGTCCTGATTTCAATCTCAGCAGCAAAGGGCACATCTAAGTCTTGATTTAAAAGGTCTGAAATTACTCTCATCATCTCCCCGGCTGCTTGTCTCATCCAGCCAGTCTCACCTCATCCCGCCTCACCTGGAGTCAGGCACAGGCAGCTGGATCCCATATGCAGGGCTGTCCTGGGCAGTCCACCGGTGATCATCAGGGCCAGATGTCGTGGGCTGGGGGCTTGAGGGGCACTACTCCCCTCTTACTGCCCATGTCACACAGCATGAGCATGACCACGACACGGTGATGCTGTGTGGGGTCCCCCTGATGCAGCCTGGTTGTCATCCACCCCAGCTGTGCAGGAAGGCATGCAGGAAGAGCAGGAAGGAGCCCCAGGACTGACTGTCCCAAGCCTGCGCCAGACCCCTGAGGAGAGGTGAACCCCAGGAAACACCCTGGTTCCCCCTGACACCACCAGCAATACATTCTGCAGCCAAAGACCAACCCGTGTGCCACCAGGGACCCCTGCCAGCAGCCCTGCCTGTGCTCGGCTGCGTCACAGAGGATGCTGAGCCGCTGGCATGGCGCTGTCTCTGCCCCACACACCGCTTGGCATGCAGGCAGCAAAGGGCTGGGACACTGTGCAGGGGCCAGCAAAGGGCTGGGACGGCGTGCAGGGGACAGCAAAGGGCTGGGACGGCGTGCAGGGGACAGCAAAGGGCTGGGACGGTGTGCAGGGGCCAGCAAAGGGCTGGGACGGTGTGCAGGGGACAGCAAAGGGCTGGGACAGTGTGCAGGGGCCGGCAAAGGGCTGGGACAGTGTGCAGGGGCCAGCAAAGGTCTGGGATGGCGTGCAGGGGCCAGCAAAGGGCTGGGACAGTGTGCAGGGGCCAGTCTGCAGGGTGAGCCCCCAGACGCTTCTGAGGAGGAAGAGCTCGTGAGCAGACACTTGCCAGTGAGCAGAGTTCCCGAGCCATCGATGCTTCTGGTGTTTGGAGTGCAACTGCTCTCCACCAGGCAGCATTAGCCGATGGTGTGGGAGGTTTTCTCCCACGTGGGAGGATGGTTTACAAGTGCTAAAATTGCTCCTGGTGCTGCCAGCAGCTCTGAGAGACCAGGTGAAAAAAAAGCAGGGTCACGGTATCTGTTATCTGCAGATCTCCCCTGTGCAGGCAGGCACATTGGGACAGATGTGAATGATTTCAGTCTTACCAAGAAAAGGAGACTTCCTCCTCACAGGACGCATCAGCTTGGCTACTGCTCCATGGGCTCTGGGAATCACCTCAGCATCACAGCCCTGAGCCTCCGGTCAGGCTGCCCAGGCACCTCCCCAGGACTTCTGGGGCTTGGCACAGGGCTGGCCCTGGGGTGGCTCTTTGCCCTTGGCTTTGCTCAGCCTCTCCAGGCCTCTCCTACAAGAGGAACTGCTGGAAGTGTAAATTTCCGTGCCTCAGGACCGCTCACTGGCACACGTGCGCTTCTAGAACCGGTGGGAAAAGGCACAAGGTCCTATCCCTTGTGGGTGCAAGCCCTGCCTCCTTCTCCTTGCGGCGTTATCCTGCGGGAACCTGCAGCTCCCCCATGGCTCCTGGTCAGGAGCAAAGCTGTGGGGCCATGAGGCCCTTTGCTTTCCCCTCCTTGCACACAGGCGGGTTTTTCTCCTGCCTGCGCTGGTCCTGCCTCTGGAGCAGACCGGGGACTGTCTGGTGAGCCGTTTGGGTGTTTGAGGCCAAAGCCTGATCCTGGACCACAACTTTCCCAGGTCTGAGCCGCTTCTGAGACATCTGCCTCCCAGGGCTGAGGAGAGGTTCTCAGGCCTGCTCAGAAGGAAAGCGCCGCTGCCTGCTTGGCACCGGGGCTTGGACGGGAATTCTCTTGTTTTTCATGAGCAGGCTGAGCGGTCAGCACATACCATGAGCAACAGTCAGAGGAGCAATAAATAGCCAGACCAGAAGGAGACAACCTGTTCAGACTGGGCCGCTCATCCCCTGCGCCGGCGGGACGACTGCCGCTCTGCGTCAGGGTCTCATGAGAGCCGGGCACAGAAAGCCTCTGTCCTGGCCCAGCCTGTCCCGAGTGCATCCTCCAGGAGCAGCCGTGCCCGGTGCTCCAACCGGCCCGTCCCAGGACGTGGTAGGCAGCCGCCGGGGCTGTCTGTGCGGGATGTCTCGCTCCTGCCCCCGGAGCTGTGCCAGAAGGCAGATACCATCCCTGCAGGCCGGCTGTGGGGCTGCTCCTCCAGGGCTGGCTCCCATTTGGGATCACACCCAACCCCATTCCTGCGCCCCAGTGAAAGCCCCAGTTCTTCCCGTTCCCCAGGAGAAGGAGCACTTTGCAAACATAAAGGTTCAGTAACACATCCCAAAAACCTCTGTCTTCCCAAACGATGTTCCTTTGTGATCCTACTCCACCCCATGACTTTGGGGTACAGGAGGGGTCCCGAACAGCCAGTGAAAGCCCATTGCTTGGCACTTCCCTTTCTCCCCATAAGGTCTGCAAGAGAAGCGGGCATGAAGGTTGTTCCTGCTGCTCCAGGTCAGCTTGTGCCGAGCATCCAGTGTGGAATAGCCAGGGGTTGTAAAGTGCTCTGAACCTGAAAAGTGCTAACTAAGAAAATGAAGCCCAACACGAGTGTTATTAATAAATGCCAGCCACTGTTATATAACTCCTAATCATGAACCGCGTCTTTCGGCCCCCATTGTTCCATTGTCAGGCCCTATTATCTGGGAACTCTTACCCACCGACCACAAGAAATAGCCTGGGCTCTGCGGGTTTGCAAACTTTGTTGTTGGAAAGCTTTTCATGCAATTGTTTTTGCTCTGCGCTGTTGCCTTCCTCATTGTACAGATGTGGGTGTGTATCGCAGCCCACACCCTCTGCCTTTTGCCTCAGGATAGCTCCGAAAATGAGCTGATCCGTCTCAGCGAGTGTTTTTCCTAAGAATTCTCTTTAAAAACAACAACATTCAAACAAAAAAACCCCCTCGTTTTCCTGAAGTGAAGCTTGCGCTGGGGAGAGATGCTGGCCTGCCATCCCAGCAGAATAAAGGCTGCGCTGTATCCTCAGAAGAGACTCCCTGCAGGACCAGCAGCGCCTGAGCCCCGGCCTGAGGGAAGGAGGGAGTGTGGGGTACCTGGGTCTCTGGAGCTCAGCTGGAGCAGGGCAGATTGGGGCTGGCAGGGCTGGGCTGTTGGTCCCCCCCTGCCAGACCCCGAGCTTTCAGCCACCCCACTTCAGCGCTCCTCGTCCTCTGCACCGCAGCCCAGCTCCAGATGGGTTTCTGCCTGGTGGTTCTACCTGGGAGTTCACACGAAGCTCATCTGGTACCAGTGCAAGCTTCTAAGAAAGTCTCAGCTCTCCTTTTGAGCCACTTCAGGCCGCTGCAAAGGTTTCCACGCCCCGATAAGTGTGTGCATCTTCGAGGCCCTTTCCCGCTGGTCAGTGTAAGGCACAGCAGCACGGGAAGCTCTGCAGGCTGGTCACAGCTCACCAGGGTGGAAGCACTGGCATTTCATCAGGCTCAGGCCAGGACCAACCACGCTGAAAAATGCCTTTCTGGTCAAAATATAACACTTTGCTGACCTTCGTCTCATTTGGAAGAGAAATTTTAAATCAAAACCAGAAAATGCCAGGCAAAGATCTTTTGGTGTCCCATTTTGGAGGCCTGTTTGGTGGCCTGTATTTTCTCTACCAACGTGTTTTAAAAACCTGTGAGACTTTTCTCTTCCTTTCACTGGGAAGCCTGAAAAGACACAGAAAGCTAAAAATAGCAACCATACCCAACCAAGCCATTGTTGTTTTTCAATAAGCTCCAATGCAAACTTTGATGCTGGCTTGGGCAGGTTTTGTTGCTTTTCTGACCAGGGCCTATCATGAGGGTTGTAAATATTCCCAACCAAAACGGTCTGGAAGCCCCCAAGCCGTTCCTGAATGGTTTCCCTGGAGCTCATCCAGTGCCTTGCACCTTTGAGAAGTGACAACCTGTAAGTGCAGTGATGCTCCTGGGGTGGGGGCGGAGGCGAGGAGCCCCCCCAGCAGTGCTGCAGCGTGACCTCAGCGTGGTCCCCAAGGCTGGGACTGGGACCTCGGGCTCACCCTCCCTCACCATCTGCAGAGATGGGCTCTGGGACACCGGTCACAGGACTGTCCCTGGTGGCTGGATACCCTCCCCACACAGCTCTGAGCTCTCCCAGCTGTCCATCCTCTGGCCCATTCTGGGCTTTGCAGCAGAGGGCAATCGCAGAACGTGCATGGCCACCCCTGGGCGTCTTCTCACCTCCTTCTGCCCAGCCGTTCCCAGTGCTTTCCCTTTCAGAGGGAGCAAGGCACGAGGCACAGAGGCTGTGTGTGCTCTGCAGGGAGCGGGGGCAGCCCAGGAGACCACTCTCCTGGGATCTCTGCATGGCAGAGACATCTACCTAACAACTGAGGGAATACTTTCCATCCAAAGAATCCATCTCGTGGTCCCCTCTTCGTTTGTGACACAAGGGAAAATGTGAAGCAGCCAAGATGCATGAATCACTGTCCCAAACAACATATAATGAACTCATAAAATCAAAGGCAGGGTTAGTTTCAACCCGTGCTGCCAGGGCTCCTTGGACATTGTCTGGAATGAATTTAAGTTGTTACAAAATTCTCTGTGTGTTTCTCTTCCCCCCAACCCCCCAAACCATCTTTCTTCTCTCCCTCTTCACACCATGTTTTCCCATGAGCTTCTTGCTTCTTTTTCCCTTCCCTCCCTCCCACCTCTCCTCTCCTGCCTTCCTTCTCTCACCGTTCACCCTGGTCCCTCCTTCCCAGCCCTTCGTTCCAGCCCTTCCTCTCCACATCCCTCCTTCCCCCAACCCTCTGGCTGCCAGCCAGGTACCACCACCACCTTTCAGAAAGACTCATTTGCAGGACAGCTTCAGCCAAAGGTCTCCAGCTGATTCAGCAAGGCCCGTGCCACCTGCTCTGACACAGCTACACCGAGGGACCCCCTGGGCTCCTCCCTCGCTGGGAGCTCAGCCCCAGACCATCAGCAGAGGCAGTGGAGGGATGACCTCCCCAGACAGTCTGGAGGACTGCAGAAGTGCGGCCGCGTGCATTTGACCACGTGCTCACACTTCTGCTGCCTCGCAGGAACTCACAGAATCTCAGAATCTCCTGAGCTGGAAATGGCCCCCAAACATCGAGTCCAACTCCTGGCCCTGCACAGGACACCCCAGCATTCCCACCACGTGGCTGAGAGCGTTGTCCAAACACCCCTGAAGCTCTGGCAAGCTTGGGGCTGTGAATTGCCTTCATCCCTAAGGGCCTGCTCATGTGCCTGCACTCCCAAAGAGGACGAGGAAGCAGGCACTTCAACCCCGCCACCACTTCAGAAAACAGGGATTTGTTTGTATCACAGGAGCTGCTGCTGCTCGCTACTGAGCGGGCTCTGGAGCCACAGGAGCTGCTCGAGGCAACCCCGAGCAGCAACAGGCCCTGCTGCCTTGGAGACCTGGGCTGGCATCTCCGTGCTGCCACCCATGGTCCCAGCAGCAGGCCGGGGCCCCCAGCCCTCGGGCAGCCACGGGCCCCCCGTGCCATGCCCAGCTGAGCAGCGGAGGCACAGCCCAAGCTGCTGAGGCTCTCTGGAATCCCAACCCAAAGCTACCCAAACACTGAATTGGTTTGGAGCAAACAAGACGCAAGCCAAACCTCAACCCCAGCCAGCCTAGCAAGCTGCTCCCGGCTCAGGCAGGACGGCCTCCATCTGCCAGGCAGGTTTGTGGACCTCCTCCCCTGGTGTGTCGCTGGGAACACCCCTGAAGCACCAGGCACCCGCTGTGCTCCGATTGCAACATCGCTCTGCGGCGGGCGCCTGCTCCTCCAGCGCCGCGGACCGGGCGTTATCTGCCAGCCGGCAGGGCTCGCATTCCCCCGGGGCGAGAGAGCGCAGCCCCGCTCCTTCCTATCCCTGCCCAAGGACTGGAGCAGGCGGGAGCGGGGTCCCCAGCACACGAAGAGGCTGAGGTAGCTGATGAGGTTTGTTCAAAGAGCCCCTTGGGCTAAAGCTGAACTTTGCTTCTGACTTCAGGCCCGTGAACAGCGTTTGGGCCCCTGGAAAACGGCTCTGAAAATTCAGGTGAGATGTTTCTCAGGAGAAACCCTCACTCTGCATCCGCATAATCCCGCTCAGCAGAGGTGCTGCTGGCAGGCAGCTGTGCATCCTTGAGAGGCCCCGCTGCCCCGAGAGCATCCCGAGGATCCTGCCCGCGGCACGAGGCGTGCAAGACACGCACGGCATCCTCCCACTTGCGACAAGCACAGCATCCTGTCCCCGATGGCAATAGGACAGGCACAGCACCCTCCCACTTGCGACAAGCACAGCATCCTGTCCCCGATGGCAATAGGACAGGCGCGGCATCCTCCTGCCGGCGGGAGCACACACTCAACTCTCAGTGCCCCCGTGGGACCGGCTCATCCCGCTGCTCGATCCGCCCGCTCCCGGCTGCCGGAGCCTCTCCCCGGCGGAGAGCGAGCGGCCGCAGCTGCGGGGGAACGGCTCCACCTCGCGGCCGCCGGGCCGAGCCGGGCCGGGCCGGGCCGGGCCGGGGTCGCACCCGCCGCTCCTCCGGGGCTGGAGGATCCCGCGGCTGCTGCGATCGCGCCCTGGGGGACACGCGTGTCCCTTTGCCCGCCGTGGGGAAAGAACACGCCGGTGCCGTGGCGGTCACTGCGGGGCAGGCGGGCACAGACGGGAGGGTGAGGTGCGGGGGGGACATTCTTGAGCGGTCTGCACACACAGCCACGGCAGTGGTGCGGGAATGGAAGCAGTCAGAGACGAACCAAAGCGTGTTCAGGAACGGGCCAGGCTTAGGTCTTGCAGCTCAGGAATCTGATGAGAGAGAAAGAGGCACAAAATCAATTCCTGACCCCAGCTGCTTGCTGGGTAGGGGGACCTGGGACACCCTCATCACATTCAGCATTGTCCAGGAATGTTCTCACTGTGAGCAGGGACATGCAAGTCCCTTTGCCATGGGCTAACAGTAGCCACAGGGGAATAACGTAGAGCTGGAGATGTGCTAGAAGAGCCGGACCTGGACTGCCTGCAGAACTGCCACTTCCTGGGGGCATGGAGCGTGTTCGAGGGCTGTGTTGCACATTTCCCGAGCCTCTGCAGCATCTTTCCACAGCATCCCCCAGCCCAAGACCGGGAATGGCAATGACACCCGATCATGGCCTCAGCACACACTGCTGCGGGTTCAGCATCGCTCCAGCCTTGCCCCAGCTCCACCTCGCTAGAGGGCTGCAGGCCCCTGGGCTGCCCCACCTTGGCCCGGGGCTGTAAGCTGAAGCTCCAGCACTGTGCCCGACCTGTGCGATGCTCATGCTGGGGTGAGCAGGGGCAGGGCCAGTGGTTCTGTGTGTTATGTGCAGTCACAGGCCGGGGTTTGTCGGTGATGTCGCACTGGGTTCCTTTTCCCAAGCCACGCTCACTGCACACCTTCCAACAAACAGATCCTGTCTCCACCAGGGTAACCTGTCCCTATTGACCTTTCTGGGTGGCAGAGGAGATCTGTTGTGGCCCAGAGCAGGGCTACTGGTCCCCGGGGAGGGCCTGTTTGGGCTGCCCCCATATCCTCAGTGCTCAAACCCTGGGTGCTGCCAGCATCTGGACCCCAGGCTGGGGAGGCAGCCCAGGACATCTCTGTTCCCCAGCTGTGCAGAGCAAGAGGAAGGACCCGAATGCACCATGGATGCACTGCGGGAAGGCTGGTGGTGAGCAGGAGTCAGGGTGGAGGGAACAGACCCCCAGGAGCTGCTGAGGCTCAGGTGAGCCCCAAGCCACTGGTGTGACGGAGCACGGCAGGATGCCTCGGGCAGAGCACACCCCGTGAGGAGGGTGTCTGTACCTCCCTGCAAGGCCACATTTCAGTTCCTGGGAACAGCTGCTGTGACCTGCACTCCAGAAGAAGCCGTGTGTGGGGACAGACTCTGAGCACGGGGTGGGAAGGGAGATGTGTCTGTCAGGAGACTGATAGTCCCAAAAGGGGGGCAGATGAGGTGCCCTTGGAAGAGTAAATAGCACAGAAAGAAGGGAAACATGAGAATTATGGAGTCATCCTGAAGATGACCCAGTGGCTGAAATGGGATCCTCCTCTCTTTCTGCACTGGGAGAGGGGCCTGTGGGACCAGCCAAAGGAAAGAGTCCTCTCTTCTGGCAGTAAACCTCCACCTTCTCCAGCAAGGAGGTTAAAGAAGGACGTGGGGAGGCAGTAGGTAGGGTCTCTTCCCTGCTTGTC
This sequence comes from Mohoua ochrocephala, assembly GCA_013398855.1. NCBI lineage: Eukaryota > Metazoa > Chordata > Aves > Passeriformes > Acanthizidae > Mohoua > Mohoua ochrocephala. Next base: position 18,774 of record VZTA01027069.1, read on the forward strand.
TGGAAACGTGAGCCTCCACCTCAAGGAGCCGTGATGGGGCTGGTGTTGCCCGCTGTGACACGTTCTCCTTCCTCGGCGGGGCCGGGGGCTGAGTTACGGCTGGACCCCTGTGGCAAGCGAGCCAGCGGCGGGGTGCCGGGCCCCGGGGTCACCGCACTGA